>CM026403.1:46567107-46593253 GCA_014843695.1 Archivesica marissinica
TATTCTAAAGATGTGCACACGTGAGTCGGTCTAAAGACTAGTGGGTCAGTCATCAGCTTATGTCAGCATAAAATACATTTACAAGGCAATAAAATGAATAATTTCATTCACTCATAGATTCATATTTTGATTATATGCTACTTCTTTCATTTATTCATGGATTCATTCTTCAACAACATGGTATTTTCTTTCATAAATTGATTGTATATTTATCAACAAATTATTTCATTCTGTTCAACAACATGCTATTTCTTTCATAAATTGATTGTACATTTAGAAACAAATTATTTCATTCATTCATGGATTCATACTTCAACAACATGGTATTTCTTTCATAAATTCATTCATACAATTATAAATAAATTATTTCATTCATTCATGGATTCATACTTCAACAACATGGTATATTTTCATAAATTGATTGTACAATTATATACAAATTATTTCATTCATGGATTCATACTTCAACAACATGATATATTTTCATAAATTGATTGTACATTTATAAACAAATTGTTTCATTCACTTCAACAACATGGTATTTTCTTTCATAAATTCATTCACACACATTTATCAACAAATGATTTCATTCATTCATGGATTCATACTTCAACATGGTATTTCTTTCATGAATTCATTCACAAACATTTCTATCAATTATAGATGTGCTACTTGGTTTTGTCCATCTACCCAAACTGGTCTTGCAGTCTTTGCTTAACAGTATATAAAACAATTCATCAATTCCAACACCTTGCATCATCCATGCATCATGCAAACCTAATGTACATAGTAGATTTATAATAAGAGAACAAATTAATTGATACATTTATAAACAAATCATTTCATTCACTAATGGATCCATATAAATAGTGTTTGATAACACAATAGAGTCGGCTAACACAGAATAAACTTCTAAATGTAACTTTGAAATATCATGTCTGAAACGTAGGTTCTGAATACCATCTTAATATTGTTAATATTAAGTCACACATTTTGCTATGTCCATCATATAAGTTAGTACAGCCTTACACTCCACCGAGCTCCACTCGCAGTGTCTATGGCTGTTCAACTCGACATAGTCTACGGCACATTTCAACCGAGTCATTGCTCGTTCCATTTATCCAAGTCTACGGCAAGTTCCACACCCGATTCTATGGTCTGTTCACTCACTCTATTCTACACCCTGTTTGACACACCCGAGTTAACACCCGAGATGTTACAGTTGCGTCTACAACTTCCATGCAACAATGCACTCCAAGCATGACAATCTGCTATGCAAACTGTATGATTGGTCTGGTGCAAAGGCCATATGGCACTTTCCCAAGTCAAACATCGGACCTTCTTTTATATGGCAGATGACCCTAAGTTGGACATTTGGCCTCATGCAAAGTCTATGTGTGATATAATGTCTATCCAGTCTGATGCCAGTACCATGCAAGACATCTTCACAATAAGATGACTGGCCTCATGATTGAACATTTTGCAAAACGCACTCTCAGCTGTTAAGTGAAAATTTCTGGTCTGTTTAGAGAGGTTTCTTTGTCAACCAATCAACTGGTACATATTTTAGTTTTTTTCTTGTCAAACTTGGCACCAGACAATTCATCAAGTCTGGAGATAACGCCAAGATAAATATGGAAGCGATCGACTTGTTCAGCTTAGTGTGGATTTCTGGACAAACTTTGCACCAGACAACTTACATCAGTAGCTAGGATTTTCAGACAACCTGGTGCAAAGAGGTTGTTTGAGACTCCTCTCTAACTAGACTAGGCTGCCAAGTTTGTTTTGAATTCCTCTAAACTGGATAAGTAGGAGGCTTCAATAGTTATCTCGAAATAAAATCTGGACTTGATGAAATGGCAAGCTTAACAACAATAAAACTACTCTAATCTGTACCATTTATTGATAGACAAAGTAACATATCTAAACAGTCTAGAAATCCGCATCTAAGAGCAGAGAGGGTGGTTTGCAAAATGGTCATTCAATGTGACCACGCATCTGATTGTGAAGATTCTTGTATAGTACTGGCAGCAGACAGGATTGACATTATATACCCACAGATTTGGCACGAGGCCAATTGTCAAACTTAGGGACATTTGCCATATGGAAGAAGGCCCGAAGTTTGCCATGGAAAAGTATCACATGGCCATAACAGCAGACCAATCATACGGCTTGCATAGGAGATCCTCATACTAGAGTGCTTTGTAACACGCAAGTTGTAGCCACGACTGCGACATCTCGGGTGTTGACCTGGATGTATCAAGCAGGCTGTAGACTCGAGTGGAACAGCACACAGAATCCAATGCGGAACATACCGTACAATCAGGGGAGTGGAATAAGCATCGACTCGGGCAAGACTCTGGCAAATTGAACAGACATTAGACTGTTGCCAGTTGATCAGGCCGTAGAGGTGGGTGAGTGATACCGGACATCTAATTGTAGATTCAGGTGAGTGTAATGCCATATGTTTACACGAGTGAAACAGGCTGCAGGCTCAGGTCAATTGACACAGACAATAGTCAGGAGGAGTGTAAAACATGCTGTAGAATTGACTCGCCTGATGCAAAGAGGCTGTACATTAAGGATAGTTAAACGGGCTGTACATTAGGGATAGTGAAACAGGATGTATGTTAGGGATAGTTGAACGGGCTGTACATTAGGGATAGTGAAACAGGATGTATATTAGGGATAGTAAAACAGGATGTGTAGGCGGCTATTATCAATACTGACATTCTGAAGTCAAGAATGCATACTACAATCTGAATAAATCATGATTGCACAGTGGTAGTACATTCGGTTCAGGTGTGAGGCCCGGAGTTCATGCCCAGCTATAACCATTATGATTGTGTCCCTAGGCAAGGTACATAAATTCCACATTGCCTCTTCTCTCTCCCTCATGGTGATGGACTCCATCAGGAATGAGGTCATAAGAGCGATTAATCCAACATTTTAAAAACAGTCTGAATATTTTTAATAAGTCTTAAGTCTGTAGTATCCTTTTACAGGAATATTCTAAAGATCTTACAGTCTATAGCCCCCTTTTACAGGATTATTCTAAATATCTTACAGTCTCTAGTCTCCTTTTACAGGAATATTCTAAATATCTTACAGTCTGTAGCCTCCATTAACAGGAATATTCTAAATATCTTACAGTCTGTAGCCTCCATTAACAGGAATATTCTAAATATCTTACAGTCTGTAGTCTCCATTAACAAGAATATTCTAAATATCTTACAGTCTGTAGTCTCCATTAACAGGAATATTCTAAATATCTTACAGTCTGTAGTCTCCTTTTACAAGAATATTCTAAAGATCTTACAGTCTGTAGTCTCCATTAACAGGAATATTCTAAATATCTTACAGTCTGTAGTCTCCTTTTACAAGAATATTCTAAAGATCTTACAGTCTGTAGTCTCCATTAACAGGACTATTCTAAATATCTTACAGTCTGTAGTCTCCTTTTACAGGAATATTCTAAATATCTTACAGTCTGTAGTCTCCTTTTACAGGAATATTCTAAATATCTTACAGTCTGTAGTCACCATTAACAGGAATATTCTAAATATCTTACAGTCTGTAGTCCCCTTTTGCAGGAATATTCTAAATATCTTACAGTCTGTAGTCTCCTTTTACAGGAATATTCTAAATATCTTACCGTCTGTAGTCTCCATTAACAGAAATATTCAAAATATCTTACAGTCTGTAGTCTCCATTAACAGGAATATTCAAAATATCTTACAGTCTGTAGTCTCCATTAACAGGAATATTCAAAATATCTTACAGTCTGTAGTCTCCATTAACAGGACTATTCTAAATATCTTACAGTCTGTAGTCTCCATTAACAGGAATATTCTAAATATCTTACAGTCTGTAGTCTCCTTTTACAAGAATATTCTAAAGATCTTACAGTCTGTAGTCTCCATTAACAGGAATATTCTAAATATCTTACAGTCTGTAGCCTCCATTAACAGGAATATTCTAAATATCTTACAGTCTGTAGCCTCCATTAACAGGAATATTCTAAATATCTTACAGTCTGTAGCCTCCATTAACAGGAATATTCTAAATATCTTACAGTCTGTAGTCACCATTAACAGGAATATTCTAAATATCTTACAGTCTGTAGCCTCCATTAACAGGGATATTCTAAATATCTTAGTATGTAGTCTCCATTAACAGGAATATTCTAAATATCTTACAGTCTGTAGTCTCCATTAACAGGACTATTCTAAATATATTACAGTCTGTAGTCTCCTTTTACAGGAATATTCTAAATATCTTACAGTCTGTAGTCTCCTTTTACAGGAATATTCTAAATATCTTACAGTCTGTAGTCACCATTAACAGGAATATTCTAAATATCTTACAGTCTGTAGTCCCCTTTTGCAGGAATATTCTAAATATCTTACAGTCTGTAGTCTCCTTTTACAGGAATATTCTAAATATCTTACCGTCTGTAGTCTCCATTAACAGGAATATTCAAAATATCTTACAGTCTGTAGTCTCCATTAACAGGAATATTCAAAATATCTTACAGTCTGTAGTCTCCATTAACAGGAATATTCAAAATATCTTACAGTCTGTAGTCTCCATTAACAGGACTATTCTAAATATCTTACAGTCTGTAGCCTCCATTAACAGGAATATTCTAAATATCTTACAGTCTGTAGCCTCCATTAACAAGAATATTCTAAATATCTTACAGTCTGTAGTCTCCATTAACAGGACTATTCTAAATATCTTACAGTCTGTAGTCTCCATTAACAGGAATATTCTAAATATCGTACAGTCTGTAGCCTCCATTAACAGGACTATTCTAAATATCTTACAGTCTATAGTCTCCATTAACAGGAATATTCTAAATATCTTACAGTCTGTAGCCTCCATTAACAAGAATATTCTAAATATCTTACAGTCTGTAGTCTCCATTAACAGGACTATTCTAAATATCTTACAGTCTGTAGTCTCCATTAACAAGAATATTCTAAATATCTTACAGTATGTAGTCTCCATTAACAGGAATATTCTAAATATCTTACAGTCTGTAGTCTCATTTTACAAGAATATTCTAAATATCTTACAGTCTGTAGTCTCCATTAACAGGACTATTCTAAATATCTTACAGTCTGTAGTCTCCATTAACAGGAATATTCTAAATATCTTACAGTCTGTAGTCTCCATTAACAGGAATATTCTAATTATCTTACAGTCTGTAGTCTCCATTAACAGGACTATTCTAATTATCTTACAGTCTGTAGTCTCCATTAACAGGAATATTCTAAATATCTTACAGTCTGTAGCCTCCATTAACAGGAATATTCTAAATATCTTACAGTCTGTAGTCTCCATTAACAGGAATATTCTAAATATCTTACAGTCTGTAGCCTCCATTAACAGGACTATTCTAAATATCTTACAGTCTGTAGCCTCCATTAACAGGAATATTCTAAATATCTTACAGTCTGTAGCCTCCATTAACAGGAATATTCTAAATATCTTACAGTCTGTAGTCACCATTAACAGGAATATTCTAAATATCTTACAGTCTGTAGCCTCCATTAACAGGGATATTCTAAATATCTTAGTATGTAGTCTCCATTAACAGGAATATTCTAAATATCTTACAGTCTGTAGTCTCCTTTTACAGGAATATTCTAAATATCTTACAGTCTGTAGTCTCCTTTTACATGAATATTCTAAATATCTTACAGTCTGTAGTCTCCATTAACAGGAATATTCTAAATATCTTACAGTCTGTAGTCTCCATTAACAGGAATATTCTAAATATCGTACAGTCTGTAGCCTCCATTAACAGGAATATTCTAAATATCTTAGTATGTAGTCTCCATTAACAGGAATATTCTAAATATCTTACAGTCTGTAGTCTCCATTAACAGGAATATTCTAAATATCTTACAGTCTGTAGTCTCCATTAACAGGAATATTCTAAATATCTTACAGTCTGTAGTCTCCTTTTACAGGAATATTCTAAATATCTTACAGTCTGTAGTCTCCTTTTACAGGAATATTCTAAATATCTTACAATCTGTAGTCTCCATTAACAGGAATATTCTAAATATCTTACAGTCTGTAGTCACCATTAACAGGAATATTCTAAATATCTTACAGTCTGTGGTCTCCATTAACAGGAATATTCTAAATATCTTACAGTCTGTAGTCTCCTTTTACAAGAACATTCTAAATATCTTACAGTCTGTAGCCTCCATTAACAGGAATATTCTAAATATCTTAGTATGTAGTCTCCATTAACAGGAATAATCTAAATATCTTACAGTCTGTAGTCTCCATTAACAGGACTATTCTAAATATCTTACAGTCTGTAGTCTCCATTAACAGGACTATTCTAAATATCTTACAGTGTGTAGCCTCCATTAACAGGAATATTCTAAATATCTTAGTATGTAGTCTCCATTAACAGGAATATTCTAAATATCTTACAGTCTGTAGTCTCCATTAACAGGAATATTCTAAATATCTTACAGTCTGTAGTCTCCATTAACAGGAATATTCTAAATATCTTACTGTCTGTAGTCTCCATTAACAAGAATATTCTAAATATCTTACAGTCTGTAGCCTCCATTAACAGGAATATTCAAAATATCTTACAGTCTGTAGTCTCCATTAACAAGAATATTCTAAATATCTTACAGTCTTTAGCCTCCATTAACAAGAATATTCTAAATATCTTACAGTCTGTAGTCTCCATTAACAAGAATATTCTAAATATCTTACAGTCTGTAGCCTCCATTAACAGGAATACTCTAAATATCTTACAGTCTGTAGTCTCCATTAACAAGAATATTCTAAATATCTTACAGTCTGTAGTCTCATTTTACAGGAATATTCTAAATATCTTACAGTCTGTAGTCTCCATTAACAGGAATACTCTAAATATCTTACAGTCTGTAGTCTCCATTAACAGGAATACTCTAAATATCTTACAGTCTGTAGTCTCCATTAACAGGAATATTCTAAATATCTTACAGTCTGTAGTCTCCATTAACAGGAATATTCTAAATATCTTTACAGTCTGTAGTCTCCATTAACAGGACTATTCTAAATATCTTACAGTCTGTAGTCTCCATTAACAGGAATATTCTAAAGATGTGCACACGTGAGTCAGTCTAAAGACTAGTGGGTCAGTCATCAGCTTATGTCAGCATAAAATACATTTACAAGGTAATACAATAAATAATTTCATTCACTCATAGATTCATATTTCGATAATATGCTACTTCTTTCATTCATGGATTCATACTAACATGGTATTTTTCATAAATTGATTGTACATTTATAAATTATTTCATTTATTCATTTAATGTACATTTATTAATTATTTCATTTATTCATGTAATCATACTAACATGGTATTTTTTCATAAATTATTTCATTCATTCATGGATTCATACTAACAACATGTTATTTATTTTCATAAATTGATTGTATATTTAATTATTTATAAACAAATTATTTCATTCTGTTCAACAACATGGTATTTCTTTCATAAATTCATTCACACAATTATAAACAAATTATTTCATTAATTCATGGATTCATACATCAACAACATGGTATATTTTCATAAATTGATTGTACAATTATATACAAATTATTTCATTCATTCATGGATTCATACATCAACAACATGGTATTTTCTTTCATAAATTGATTGTATATTTATCAATAAATTATTTCATTCATTCATTTATTCATACTAACAACATGGCATTTTCTTTCATAAATTGAGTGTACATTTATATACAAATTATTTCATTCATTCATGGATTCATACTTCATCAACATGGTATTTTCTTTCATAAATTGATTGTACATTTATAAACAAATTGTTTCATTCACTTCAACAACATGGTATTTACTTTCATAAATTCATTCACACACATTTATCAACAAATGATTTCATTCATGGATTCATACGTCAACAACATGGTATTTCTTTCATGAATTCATTCACAAACATTTCTATCAATTATAGATGTGCTAATTGGTTTTGTCCATCTACCCAACTGGTCTTGCAGTCTTTGCTTAACAGTATATAAAACAATTCATCAATTCCAACACCTTGCATCATCCATGCATCATGAAAACCTAATGTACATAGTAGATTTATAATAGGAGAACAAATTGATTGATACATTTATAAACAAATCATTTCATTCACTAATGGATCCATATAAAATAGTGTTTGGTAACACAGAATTAACTTCTAAATGTAACTTTGAAACGTAGGCTCTGGATATCATCTTATTGTTAATATTAAGTCACACATTTTGCTATGTCCATCATTTTACCTTAATTATGTAATGGTGACCTTGACCTTTGACCTAATGATGCACAAAACAATGTACAATGATCTTCCTCATACTACCGGGAGTGTTTCTGCAGAGGTTCAATGTTATAGATGTTGACGTACAGTCCTGAAACAACGTTACATAATACATCAAGCAGTATTACACTAAAGTGCAAGCACTAAGGGCCATAACTGTAGTATTCCTTCTGTGATCTGAATAACACTTGCGCACTTACATATGTACACATATTTGTTTGCATCAGCCAGACCATGTCTGTGATATATCTCCGGACACATTTTTGTAATGGATGGACGGACAACATCCAACCACCATGAGCATGAGAAACCAAGAGAGGATCTATTATAAGATCAGCAAGTCAAGGGCAGTGACTATAGTTAAAGGTATGTTCATTATTATATTAGCAAGTCGAGGGCAGTAACTCTATATTTACTTGTATGTTCATTACATGACTAGCAAGTCAAGGGCAGTCACTCTATAGTTAAAGCGACATTACATCGTACAAGATACCACATAACTATAATGCTTTCAATATAGTACAATATACCACATAACTATAATGCTTTCAATATAGTACAAGATACCGTACGACTATAATGCTTTCAACATAGTACAAGATACCGTACAACTATAATGCTTTCAACATAGTACACGATACCACATAACTATAATGCTTTCAATATAGTACAAAACACCACATAACTATAATGCTTTCAATATAGTACAATATACCAATTTCCAAGCTGCAAAGTATGATAACTGTTAAAAAAATGTAGAGACTTATCAGGTCCTTGATGAACTTCCAAGCAATATGAATAACGAACAAGCATTGTATGCTACAAGTATGCATACAATGAATGCCAGAAGGAGGTATTTCTCGGTACCTTTTGTAATGAAATACAAAAACAATGAATACTGAACAGTATGTCAGCATTAATACCTAAAGGATGCATTAAACTAAGACTATAAAGACTATATACCAGGGCTAATACTATTATTAAAAAGCAGAACAAAATTAATCTGCAATTACCGAGTCATGAATGTTGAGATTCTTTCAGCACGACTTCATGAATGTGGGAGGTTGTCAGCAGGACTTCATGAATGTTGGGAGGTTGTCAGCAGAAATCCATTCGATTGACGGACACACGCAGTACTAATGAACACTTGTAGGAGATGACCTTGCAGAATATGAGGGGTGTTCTTGCAGAATATGAGGGGTGTTTAGACTGAAAACAAACAGAAACTTGCACACTACACAATATGTTTGTATCCCACATTACATTCATTACTGTCTGTGAACATGTAGGCATGGCTATCAAACCATCGCAAACAAATCCACAAACCTATCGGTCATCTCTTGCGATTGTTCAGTATCAAAATACTTGGCAAACATTCCCATGCCAGGAGTGTACTGCAGGAAGATGGTTCTGCAAACCACTTTGCTGTCTAGTGAAGTATCTTTAAGAGACATTTCCTGGTCATTTAGTCAACTTGTACAGCTTCGAGAATTCTCCTGGACAAGCTTGGCACCAATCAAGTTGTCGAGCATAGAGAGATTCCGAGATAACTGAGAACAGTTACCTGGTCCAGTTTAGATGGATGTCTACGCAAACGTTGCACCAGGCATTACTCGCTCTGAATAGTACTATCACGGACAACGTGGTGCATACATTGTTCTAGAAAGCTCTATTGACTGAAACTGTTACCTCGTTTGTTGGAAATCCTCTCTAAAGTGCCAAAGTTGGATGCTTCCATGGTCGTCTCAAAATGCTTGCTACACTGAATGATTTGACAGGTGCATAGATAGTTCAGTAGAACACTCCAAGCACAGCAAGATGAATGGATGATCAGGAAACTACTCTAAGATGCCAAGGAAATACCCACTTAGCAACAGACAAAGTTGTTTTGCATCAGACCGACAACACTACAGATGCACCACACCACTGCTTCAGACACACCACACCACTGCTATAGACACACCACACCACTGCTATAGACACACCACACCACTGCTATAGACACACCACAGCCCCAGACCCACCACACAACAGCCTCAGACACACCACACCACAGCTTCAGACACACCACACCACAGCTTCAGACACAGCACACCACAGCTTCAGACACATCACACCACAGCTTCAGACTCGCCACACTACATATGCACCACACTACATATGCACCACAATACTGCATACATTTGTATATAATTCTTGCTCCCTCGCTGCTACAGGTCCAGCCCTCGCTGCTACAGGTCCATCCCTCGCTGCTACAGTTCAAGCCCTCGCTACAGTTCAAGCCCTCGCTACAGTTCAAGCCCTCGCTACAGTTCAAGCCCTCGCTAGCCCTCGCTAGCCCTCGCTAGCCCTCGCTACAGTTCAAGCTCTTACTATTCAAGTTTTATCTTTAAGCCGCGACACTTCGAACACTATTCATAATGAGTAACAGGTTAAAAAGCGATGTAAATTATTAAAAGTCTCAACACAATGCATGGACAATACTATGCATGCTAGCTAAATTTTTGCACAAGATACGATGGCAAAAGTAGCTACTTTCGAAACCATAGTTGTAATGACCAATGACTAGTTGGCATGACTCGGTTCAAGATCAGCTCGGTGAAAGGTGTGTGTGTGTACAGGTGAACTGATCCATCCCCGCAGCTCCATTCTGACGTCCCATCAACTAGGCAGAAAGTCATGTACTAACTTGATTTACTAAGAAGTAGTTACCAATGCTACCAATAATCTATTTATTCAGGTACAATTATTTTAACTATTTAACAGACGACACGTTGAGACAAAACTAAATATAATTATGATAAGACGCAGATTAACAAGAGATGGGATATATTGACTCGCATCACAATGCATGGACTTAAGTTAATCTAAACAACAAAAATTTGCGGCTCAAACTATCACTGCGGCTCAAAACTCGCGGCTCAACATCAAGATGAGTCGTGTCTGTGGCGTGTTTGACTCGCATTAGTCAATGGCCCTTTTCACACACGCACGCACGCACGCACGCACAAGTCTATGGCGCATTCCACATGCCAGCATCTACGATCTGTTCAACTATATCAGTCTACTGCCTGTTTAACCAGAGTCAATGCTAATTCCACTGGTTCGAGTCTTCAGCAAGTTTCACACCCGAATCCATGTTTTGTTCCACTCACCCTAGTCTACATCCTGTTTTGACACAACCGAGTCAACACCTGAGATGTTACTGTCGCATCTACAACTTCCATGTGGCAAAGCACTCACAAGTATGATGATCTTCTATGCAAGCCATATGGTTGGTCCGGTGCCAAGACCATGTGGCACTTTCCCAAGTCAACCGTCCTGCCTTCTTCCATATGGCTGATGACCCTAAATCGGACAATTGACCTCGTACAAAATCTATGTGTGATTATATATCAATCTAGTCTGCTGCCAGTACCATGCAAGACATCATCACAACAAGATGAGTGGCCACCTTGATTGACAATTTTACATGTATCCCCTCTGCTCTTAAGCAAAGATTCCTAGAGAGTTTAGAGAGGTTTCTTTGTCAAACAATCAACTGGTACAAATTAGAGCAGTTTTCTTGTGAAACTTGGCGCCAGACAATTAATCAAGTCTGGAGAGAACGCCAAGATAACTATGGAAGCGGTCGACTTGTTCAGTTTAGGGAGGATTGCTGGACAAACTTTGCACCAGACAACTTAATCAGTAGTGAGGATATTCAGACAACCTGGTGAAAAGAGGTTGTTCGAGACTCCTCTCTAAAGACTAGGCTGCCTAGTTTGTTTTGAACTCCTCTTTACATTGGACAAGTTGGAGGCTTCAATAGTCATCTCGAAATAATCTCTGGATTTGATGAAAAGTTTAATAAGAAAAGTATACTTAATCTGTACCGGCTGATAGGTTGACTAGAACTTCTCATAACATTCTAGGAATCCTCGCTTAAGAGTAGAGAGAGTGGTTTGCAAAAAGGTCAATCAATGATGCCACTCACTTGGATTGGAAGATGTCTTGTATGGTACCGAAAGAAGACTACATTGACATTATATCACTCACAGATTTTGCACGAGGACAAATGTCTCGACTTAGGGTCATTTGCCATATGGAAGAAGGCCAAACGTTTGACTTGATAAATGACACATGACCTTAACAACAGAACACTGTACAGCTTGCACAGGCGATCCTCATACTGGAATGCTTTGCCACATGGAAGATGCAGACTCAACGGTGACATATTAGATACTGACTTGGGTGTGTCAAACAGGCTGTAGACTCGAGTGAGTGAAACAGCTCAAAGACATGGGTGTGGAACATGTTGTACACTAGGGCGAGTGGAATAAGCATTGACTCGTGCAAGACACGGCATAGAATCTGACAAATTGAACAGACTGCAAACTCTTGCGAGTTGAACAGGTTGTAGACTTGGGTGAGTGAAGTTATCCTCATCTACAACAAACTCACTAACTGCATCCTCTTCCACATCCACCACCTCCTCCTCCAAGAGTAACCAACTGGTGACATCAAGTCCCTGCAGAAGGTTTCCTTCACTGAAAGAACCACCTAACTGCAGAGTCAAGGCCTCATCAGCCGGAAACTCCTCATACACACCTCATCTACCACAAACTCACTAACTGCATCCTTCTCATTGCATGTTTGTTCCACAGCTTGTTCAACTGCATCCTTCTCATCCACAATCCCATCTACAATGCAAACCTCGTCAACTGCATCCATCATCCTTACCAACACCACCTCGGACATCGGCAGATCCTCCTCCTTGCATGTTCGTTCCACAGCTTGTTCAACTGCATCCTATGTACCTGTAATGAGACAGAATGAAATGCAAAGTACTCAAATGAATGACAACAATAAAGCGGTGTGTGGTACCTGAAGACAACCTTAAATCAAAAGGGCCATGAAACCCTGGATCTGTAACCCAAGTTGAAAAGCTTAAAGGGCTATGCAACACGAAACACTATAAAATTCTGGTAAAATTGGGTACCCAGAAAAGGCTCCGGACGGACAAATTTGTTTTAGTCAATTAAAGGGCAGTGCTACATGGTTGATCCAGACAAAAGGTACACTAGAGCACCACACTATAGTGATGTATATTTAATGTTAGCTCAATATAGTTCCACTAATTGGTTAATGAGAAGTCGCTCTGGAATGACACATTTGTGGATTTTTAGTCGATTTTCCTGGGTATACTGATTAGTTTATACAAATTTATTTTAGCTCGATTGCGAAACAAGTTATTTCAACTTATATAAATCACTCTCGAGACCTCATTCCTGATGGAATCCATCGCCACGAGGGAGAGAGAAGAGGCAATGTGGAATTTAAATGCCTTGCCTAAGGGCACAATAGTAACGGCTCCAGTGAGGCTCCAACTCCGGACCTTTCGCACCTGAGGCGAACGCGCATCCACTGCGCTATCACAACTTCCACTACTGGGAAGGGCAATAACCATGGTGCTACTAGCCCGTTTGATACTGAGAACAGACTCCGGACGGACATATTTGAGGATTCTTAATCAATAAAAGGGCAATAACCATGGTGCTACTAGCCCGTTTGATACTGAGAACAGACTCCGGACGGACATATTTGAGGATTCTTAATCAATAAAAGGACAATAACCATGGTGTTATTAGCACGATTCCTACGAAAAGTGCATGTGCTCCACCACACTATGGCAATACATATTCAAAGTTTCCTACAATTCCATCATTTGATTACCGAGAACTGGCTTCTGACAGATGCACAGCATTGCCAAAATAGCCGAAAAGTTGAGGGATAAGAAAAGGCTCTTGTGATAATTGTAGTAGTATAATATTCCATTCATGAAAAATCAGCTATACGTGAAGTCAAGACAATATGAATTCAAGTGCACCATAGTAAACTAGGAGGTGGACACACCAGATTTGCAAAGTAGAATCTTACCTATATATATATATCGGTAGCTCTGCCAAATATATTCAATTGAAATACCCTGGATACCGAGGCGAGCGACTACACACATTTAGAATTCAATTGGTCCAACAGTTAATGGGTAGCTGGACATTCGATTTTCCCCTTACAATACACATGCATACAATGGAAAATAATAAAAGCCATAACTAAGTGGAACATTGATTAACCAAAATGTGTGAGGAAATGTCGCACACCACGAGGATGCATACAATTGTGCGAGGAAATGTCTCACCACGAGGATGCATACAATTGTGCGAGGAAATGTCTCACACCATGAGGATGCATACAATTGTGCGAGGATATGTCTCACCACGAGGATGCATACAATTGTGTGAGGAAATGTCTCACACCACGACGATGCATACAATTGTGCCAGGCAATATATCACACCACGAGGATGCATACAATTGTGCCAGGCAATGTCTCACCACGAGGATGCATACAATTATGCAAGTATATGTCTCGCACCACGAGGATGCATACAATTGTGTGAGGATATGTATCACACCACGAGGATGCATACAATTATGCTAGGATATGTATCACACCATGAGGATGCATACAATTGTGCTAGGAAATGTCTCACCACGAGGATGTATACAATTGTGTGAGGAAATGTCTCACACAATGAGGATGAATACAATTGTGTGAAGAAATGTCTCACACCATGAGGATGAATATAATTGTGTGATGAAATGTCTCGCACAATGAGGCATCAACTTGTGTGAGGCATTGTCTCGCATAAATAATATGGATCACGTCTCCAGGTTAACATGTGATGCAAACAAATATAAGGTGTTATAAAACCATTGTGCTGATGTTGTTAACCTCCAGTATGGGTAGCAGATATTATGTGATGTTGTGAACCTCCAGTGTGGGTAGCAGACATTATGTGATGTTGTGAACCTCCAGTATGGGTAGCAGACATTATGTGATGTTGTGAACCTCCAGTGTGGGTAGCGACATTATGTGATGTTGTTAACCTCTAGTGTGGGTAGCAGACATTACGTGATGTTGTGGACCTAGTGTGGGTAGCAGACATTATGTGATGTTGTGAACCTAGTGTGGGTAGCAGACATTATGCTATGTTGTTAACCACCATTAGGGGTAGCAGACATCATGTGATATTATTAACCTCCAGTATGGGTAACAGACATTATGTGATGTTGTGAACCTCCAGTATGGGTAGCAGACATTATGTGATGTTATTAACCTCCAGTGTGGGTAGCAGACATTATGTGATGTTATTAACCTCCAGTGTGGGTAGCAGACATTATGTGATGTTGTGAACCTCCAGTATGGGTAGCAGACATTATGTGATGTTGTGAACCTCCAGTATGGGTAGCAGACATCATGTGATATTATTAACCTCCAGTGTGGGTAGCAGACATTATGTGATGTTGTGAACCTCCAGTATGGGTAGCAGGCATTATGTGATGTTGTTAACCTCCAGTATGGGTAGCAGATGTTGTGAACCTCCAGTATGGGTAGCAGATGTTGTGAACCTCCAGTATGGGTAGCAGATGTTGTGAACCTCCAGTATGGGTAGCAGACATTATGTGATGTTAACGTCCAGTGTGGGTAGCAGACATTATGTGATGTTGTGAACCTAGTGTGGGTAGCAGACATTATGTTATGTTGTGAAACTCCAGTGTGGGTAGCTGACATTATGTGAGGTTGTTAACCTCCAGTGTGGGTAGCAGACATTATGTGATGTTATTAACCTCCAGTGTGGGTAGCAGACATTATGTGATATTATTAACCTCCAGTATGGGTAACAGACATTATGTGATGTTGTGAACCTCCAGTATGGGTAGCAGACATTATGTTATGTTATTAACCTCCAGTGTTGGTAGCAGACATTATGTGATGTTGTGAACCTCCAGTATGGGTAGCAGGCATTATGTGATGATGTTAACCTCCAGTATGGGTAGCAGATGTTGTGAACCTCCAGTATGGGTAGCAGATGTTGTGAACCTCCAGTATGGGTAGCAGATGTTGTGAACCTCCAGTATGGGTAGCAGACATTATGTGATGTTAACGTCCAGTGTGGGTAGCAGACAGTATGTGATGTTGTGAACCTAGTGTGGGTAGCAGACATTATGTTATGTTGTGAAACTCCAGTGTGGGTAGCAGACATTATGTGAGGTTGTTAACCTCCAGTACGGGTAGCAGACATTATGTGATGTTGTGAACCTAGTGTGGGTAGCAGACATTATGTGATGTTGTGAACCTCCAGTGTGGGTAGCAGACATTATGTGATGTTATTAACCTCCAGTACGGGTAGCAGACATTATGTGATGTTGTGAACCTAGTGTGGGTAGCAGACATTATGTGATGTTGTGAACCTCCAGTGTGGGTAGCAGACATTATGTGATGTTATTAACCTCCAGTGTGGGTAGCAGGCATTATGTGATGTTGTGAACCTCCAGTGTGGGTAGCGACATTATGTGATGTTAACATAGTGTGGGTAGCAGACATTATGTGATGTTGTGAACCTAGTGTGGGTAGCAGACATTATGTGAGGTTGTTAACCTCCAGTGTGGGTAGCAGACATTATGTTATGTTGTGAACCTCCAGTGTGGGTAGCAGACATTATGTGAGGTTGTTAACCTCCAGTATGGGTAGCAGACATTATGTGATGTTATTAACCTCCAGTATGGGTAACAGACATTATGTGATGTTGTGAACCTCCAGTATGGGTAGCAGACATTATGTGATGTTATTAACCTCCAGTGTGGGTAGCAGACATTATGTGATGTTGTGAACCTCCAGTATGGGTAGCAGGCATTATGTGATGTTGTTAACCTCCAGTATGGGTAGCAGACATTATGTGAGGTTATTAACCTCCAGTGTGGGTAGCAGACATTATGTGATGTTATTAACCTCCAGTGTGGGTAGCAGACATTATGTGATGTTGTGAACCTCCAGTATGGGTAGCAGGCATTATGTGATGTTGTGAACCTAGTGTGGGTAGCAGACATTATGTGATGTTATTAACCTCCAGTATGGGTAGCAGACATTATGTGATGTTGTGAACCTCCAGTATGGGTAGCAGATGTTGTGAACCTCCAGTATGGGTAGCAGATGTTGTGAACCTCCAGTATGGGTAGCAGATGTTGTGAACCTCCAGTATGGGTAGCAGACATTATGTGATGTTAACGTCCAGTGTGGGTAGCAGACATTATGTGATGTTGTGAACCTAGTGTGGGTAGCAGACATTATGTGATGTTGTGAACCTAGTGTGGGTAGCAGACATTATGTGATGTTGTGAACCTCCAGTGTGGGTAGCAGACATTATGTGATGTTATTAACCTCCAGTGTGGGTAGCAGACATTATGTGATGTTGTGAACCTCCAGTGTGGGTAGCGACATTATGTGATGTTAACCTAGTGTGGGTAGCAGACATTATGTGATGTTGTGAACCTAGTGTGGGTAGCAGACATTATGTGATGTTGTTAACCTCCAGTGTGGGTAGCAGACATTATGTGATGTTGTGAACCTCCAGTGTGGGTAGCGACATTATGTGATGTTAACCTAGTGTGGGTAGCAGACATTATGTGATGTTGTGAACCTAGTGTGGGTAGCAGACATTATGTGAGGTTGTTAACCTCCAGTGTGGGTAGCAGACATTATGTTATGTTGTGAACCTCCAGTGTGGGTAGCAGACATTATGTGAGGTTGTTAACCTCCAGTATGGGTAGCAGACATTATGTGATGTTATTAACCTCCAGTATGGGTAACAGACATTATGTGATGTTGTGAACCTCCAGTATGGGTAGCAGACATTATGTGATGTTATTAACCTCCAGTGTGGGTAGCAGACATTATGTGATGTTGTGAACCTCCAGTATGGGTAGCAGGCATTATGTGATGTTGTTAACCTCCAGTATGGGTAGCAGACATTATGTGAGGTTATTAACCTCCAGTGTGGGTAGCAGACATTATGTGATGTTATTAACCTCCAGTGTGGGTAGCAGACATTATGTGATGTTGTGAACCTCCAGTATGGGTAGCAGGCATTATGTGATGTTGTGAACCTAGTGTGGGTAGCAGACATTATGTGATGTTATTAACCTCCAGTATGGGTAGCAGACATTATGTGATGTTGTGAACCTCCAGTATGGGTAGCAGATGTTGTGAACCTCCAGTATGGGTAGCAGATGTTGTGAACTTCCAGTATGGGTAGCAGATGTTGTGAACCTCCAGTATGGGTAGCAGACATTATGTGATGTTAACGTCCAGTGTGGGTAGCAGACATTATGTGATGTTGTGAACCTAGTGTGGGTAGCAGACATTATGTTATGTTGTGAAACTCCAGTGTGGGTAGCAGACATTATGTGAGGTTGTTAACCTCCAGAGTGGGTAGCATACATTATGTGATGTTATTAACCTCCAGTGTGGGTAGCAGACATTATGTGATGTTGTGAACCTCCAATGTGGGTAGCAGACATTATGTGATGTTGTTAACCACCAGTATGGGTAGCAGACATTATGTGATGTTGTGAACCTCCAGTATGGGTAGCAGACATTATGTGATGTTATTAACCTCCAGTGTGGGTAGCAGACATTATGTGATGTTGTGAACCTCCAGTATGGGTAGCAGGCATTATGTGATGTTGTTAACCTCCAGTATGGGTAGCAGATGTTGTGAACCTCCAGTATGGGTAGCAGATGTTGTGAACCTCCAGTATGAGTAGCAGACATTATGTGATGTTAACGTCCAGTGTGGGTAGCAGACATTATGTGATGTTGTGAACCTAGTGTGGGTAGCAGACATTATGTTATGTTGTGAAACTCCAGTGTGGGTAGCAGACATTATGTGAGGTTGTTAACCTCCAGTACGGGTAGCAGACATTATGTGATGTTGTGAACCTAGTGTGGGTAGCAGACATTATGTGATGTTGTGAACCTCCAGTGTGGGTAGCAGACATTATGTGATGTTATTAACCTCCAGTGTGGGTAGCAGGCATTATGTGATGTTGTGAACCTCCAGTGTGGGTAGCAGGCATTATGTGATGTTGTGAACCTAGTGTGGGTAGCAGACATTATGTTATGTTGTGAAACTCCAGTGTGGGTAGCAGACATTATGTGAGGTTGTTAACCTCCAGTACGGGTAGCAGACATTATGTGATGTTGTGAACCTAGTGTGGGTAGCAGACATTATGTGATGTTGTGAACCTCCAGTGTGGGTAGCAGACATTATGTGATGTTATTAACCTCCAGTGTGGGTAGCAGGCATTATGTGATGTTGTGAACCTCCAGTGTGGGTAGCGACATTATGTGATGTTGTTAACCTAGTGTGGGTAGCAGACATTATGTGATGTTGTGAACCTAGTGTGGGTAGCAGACATTATGTGATGTTGTGAACCTAGTGTGGGTAGCAGACATTATGTGAGGTTGTTAACCTCCAGTGTGGGTAGCAGACATTATGTTATGTTGTGAACCTCCAGTGTGGGTAGCAGACATTATGTGAGGTTGTTAACCTCCAGTATGGGTAGCAGACATTATGTGATGTTATTAACCTCCAGTATGGGTAACAGACATTATGTGATGTTGTGAACCTCCAGTATGGGTAGCAGACATTATGTGATGTTATTAACCTCCAGTATGGGTAACAGACATTATGTGATGTTGTGAACCTCCAGTGTGGGTAGCGACATTATGTGATGTTGTTAACCTAGTGTGGGTAGCAGACAGTATGTGATGTTGTGAACCTAGTGTGGGTAGCAGACATTATGTGAGGTTGTTAACCTCCAGTGTGGGTAGCAGACATTATGTTATGTTGTGAACCTCCAGTGTGGGTAGCAGACATTATGTGAGGTTGTTAACCTCCAGTATGGGTAGCAGACATTATGTGATGTTATTAACCTCCAGTATGGGTAACAGACATTATGTGATGTTGTGAACCTCCAGTATGGGTAGCAGGCATTATGTGATGTTGTTAACCTCCAGTATGGGTAGCAGACATTATGTGAGGTTGTTAACCTCCAGTGTGGGTAGCAGACATTATGTGATGTTATTAACCTCCAGTGTGGGTAGCAGACATTATGTGATGTTGTGAACCTCCAGTATGGGTAGCATGCATTATGTGATGTTGTGAACCTAGTGTGGGTAGCAGACATTATGTGATGTTATTAACCTCCAGTATGGGTAGCAGACATTATGTGATGTTGTGAACCTAGTGTGGGTAGCAGACATTATGTTATGTTGTGAACCTCCAGCAGTGTGGGTAGCAGAGAGTATGTGATGTTGTTATCCTCCAGTGTGGGTAGCAGACATTATGTGATGTTGTTATCCTCCAGTGTGGGTAGCAGACATTATGTTATGTTGTTAACCTCCAGTGTGGGTAGCAGACAAGATGTGATGTTGTGAACCTCCAGTGTGGGTAGCGACATTATGTGATGTTGTTAACCTCTGGTATGGGTAGCAGACATGATGTGATGTTGTGAACCTCTGGTATGGGTAGCAGACATTATGTGATGTTGTGAACCTCCAGTGTGGGTAGCAGACATTTTGTGATGTTATTAACCTCCAGTATGGGTAGCGGACATTATGTGATGTTGTGAACCTCTGGTATGGGTAGCAGACATTATGTGATGTTGCTAACCTCCAGTGTGGGTAGCAGACATTATGTGATGTTGTGAACCTCCAGTGTAGGTAACAGACATTATGTGATGTTGTTAACCTCCAATGTGGGTAGCAGACATTATGTGATGTTGTTAACCTCCAGTGTGGGTAGCAGACATTATGTGATGTTGTGAACCTCCAGTGTGGGTAGCGACATTATGTGATGTTGTTAACCTCCAGTGTGGGTAGCAGACATTATGTGATGTTAACCTCCAGTGTGGGTAGCAGACATTATGTGATGTGAACCTAGTGTGGGTAGCAGACATTATATGATGTTGTGAACCTAGTGTGGGTAGCAGACATTATGCGATGTTGTTAAACTCCAGTGTGGGTAGCATACATTATGTGATGTTGTTGACCACCGGTATGGGTAGCAGACATTATGTGATGTTATTAACCTCCAGTATGGGTAACAGACATTATGTAATGTTGTGAACCTCCAGTATGGGTAGCAGACATTATGTGATGTTATTAACCTCCAGTGCGGGTAGCAGACATTATGTGATGTTGTGAACCTCCAGTATGGGTAGCAGGCATTATGTGATGTTGTTAACCTCCAGTATGGGTAGCAGATGTTGTGAACCTCCAGTATGGGTAGCAGACATTATGTGATGTTAACGTCCAGTGTGGGTAGCAGACATTATGTGATGTTATTAACCTCCAGTGTGGGTAGCAGGCATTATGTGATGTTGTGAACCTCCAGTGTGGGTAGCGACATTATGTGATGTTGTTAACCTAGTGTGGGTAGCAGACATTATGTGATGTTGTGAACCTAGTGTGGGTAGCAGACATTATGTGATGTTGTGAACCTAGTGTGGGTAGCAGACATTATGTGAGGTTGTTAACCTCCAGTGTGGGTAGCAGACATTATGTTATGTTGTGAACCTCCAGTGTGGGTAGCAGACATTATGTGAGGTTGTTAACCTCCAGTATGGGTAGCAGACATTATGTGATGTTATTAACCTCCAGTATGGGTAACAGACATTATGTGATGTTGTGAACCTCCAGTATGGGTAGCAGACATTATGTGATGTTATTAACCTCCAGTATGGGTAACAGACATTATGTGATGTTGTGAACCTCCAGTGTGGGTAGCGACATTATGTGATGTTGTGAACCTAGTGTGGGTAGCAGACAGTATGTGATGTTGTGAACCTAGTGTGGGTAGCAGACATTATGTGAGGTTGTTAACCTCCAGTGTGGGTAGCAGACATTATGTTATGTTGTGAACCTCCAGTGTGGGTAGCAGACATTATGTGAGGTTGTTAACCTCCAGTATGGGTAGCAGACATTATGTGATGTTATTAACCTCCAGTATGGGTAACAGACATTATGTGATGTTGTGAACCTCCAGTATGGGTAGCAGACATTATGTGATGTTGTTAACCTCCAGTATGGGTAGCAGACATTATGTGAGGTTGTTAACCTCCAGTGTGGGTAGCAGACATTATGTGATGTTGTTAACCTCCAGTGTGGGTAGCAGACATTATGTGATGTTGTGAACCTCCAGTATGGGTAGCAGACATTATGTGATGTTGTGAACCTAGTGTGGGTAGCAGACATTATGTGATGTTGTTAACCTCCAGTATGGGTAGCAGACATTATGTGATGTTGTGAACCTAGTGTGGGTAGCAGACATTATGTGATGTTGTGAACCTCCAGTGTGGGTAGCAGACATTATGTGATGTTGTTAACCTCCAGTGTGGGTAGCAGACATTATGTGATGTTGTGAACCTCCAGTGTGGGTAGCAGACATTATGTGATGTTGTGAACCTCCAGTGTGGGTAGCAGACATTATGTGATGTTGTTAACCTCCAGTGTGGGTAGCAGACATTATGTGATGTTGTGAACCTCCAGTATGGGTAGCAGACATTATGTGATGTTGTGAACCTCCAGTGTGGGTAGCAGACATTTGTGATGTTTAACCTCCAGTATGGGTAGCAGACATTATGTGATGTTGTGAACCTCCAGTGTGGGTAGCAGATATGTGATGTTGTGAACCTCCAGTGTGGGTAGCAGACATTATGTGATGTTGTGAACCTCCAGTGTGGGTAGCAGACATTATGTGATGTTGTTTACCTCCAGTGTGGGTAGCAGACATTATGTGATGTTGTTTACCTCCAGTGTGGGTAGCAGACATTATGTGATGTTGTGAACTTCCAGTATGTGTAGAGTACATTATGTGATGTTGTTAACCTCCAGTGTGGGTAGTAGACATTATGTGATGTTGTTTACCTCCAGTGTGGGTAGCAGATATGTGATGTTGTGAACCTCTAGTGTGGGTAGCAGATATTATGTGATGTTGTGAACCTCCAGTGTGGGTAGCAGATATGTGATGTTGTTTACCTCCAGTGTGGGTAGCAGACATTATTTGATGTTGTGAACTTACAGTATGGGTAGAGTACATTATGTGATGTTGTTAACCTCCAGTATGGGTAGCAGACATTATGTGATGTTGTGAACCTCCAGTGTGGGTAGCAGATATGTGATGTTGTTAACCTCCAGTGTGGGTAGCAGACATTACTTGATGTTGTGAACCTACAGTATGGGTAGCAGACATTATGTGATGTTGTTAACCTCCAGTGTGGGTAGAGACATTATGTGATGTTGTTAACCTCCAGTATGGGTAGCAGACATTATGTGATGTTAACGTCCAGTGTGGGTAGCAGACATTATGTGATGTTGTGAACCTAGTGTGGGTAGCAGACATTATGTGATGTTGTTAACCTCCATTATGGGTAGCGGACATTATGTGATGTTGTGAACCTCCAGTACGGGTAGCAGACAGTATGAGATGTTGTGAACCTCCAGTGTGGGTAGCAGACATTATGTGATGTTGTTAACCTCCAGTGTGGGTAGCAGACATTATGTGATGTTGTTAACCTCCAGTATGGGTAGCAGACATTATGTGATGTTGTGAACTTCAGTATGGGTAGCAGATGTTGTGAACCTCCAGTATGGGTAGCAGACATTATGTGATGTTGTGAACCTCCAGTATGGGTAGCAGACATTATGTGATGTTGTGAACCTCCAGTATGGGTAGCAGACATTATATGATGTTGTGAACCTCCAGTGTGGGTAGCAGACATTGTGTGATGATGTGAACCTCCAGTATGGGTAGCAGACATTATGTGATGCTGTGAACCTCCAGTGTGGGTAGCAGACATTATATGATGTTGTGAACCTCCAGTGTGGGTAGCAGACATTATGTGATGTTGTGAACCTCCAGTATTGGTAGCAGACATTAATTATGTGATGCTGTTGCATCATAACATAGTAGACTCTGCAGATAAAAGCAACATTTATTCTTTCGAGATCATAAACTGATTTCAAACATGGGAGACTTACCGTCTTCCATAATTGGCCGATCGTCCACAGTCACCTGGCAGCCCTGCTGCTCCGTCACCTGGCAGCCCCGCTGCTCCACCACCACAGAGGTGTCCTCCTCTGCCTTCTCCACCCCTACAATGATATAAAACATCTTGTCACAATCTAGTCATATACACAACAAGATACTAGGTATTCCTCACACCTCGGTTATTACAAACATATGCAAGACTTGCGAGTGCTTATCTGCTCTCAGCAATATACAAGCATGCCATTCACAATCATATCCAAGATTTGCGAGTGTTTTTCTGCTCTCGGCAACATGTAATCTTGCCATTCACAATCATACCCACGAATTGCAAGTGTTTGTCTGATCTCGGCAACATGTAAGCATGCCATTCACAATCATACCCACGAATTGCAAGTGTGTGTCTGCTCTCGGCAACATGTAAGCATGTCATTCACAATCATACGCAAGAATTGCAAGCGTTTGTCTAATCTTGGCAACATGTAAGCATGCCATTCACAATCGCATGCAAGAATTGCAAGTGTTTGTCTGATCTTGGCAACATGTCTGATCTTGGCAACATGTAAGCATGCCATTCACAATCGCATGCAAGAATTGCGAGTGTTTGTCTGATCTTGGCAACATGTAAGCATGTCGTTCACAATCGCATGCAAGAATTGCAAGTGTTTGTCTGATCTTGGCAACATGTAAGCATGCCATTCACAATCGCATGCAAGAATTGCGAGTGTTTGTCTGATCTTGGCAACATGTAAGCATGCCATTCACAATCATATGCAAGAATTGTGAGTGTTTGCAGGCACGGAGGCCTGGTACCTGGGTAGAACTGCCGAACTACCACAAGCCAGCTGGATTCCTCACATGGGAAGGCACCAGAATAGACAATAAAGTTATTTCAGCATCAATGCAATAAGAAATTCTTTCCATGTTTGAAATAAATATCTTATCAGCATATTATCTATGTTCTGAAAATACTCTTAACACAGTTACATGTATGCAAGTTTTGGTACTAATGTGGTATTCTTAGTTTGAAGTAAATATCTTTAGTAATTGAAAAAAGTTCTTAGTTTATAAAAACTTTAACCTGCGGACACAGTCAGACGGAGGGTAAAATTATAGTGTGCGGTAACTACATAGTGTGGTTTTTCTCTATAAACAATTATTTCAACTTATTTCAAGGTATTTCAATTGATAAAAAAAGCATTAATGAAAACACTTATTTTGTAAGTTAAAAATGGACATTATCAGGCGCGTAGCTAGGCTTACGCATGTACGCACGTGCGTAAGATTTATTTTGACAGTTCCTGAAAATTAAATTAAATAAATGCGAAAAATGCAATAAAAACTCGATCGTAAGGGTGTAAGGGGGGCACAGACATTGGTCATTCACACGAAAGAAGAAATGAACAAAATGCCAACATATATTGATTGTAACTGATGTTCATTATAGGCAAGTATAGGCCATATAGCGGGACAAAATATCCCCCTAGAATGGTGCGTAGTCCATATTTAGGCATAGCTACGCGCCTGATTATTGTGTTAATATTGTTGCAAGAGTTAAATACTTTGTCCTACTAATGACACTTGTCCCCTTACATACTTATTTGAATTAGATGCCTTTAGTAATGGTGAAGATATTTGACTTGTTAAAAACTTTAACCTGAATTGTATAACTTAAAAGGAGGCATAACTGTGAAAATATATATATATATGGTCCTCTCTACATTCAAATTTTCGGCTTAAAAATGTCCTTTTCAAGGAAAACAAAAATCATCTGGCTAACTCATTTTCTTTAAGATTGTTACGGCGCAGCTGATCTGGATTTAAGTTGTTTGCAAATGTGATTTTAT
>CM026403.1:46604286-46637594 GCA_014843695.1 Archivesica marissinica
GTGCACCCTATAGTTGTACTGTATACCCTATAGTTGTACTGTATACCCTATAGTTGTACTGTATGTTACCCTATAGTTGTACTGTATACCCTATAGTTGTACTGTATGTTTTGTTGTTGTTACCCTATAGTTGTACTGTATACCCTATAGTTGTACTGTGCTGTTACCCTATAGTTGTACTGTATACCCTATAGTTGTACTGTATACCCTATAGTTGTACTGTATACCCTATAGTTGTACTGTGTACCCTATAGTTGTACTGTATACCCTATAGTTGTACTGTGTATATAGTTGTACTGTGTACCCTATAGTTGTACTGTATACCCTATAGTTGTACTGTATACCCTATAGTTGTATGTTGTTGTACTGTATACCCTATAGTTGTACTGTGCACCCTATAGTTGTACTGTGCACCCTATAGTTGTACTGTATACCCTATAGTTGTACTGTATACCCTATAGTTGTACTGTATACCCTATAGTTGTACTGTATACCCTATAGTTGTACTGTATACCCTATAGTTGTACTGTATAACCCTATAGTTGTACTGTATACCCTATAGTTGTACTGTATACCCTATAGTTGTACTGTACTGTATACCCTATAGTTGTACTGTGCACCCTATAGTTGTACTGTATACCCTATAGTTGTACTGTATACCCTATAGTTGTACTGTATACCCTATAGTTGTACTGTATACCCTATAGTTGTACTGTATACCCTATAGTTGTACCCTATAGTTGTACTGTATACCCTATAGTTGTACTGTATACCCTATAGTTGTACTGTATACCCTATAGTTGTACTGTATACCCTATAGTTGTACTGTATACCCTATAGTTGTACTGTATACCCTATAGTTGTACTGTATACCCTATAGTTGTACTGTATACCCTATAGTTGTACTGTATACCCTATAGTTGTACTGTATACCCTATACCCTATAGTTGTACTGTATACCCTATAGTTGTACTGTATACCCTATAGTTGTACTGTATACCCTATAGTTGTACTGTATACCCTATAGTTGTACTGTATACCCTATAGTTGTACTGTATACCCTATAGTTGTACTGTATACCCTATAGTTGTACTGTATACCCTATAGTTGTACTGTACTGTGTACCCTATAGTTGTACTGTATACCCTATAGTTGTACTGTAGTACCCTATAGTTGTACTGTATACCCTATAGTTGTACTGTATACCCTATAGTTGTACTGTGTACCCTATAGTTGTACTGTGTACCCTATAGTTGTACTGTGTACCCTATAGTTGTACTGTATACCCTATAGTTGTACTGTATACCCTATAGTTGTACTGTATACCCTATAGTTGTACTGTATACCCTATAGTTGTACTGTATACCCTATAGTTGTACTGTGTACCCTATAGTTGTACTGTATACCCTATAGTTGTACTGTATACCCTATAGTTGTACTGTTACCCTATAGTTGTACTGTATACCCTATAGTTGTACTGTATACCCTATAGTTGTACTGTATACCCTATAGTTGTACTGTATACCCTATAGTTGTACTGTATACCCTATAGTTGTACTGTATACCCTATAGTTGTACTGTATACCCTATAGTTGTACTGTATACCCTATAGTTGTACTGTATACCCTATAGTTGTACTGTATACCCTATAGTTGTACTGTATACCCTATAGTTGTACTGTATACCCTATAGTTGTACTGTATACCCTATAGTTGTACTGTATACCCTATAGTTGTACTGTATACCCTATAGTTGTACTGTATACCCTATAGTTGTACTGTATACCCTATAGTTGTACTGTATACCCTATAGTTGTACTGTGTACCCTATAGTTGTACTGTATACCCTATAGTTGTACTGTATACCCTATAGTTGTACTGTGTACCCTATAGTTGTACTGTATACCCTATAGTTGTACTGATACCTATAGTTGTACTGTATACCCTATAGTTGTTGTGTACCCTATAGTTGTACTGTATACCCTATAGTTGTACTGTGTACCCTATAGTTGTACTGTTACCCTATAGTTGTACTGTGTACCCTATAGTTGTACTGTATACCCTATAGTTGTACTGTATACCCTATAGTTGTACTGTATACCCTATAGTTGTACTGTATACCCTATAGTTGTACTGTATACCCTATAGTTGTACTGTATACCCTATAGTTGTACTGTATACCCTATAGTTGTACTGTATACCCTATAGTTGTACTGTGTACCCTATAGTTGTACTGTATACCCTATAGTTGTACTGTATATTGTTGTTGTCCCTATAGTTGTACTGTGTACCCTATAGTTGTACTGTGTACCCTATAGTTGTACTGTATACCCTATAGTTGTACTGTATACCCTATAGTTGTACTGTATACCCTATAGTTGTACTGTATACCCTATAGTTGTACTGTATACCCTATAGTTGTACTGTGTACCCTATAGTTGTACTGTGTACCCTATAGTTGTACTGTATACCCTATAGTTGTACTGTATACCCTATAGTTGTACTGTATACCCTATAGTTGTACTGTATACCCTATAGTTGTACTGTATACCCTATAGTTGTACTGTATACCCTATAGTTGTACTGTATACCCTATAGTTGTACTGTATACCCTATAGTTGTACTGTATACCCTATAGTTGTACTGTATACCCTATAGTTGTACTGTATACCCTATAGTTGTACTGTATACCCTATAGTTGTACTGTATACCCTATAGTTGTACTGTATACCCTATAGTTGTACTGTGTACCCTATAGTTGTACTGTGTACCCTATAGTTGTACTGTGTACCCTATAGTTGTACTGTATACCCTATAGTTGTACTGTATACCCTATAGTTGTACTGTGCATTTTAACCATATTTATTAAATAACACCATTTTATGACGCGATCGCACGCTTTTCTCCAAAATTCTGACCTAGAATGAGCCCTGGTTAGCATTGTATCATGAAGTAGCACCAATCTAATGGTCAGAGATACCTTAATGCCGTGTGGGTCTGGGGACATAGATAAGAGGTTGTTGTGAAATCTGTTCATAATTCTTTCACTTTCGTGGAACCTCCATGTTGTTATGGATACAGTGTCCGCCTTGCAACCGAGGGGTTGTCAGGTTTGAGCCCCATCAGAACCACCGCATAGTCTCTTCTCTCTCCCTCCGTGCAATGGAAACCATTAGCCTTCACGAATGAAGTCTCAAGAACGATCAGGGTTCCCTCTGTCTGAATATTTGTCTGCACCACTTCTGTCGCCAATTGAAAAACACTGGAGCCAATTTGAAATAACTTGCAGCCAACTAAGAGCCACATAGTTGACACATAAATATTTGAAGCCATGTATTTGACAAAACGTGTTGTATTAAAAAACACATAAATAATTTTTAATTTTTAGCTCCGCCAGTTTTGTTTGTTATCGCAATTGGCGACTAACAGCAGTGATTAATCTAATGAAGCTGAAATAAATTTGTAAATTTTATTTGTAAACAATTATTCATTTACTGTCACTTGGCGACCGATAGCGGGAACCCTGATGATTAATCTAATGTTGTAAAGACTAGCTTCACAATGAAGCTGAAATAAATTTGTAAATTTTATTTGTGAACAATTATTCATTTACTGTCACTTGGCGACCGATAGCGGGAACCCTGATGATTAATCTAATGTTGTAAAGACTAGCTTCACAATGAAGCTGAAATAAATTTGTAAATTTTATTTGTAAACAATTATTCATTTACTGTCACTTGGTGACCGATAGCGGGAACCCTGATGATTAATCTAATGTTGTAAAGACTAGCTTCACAATGAAGCTGAAATAAATTTGTAAATTTTATTTGTGAACAATTATTCATTTACTGTCACTTGTCTTAATAATTGTAGATGCAGATATTTGTTATTGCTTGTTGTTAAGCACATAGATTGTGCAGTTTTGATAGCATGCTCTATTTCAACCACAAACACTATGTAATATGTACACGTCTTCAGAAATGTGATTGGTTGAACTTTGTTAAATTGATCGGTAGAATTTTAGAAGTGGCTTTAATTATAACCAATCAAACCATTGGAGACTTGTTTATTTATCAGTCTCGGCTCATTTTTAACCCATTTCATTCTGGATACCGTTCAAACAGTATTTGCAGAGCATAGAGCCAGATCAACCGCCATGGAACGTGCTGTCTGATCAGGCTCTATGCTGTTTGCTATTCAGATAATCTTGCTAAGACACTTGGCTATGTAGCAAACAACATAAATCCTGATCAGCACGCAGCGTCACGCTGCGGCTCATCTGGATCTATGTTGTTTGCAAAAGCCTTTAAATGTATCCAGAATGAAATGAGTTAAGAGTGCAATTGCATTTGCACTGTGTTTTATTAATCAGAATATTTTATTGATACGTATTGTTTGGTGCATGTCTCAGGAGGAACTTTGTGCACTTTTATTATTTTAAGTTTAATTTTGTTGCACATGATTGGTTGCTTTAAGAGTTGTATTAAGTTTATCATACCATCATAACATGTCTCAACTGTATATACCTGAAATGTTTCTTACAACTCCCGAGAGATTCTATTTCCTTACTACTACTACTACTACTACTAAATACTGCAACTTTAATACTTGCGCTGCCTGCGAATAATTTATTTCCATGATATTTCTTATAAATTCCTGATTTCAGGATTATAAAAACAGATTCCTGAATTTAAGTGAAACAATTGGCTTAACCCTTTACTCCATATACGCGTAATACAACACCTTGATAGCCGCCACACCGTTAACTGTTCCAATATATGTATTGATTATTGAGCATATAGATTTGTTGTGCCTATTGCTTATCAGCAGTATGGAGATATAAATAATGAGTAGCATGTTCTGTTGTGCAGTATAGGGTTTATGTATTTATTCCTGACTATGTTGGCTCAAGTGAAGATGCTTTGAACACCCACCATCTTGTCAACCGTTAACCTGTATCTCCACAAGTGAAGATGCTTTGAACACCCACCATCTTGTCAACCGTTAACCTGTATCTCCACAAGTGAAGATGCTTTGAACACCCACCATCTTGTCAACCGTTAACCTGTATCTCCACAAGTGAAGATGCTTTGAACACCCACCATCTTGTCAACCGTTAACCTGTATCTCCACAAGTGAAGATGCTTTGAACACCCACCATCTTGTCAACCGTTAACCTGTATCTCCACAAGTGAAGATGCTTTGAACACCCACCATCTTGTCAACCGTTAACCTGTATCTCCACAAGTGAAGATGCTTTGAACACCCACCATCTTGTCAACCGTTAACCTGTATCTCCACAAGTGAAGATGCTTTGAACACCCACCATCTTGTCAACCGTTAACCTGTATCTCCACAAGTGATAAAAAGTAGGATGTTCTGTATCCAACGTATTTGTGAACTGTCAATTTGCCTAGGAAGGTGGCTTGTCTCACTGCTTGCTGTTATATACATCTGGTTGTTAATTGCAGTGTATGCCAAAGTCTTGATTCTAAGCTTAACATTAAACATTCAGTTTGATCTAAATGAGATATGAAACTAAGATTGTGGGCCCCAGTTAGAAACATATAACATGGGTATACCCTATAACCTGCCAATCATGTATACCCTATATGCTTAACCTGCCAAGCACGTCTCGAGTTGCTTTTGCAAACAGCATAGAACCAGATCAGACAGCATAGAACGTGCCTTCTGATCAGGCTCTATGCTATTTGCTATTCGGATAGTGGAGTTAAAACACTTGGCTGAATAGCAAGCAACATAGATCCTGATCAGACGCGGCGTTAAGCTATGTTGTATGCACTTTCCAACCAATTTATTCGGCAGGTTAGCGGTTAACACAACAACAACAACAACTACTTGGTTACTAGTATTATTGTGATGTAAATGAAATGCAAAACCAAAATGTTCAGTTCTGCTCAGCACCACATGATAGTACCGCTTTGGTGCCCCGTATAACACGCCTGGACCACAATATGAACAATTGTTCTCTTATACTTTTCCCAATGAATGAATATTCTCAGTGAAAGATTGGATTTTCTTCCCACTGTTTCAGGTTGATACCCCTCTACAATTGCATGTACGTTTGTGTTTTATAGCTATATTTTCTCACAATTAAAAACGGTTTAATATAAAAAATATGATATATACATATAATGTGCATGTTTTGTCTGTTGTTTTCAATTTTGATAGCCGGCAGATAATATATTATAAAATTATACCAGAACTATTTTTTGATGCTTTACTTCTCACTAATATTAGTGATGAAGAGGTTGTGTAGCAGCAGGGAGTGAGGCTAGCAGCAATGAATGATGCTAGATGTAGGGAGTGAGGTAAGCAGCAGTGAATGAGGCTATATGTAGGGAGTGAGGCAAGCAGCAGTGAATGATGCTAGATGTAGGGAGTGAGGTAAGCAGCAGTGAATGAGGCTATATGTAGGGAGTGAGGCAAGCAGCAGTGAATGAGGCTATATGTAGGGAGTGAGGCAAGCAGCAATGAATGATGCTATATGCAGGGAGTGAGGCTAGCAGCAATGAATGATGCTAGATGTAGGGAGTGAGGTAAGCAGCAGTGAATGATGCTATATGCAGGGAGTGAGGCAAGCAGCAGTGAATGATGCTAGAGGAGTGAGGCAGCAGCAATGAGACTAGAGTGGGAGTGAGGTAAGCAGCAGTGAATGAGGGTATATGTAGGGAGTGAGGCAAGCAGCAGTGAATGGGCTAGTGGAGGAGGCAAGCATCAGAATGGGGCTAGCAGTGGGGAATGAGGCAAGGGCAAGCAGTGAATGGGGCAGTGGGAATGAGGCAAGCAGCAGTGAATGGGCTAGCAGTGTGACCAAGCAGCAGTGAATGGGGCTAGCAGTGGGGAATGAGGCAAGCAGCAGTGAATGTGGCTAACAGTGGGGAATGAGGCTAGCAGTGGGGAATGAGGCTAGCAGCAGTGAATGTGGCTAGCAGTGGGGAATGAGGCTAGCAGTGGGGAATGTGGCTAGCAGTGGGGAATGAGGATAGCAGCAGGGAATGAGGCTAGCAGCAGGGAATGAGGCTAGCAGTGGGGAATGAGACTAGCAGCAGCAGTGAATGGGGCTAGCAACAGTGAATGAGGCTAGCAGCCGGACATGAGGCTAACAGCAGTGAATGAAGCTAGAAGTAGTGAACAAGGCTAGCAGTGGGGAATGAGGCTAGCAGTGGGGAATAAGACTAGCAGACAGACATGAGGCTAACAGCAGTGAATGAAGCAGCAGGGAATGAGGCTAGCAGTGGGGAATGAGACTAGCAGCAGCAGTGAATGAGGCTAGCAACAGTGAATGAGGCTAGCAGCCAGACATGAGGCTAACAGCAGTGAATGAGGCAGCAGGAAATGAGGCTAGCAGTGGGAATGAGGGTCTTGACGGTAGCTGTAAACATTTAATAAAATGATTTCGATGAATCCAATCTTGCACACCTACTATATATCAGAAGCATGTTGTAAATACAAGACTTGGTTATACCATTATTATAATTGTGTAGATTTGATCCTGACATAATTGTAACTTACTGGTACATTGTTTTGGTCAGAAATCATTTTTCTGCAAGATTGTATATATATATATATATATATATATATATTGTACTTGATACAGTAGCAGTGAGTTTATTTATTCTCGGGGGGAGTGGGGGGGCTTGTTGAACCAAACAGGCCAGCAAAATTTACTATGTTCATTTATAGACACACTGTGTACTGTAGAAATCATGTTAGGCCGTGCTCAGGGTCTGCTCGATATACTGTGAAATAAAGTTAAATTTATACACATTGAATTTCATGCTTTATTTCAAGAAGTGAATTTCATACAGTCATTGTTTTTTTGTGAATTTTAATTTTCAGAACATAAATTCATATTTTATATGAAGATCTATTTGCCTGATCTAACTTTCCACCTTTTATGCGGTGATTGGAAACCCCAGATGCCCCGCCGAGCATTATGCCACTTGCGGGAATGCAACTGGGTAGAACCACTAACTACCTTCTGCAAGCCAACTAGATATGTTTGTCACATGAAAGCATTCAGACCTCTGGTTTAGAATCGAATTTACAGCAATGCAAGACGAGTGATTTAAGTTTGTTGACACTAACCACGCGGAGTCGCTAATATTGTCGACTTTAAATCACTTAACTTGCACTGCTGTCCTTAGAATGTAAACACCACCCGGGTTTGGTGCATTCTGTCAAGCTAGCTTGCTACCTATTGGTTGAAAATATACGCAATGCTATTGGTTGAACAGTTCCTATTGGTTGAAAATATACACAATGCTATTGGTTGAAAATACAAGGAACGCTATTGGTTGAAAATATTAGGAATGCTGTTGGTTGAAAATACAAGGAACGCTATTGGTTGAAAATATTAGGAACGGTTGAAAATATAAGGAACGCTATTAATTAAAAATATAAGGAACGCTATTGGTTGAAATTATAATGAACGCTATTGGTTGAAATTATAAGAATAGCTATTGATTGCAAATATAATTGATATAAGTACGAATTAAATATGATGCAATTAAATTATTACCGTGATATAGAAAATATGTGCATAACATTGAAGTCTGGTTGTATAGTGTTGTATAACATTGAAGTCTGGATATATAGTGTTGTATAACATTGAAGTCTGGATGTATAACATTGAACGTCTGGATATATAGTGTTGTATAACATTGAAGTCTGGTTGTATAGTGTTGTATAACATTGAAGTCTGGATGTATAGTGTTGTATAACATTGAAGTCTGGATGTATAGTGTTGTATAACATTGGAAGTCTGGATATATAGTGTTGTATAACATTGAAGTCTGGATGTATAACATTGAACGTCTGGATATATAGTGTTGTATAACATTGAAGTCTGGTTGTATAGTGTTGTATAACATTGAAGTCTGGATGTATAGTGTTGTATAACATTGAAGTCTGGATGTATAGTGTTGTATAACATTGGAAGTCTGGATATATAGTGTTGTATAACATTGAAGTCTGGATGTATAGTGTTGTATAACATTGGAAGTCTGGATGTATAGTGTTGTATAACATTGAAGTCTGGATGTATAGTGTTGTATAACATTGAACGTCTGGATATATAGTGTTGTATAACATTGAAGTCTGGATGTATAGTGTTGTATAACATTGAAGTCTGGATGTATAGTGTTGTAAACATTGAAGTCTGGATATATAGTGTTGTATAACATTGAACGTCTGGATGTATAGTGTTGTATAACATTGAACGTCTGGATGTATAGTGTTGTATAACATTGGAAGTCTGGATGTATAGTGTTGTATAACATTGAAGTCTGGTTGTATAGTGTTGTATAACATTGGACGTCTGGATGTATAGTGTTGTATAACATTGGACGTCTGGATATATAGTGTTGTATAACATTGAACGTCTGGATATATAGTGTTGTATAACATTGAAGTCTGGTTGTATAACATTGAAGTCTGGATATATAGTGTTGTATAACATTGAAGTCTGGATGTATAGTGTTGTATAACATTGAAGTCTGGATGTATAGTGTTGTATAACATTGAAGTCTGGATTATAGTGTTGTATAACATTGAAGTCTGGTTGTATAGTGTTGTATAACATTGAAGTCTGGTTGTATAGTGTTGTATAACATTGAAGTCTGGTTGTATAGTGTTGTATAACATTGAAGTCTGGTTATGTGTTGTATAACATTGAAGTCTGGATGTATAGTGTTGTATAACATTGGACGTCTGGATATATAGTGTTGTATAACATTGAAGTCTGGATATATAGTGTTGTATAACATTGAAGTCTGGTTGTATAACATTGAAGTCTGGATGTATAGTGTTGTATAACATTGGAAGTCTGGATATATAGTGTTGTATAACATTGAAGTCTGGATGTATAGTGTTGTATAACATTGAAGTCTGGATATATAGTGTTGTATAACATTGAAGTCTGGATGTATAGTGTTGTATAACATTGGAAGTCTGGATGTATAGTGTTGTATAACATTGGAAGTCTGGATGTATAGTGTTGTATAACATTGAAGTCTGGATGTATAGTGTTGTATAACATTGGAAGTCTGGATATATAGTGTTGTATAACATTGAAGTCTGGATATATAGTGTTGTATAACATTGAAGTATGGTTGTATAGTGTTGTATAACATTGAAGTCTGGATGTATAACATTGAAGTCTGGATATATAGTGTTGTATAACATTGAAGTCTGGTTGTATAGTGTTGTATAACATTGAAGTCTGGATGTATAACATTGAAGTCTGGATATATAGTGTTGTATAACATTGAAGTCTGGATGATAGTGTTGTAAACATTGAAGTCTGGATGTATAGTGTTGTATAACATTGAAGTCTGGATGTATAGTGTTGTATAACATTGAAGTCTGGATATATAGTGTTGTATAACATTGAAGTCTGGATGTATAGTGTTGTATAACATTGAAGTCTGGATGTATACATTGAAGTCTGGATATATAGTGTTGTATAACATTGAAGTCTGGATGTATAACATTGAACGTCTGGATATATAGTGTTGTATAACATTGAAGTCTGGATGTATAGTGTTGTATAACATTGAAGTCTGGATGTATAGTGTTGTATAACATTGAAGTCTGGATATATAGTGTTGTATAACATTGGAAGTCTGGATGTATAGTGTTGTATAACATTGGAAGTCTGGATGTATAGTGTTGTATAACATTGGAAGTCTGGATGTATAGTGTTGTATAACATTGGAAGTCTGGATATATAGTGTTGTATAACATTGGAAGTCTGGATGTATAGTGTTGTATAACATTGAAGTCTGGATGTATAGTGTTGTATAACATTGAAGTCTGGATATATAGTGTTGTATAACATTGAAGTCTGGTTGTATAGTGTTGTATAACATTGAAGTCTGGATGTATAGTGTTGTATAACATTGAAGTCTGGATTATAGTGTTGTATAACATTGAAGTCTGGAGCTATAGTGTTGTATAACATTGGAAGTCTGGATGTATAGTGTTGTATAACATTGGTAGTCTGGATGTATAGTGTTGTATAACATTGGACGTCTGGATGTATAGTGATAACATTGGAAGTCTGGATGTATAGTGTTGTATAACATTGGAAGTCTGGATATATAGTGTTGTATAACATTGAAGTCTGGATATATAGTGTTGTATAACATTGAAGTTGGTTTGGTCTGGATATATAGTGTTGTATAACATTGAAGTCTGGATGTATAGTGTTGTATAACATTGAAGTCTGGATGTATAGTGTTGTATAACATTGAAGTCTGGATGTATAGTGTTGTATAACATTGGAAGTCTGGATGTATAGTGTTGTATAACATTGAAGTCTGGATATAGTGTTGTATAACATTGAAGTCTGGATGTATAGTGTTGTATAACATTGAAGTCTGGATATATAGTGTTGTATAACATTGAAAGTCTGGATGTATAGTGTTGTATAACATTGGAAGTCTGGATGTATAGTGTTGTATAACATTGAAGTCTGGATGTATAGTGTTGTATAACATTGAAGTCTGGATATATAGTGTTGTATAACATTGAAGTCTGGATATATAGTGTTGTATAACATTGAAGTCTGGATGTATAGTGTTGTATAACATTGAAGTCTGGATGTATAGTGTTGTATAACATTGGAAGTCTGGATGTATAGTGTTGTATAACATTGGAGTCTGGATGTATAGTGTTGTATAACATTGAAGTCTGGATGTATAGTGTTGTATAACATTGAAGTCTGGATATATAGTGTTGTATAACATTGAAGTCTGGTTGTATAACATTGAAGTCTGGATGTATAGTGTTGTATAACATTGAAGTCTGGATGTATAGTGTTGTATAACATTGAAGTCTGGTTGTATAACATTGAAGTCTGGATGTATAGTGTTGTATAACATTGAAGTCTGGATGTATAGTGTTGTATAACATTGAAGTCTGGATATATAGTGTTGTATAACATTGGAAGTCTGGATGTATAGTGTTGTATAACATTGGAAGTCTGGATGTATAGTGTTGTATAACATTGGAAGTCTGGATGTATAGTGTTGTATAACATTGAAGTCTGGATGTATAGTGTTGTATAACATTGTCTGGATGTATAGTGTTGTATAACATTGAAGTCTGGATGTATAGTGTTGTATAACATTGAAGTCTGGATGTATAGTGTTGTATAACATTGAAGTCTGGTTGTATAGTGTTGTATAACATTGAAGTCTGGTTGTATAGTGTTGTATAACATTGAAGTCTGGATGTATAGTGTTGTATAACATTGAAGTCTGGATATATAGTATAACATTGAAGTCTGGATGTATAGTGTTGTATAACATTGAAGTCTGGATATATAGTGTTGTATAACATTGAAGTCTGGTTGTATAGTGTTGTATAACATTGAAGTCTGGATATATAGTGTTGTATAACATTGAAGTCTGGATGTATAGTGTTGTATAACATTGGAAGTCTGGATATATAGTGTTGTATAACATTGAAGTCTGGTTGTATAACATTGAAGTCTGGATGTATAGTGTTGTATAACATTGAAGTCTGGATATATAGTGTTGTATAACATTGAAGTCTGGTTGTATAACATTGAAGTCTGGATATATAGTGTTGTATAACATTGAAGTCTGGATGTATAGTGTTGTATAACATTGAAGTCTGGATGTATAGTGTTGTATAACATTGAAGTCTGGATATATAGTGTTGTATAACATTGAAGTCTGGATGTATAGTGTTGTATAACATTGAAGTCTGGATGTATAGTGTTGTATAACATTGAACGTCTGGATGTATAGTGTTGTATAACATTGAAGTCTGGATGTATAGTGTTGTATAACATTGAAGTCTGGATGTATAGTGTTGTATAACATTGGAAGTCTGGATGTATAGTGTTGTATAACATTGGAAGTCTGGATGTATAGTGTTGTATAACATTGGAAGTCTGGATGTATAGTGTTGTATAACATTGGAAGTCTGGATGTATAGTGTTGTATAACATTGGAGTCTGGATGTATAACATTGGAAGTCTGGATGTATAGTGTTGTATAACATTGGAAGTCTGGATGTATAGTGTTGTATAACATTGGAAGTCTGGATATATAGTGTTGTATAACATTGGAAGTCTGGATATATAGTGTTGTATAACATTGAACGTCTGGATGTATAGTGTTGTATAACATTGAAGTCTGGATATATAGTGTTGTATAACATTGAAGTCTGGTTGTATAACATTGAAGTCTGGATGTATAGTGTTGTATAACATTGAAGTCTGGATGTATAGTGTTGTATAACATTGGAAGTCTGGATGTATAGTGTTGTATAACATTGAAGTCTGGATGTATAGTGTTGTATAACATTGAAGTCTGGATGTATAGTGTTGTATAACATTGAAGTCTGGATATATAGTGTTGTATAACATTGAAGTCTGGTTGTATAACATTGGTTGGGTTGTGTTGTATAACATGGTTGTATAACATTGAAGTCTGGATGTATAGTGTTGTATAACATTGAAGTCTGGATGTATAACATTGAAGTCTGGATGTATAGTGTTGTATAACATTGAAGTCTGGATATATAGTGTTGTATAACATTGAAGTCTGGATGTATAGTGTTGTATAACATTGGAGTCTGGATGTATAGTGTTGTATAACATTGAAGTCTGGATGTATAGTGTTGTATAACATTGAAGTCTGGATGTATAGTGTTGTATAACATTGGAGTCTGGATATATAGTGTTGTATAACATTGAAGTCTGGATGTATAGTGTTGTATAACATTGAAGTCTGGATTATAGTGTTGTATAACATTGGAAGTCTGGATGTATAGTGTTGTATAACATTGGTAGTCTGGATGTATAGTGTTGTATAACATTGAACGTCTGGATATATAGTAATAACATTGGAAGTCTGGATGTATAGTGTTGTATAACATTGGAAGTCTGGATATATAGTGTTGTATAACATTGAAGTCTGGATGTATAGTGTTGTATAACATTGAAGTCTGGATGTATAGTGTTGTATAACATTGAAGTCTGGATGTATAGTGTTGTATAACATTGAAGTCTGGATATATAGTGTTGTATAACATTGAAGTCTGGATGTATAGTGTTGTATAACATTGGAAGTCTGGATGTATAGTGTTGTATAACATTGGAGTCTGGATGTATAGTGTTGTATAACATTGAAGTCTGGATTATAGTGATAACATTGGAAGTCTGGATGTATAGTGTTGTATAACATTGGAAGTCTGGATGTATAGTGTTGTATAACATTGAAGTCTGGATATATAGTGTTGTATAACATTGAAGTCTGGATGTATAGTGTTGTATAACATTGAAGTCTGGATGTATAGTGTTGTATAACATTGGAAGTCTGGATGTATAGTGTTGTATAACATTGGAAGTCTGGATGTATAGTGTTGTATAACATTGAAGTCTGGATATATAGTGATAACATTGAAGTCTGGATGTATAGTGTTGTATAACATTGGAAGTCTGGATATATAGTGTTGTATAACATTGAAAGTCTGGATATATAGTGTTGTATAACATTGAAGTCTGGTTGTATAACATTGAAGTCTGGATATATAGTGTTGTATAACATTGAAGTCTGGATGTATAGTGTTGTATAACATTGAAGTCTGGATGTATAGTGTTGTATAACATTGAAGTCTGGATGTATAGTGTTGTATAACATTGAAGTCTGGATGTATAGTGTTGTATAACATTGAAGTCTGGATGTATAGTGTTGTATAACATTGAAGTCTGGATATATAGTGTTGTATAACATTGAAGTCTGGATATATAGTGTTGTATAACATTGAAGTCTGGATGTATAGTGTTGTATAACATTGAAGTCTGGATATATAGTGTTGTATAACATTGGAAGTCTGGATGTATAGTGTTGTATAACATTGAAGTCTGGATGTATAGTGTTGTATAACATTGGAAGTCTGGATATATAGTGTTGTATAACATTGGAAGTCTGGATGTATAGTGTTGTATAACATTGGAAGTCTGGATGTATAGTGTTGTATAACATTGAAGTCTGGATGTATAGTGTTGTATAACATTGAAGTCTGGATATATAGTGTTGTATAACATTGAAGTCTGGATATATAGTGTGTATAACATTGAAGTCTGGTTGTATAACATTGAAGTCTGGATGTATAGTGTTGTATAACATTGAAGTCTGGATGTATAGTGTTGTATAACATTGAAGTCTGGTTGTATAACATTGAAGTCTGGATGTATAGTGTTGTATAACATTGGAAGTCTGGATATATAGTGTTGTATAACATTGGAAGTCTGGATGTATAGTGTTGTATAACATTGGAAGTCTGGATGTATAGTGTTGTATAACATTGGAAGTCTGGATGTATAGTGTTGTATAACATTGAAGTCTGGATGTATAGTGTTGTATAACATTGGAAGTCTGGATGTATAGTGTTGTATAACATTGGAAGTCTGGATGTATAGTGTTGTATAACATTGGAAGTCTGGATGTATAGTGTTGTATAACATTGGAAGTCTGGATGTATAGTGTTGTATAACATTGGAAGTCTGGATGTATAGTGTTGTATAACATTGGAAGTCTGGATGTATAGTGTTGTATAACATTGGAAGTCTGGATGTATAGTGTTGTATAACATTGGAAGTCTGGATGTATAGTGTTGTATAACATTGGAAGTCTGGATGTATAACATTGGAAGTCTGGATGTATAGTGTTGTATAACATTGGAAGTCTGGATGTATAGTGTTGTATAACATTGCAGTCTGGATGTATAGTGTTGTATAACATTGGAAGTCTGGATGTATAGTGTTGTATAACATTGGAAGTCTGGATGTATAGTGTTGTATAACATTGGAAGTCTGGATATATAGTGTTGTATAACATTGAAGTCTGGATGTATAGTGTTGTATAACATTGGAAGTCTGGATGTATAGTGTTGTATAACATTGGAAGTCTGGATGTATAACATTGAAGTCTGGATGTATAGTGTTGTATAACATTGGAAGTCTGGATGTATAGTGTTGTATAACATTAGAAGTCTGGATATATAGTGTTGTATAACATTGAAGTCTGGATGTATAGTGTTGTATAACATTGGAGTCTGGTTGTATAGCATTGACGTCTGGATGTATAGTGTTGTATAACATTGGAAGTCTGGATGTATAACATTGAAGTCTGGATGTATAGTGTTGTATAACATTGGAAGTCTGGATATATAGTGTTGTATAACATTGGAAGTCTGGATGTATAGTGTTGTATAACATTGGAAGTCTGGATGTATAACATTGAAGTCTGGATGTATAGTGTTGTATAACATTGGAAGTCTGGATGTATAGTGTTGTATAACATTAGAAGTCTGGATATATAGTGTTGTATAACATTGAAGTCTGGATGTATAGTGTTGTATAACATTGGAGTCTGGTTGTATAGTTGGTCTGGATGTATAGTGTTGTATAACATTGGAAGTCTGGATGTATAACATTGAAGTCTGGATGTATAGTGTTGTATAACATTGGAAGTCTGGATATATAGTGTTGTATAACATTGGAAGTCTGGATGTATAGTGTTGTATAACATTGGAAGTCTGGATGTATAGTGTTGTATAACATTGGAAGTCTGGATGTATAGTGTTGTATAACATTGAAGTCTGGATATATAGTGTTGTATAACATTGAAGTCTGGATGTATAGTGTTGTATAACATTGGAAGTCTGGATGTATAACATTGAAGTCTGGATGTATAGTGTTGTATAACATTGGAAGTCTGGATATATAGTGTTGTATAACATTGAAGTCTGGATGTATAGTGTTGTATAACATTGGAAGTCTGGATGTATAGTGTTGTATAACATTGAAGTCTGGATGTATAGTGTTGTATAACATTGAAGTCTGGTTGTATAACATTGAAGTCTGGATGTATAGTGTTGTATAACATTGGAAGTCTGGATGTATAGTGTTGTATAACATTGGAAGTCTGGATGTATAGTGTTGTATAACATTGAAGTCTGGTTGTATAACATTGAAGTCTGGATGTATAGTGTTGTATAACATTGAAGTCTGGATATATAGTGTTGTATAACATTGGAAGTCTGGATGTATAGTGTTGTATAACATTGAAGTCTGGATATATAGTGTTGTATAACATTGAAGTCTGGATATATAGTGTTGTATAACATTGAAGTCTGGATGTATAGTGTTGTATAACATTGAAGTCTGGATGTATAGTGTTGTATAACATTGAAGTCTGGATGTATAGTGTTGTATAACATTGGAAGTCTGGATGTATAGTGTTGTATAACATTGGAAGTCTGGATATATAGTGTTGTATAACATTGGAAGTCTGGATGTATAGTGTTGTATAACATTGAAGTCTGGATGTATAGTGTTGTATAACATTGGAAGTCTGGATATATAGTGTTGTATAACATTGGAAGTCTGGATATATAGTGTTGTATAACATTGGAAGTCTGGATGTATAGTGTTGTATAACATTGAAGTCTGGATGTATAGTGTTGTATAACATTGGAAGTCTGGATGTATAGTGTTGTATAACATTGGAAGTCTGGATATATAGTGTTGTATAACATTGGAAGTCTGGATATATAGTGTTGTATAACATTGAAGTCTGGATGTATAGTGTTGTATAACATTGGAAGTCTGGATGTATAGTGTTGTATAACATTGGAAGTCTGGATGTATAGTGTTGTATAACATTGGAAGTCTGGATGTATAGTGTTGTATAACATTGGATCTGGATGTATAGTGTTGTATAACATTGAAGTCTGGATGTATAGTGTTGTATAACATTGGAAGTCTGGATGTATAGTGTTGTATAACATTGGAAGTCTGGATGTATAGTGTTGTATAACATTGGAAGTCTGGATATATAGTGTTGTATAACATTGAAGTCTGGATGTATAGTGTTGTATAACATTGGAAGTCTGGATGTATAACATTGGAAGTCTGGATGTATAGTGTTGTATAACATTGGAAGTCTGGATGTATAGTGTTGTATAACATTGCAGTCTGGTTGTATAGTGTTGTATAACATTGGAAGTCTGGATGTATAGTGTTGTATAACATTGCAGTCTGGTTGTATAACATTGAAGTCTGGATGTATATTGTTGTATATATTGCAGTTTTGTTGTATATTTTAGTAACATTTGTTTATTTTATTTTCCTTTAACATAACATAGGGCATATATTGTGTATCGTTTTGGTCTAATGCAAAATCAGGTACAGTTGAACTTGTATATATTTAAAAGGTAAGAACTGTTTTTTGTTTGTAGGTGACCTCTATTCAGATGCTAAAATGCATTGTAATTGTTCTAATGATCTCTGAGATAAGCTATTAAAAAATACAATAAGGTACAGTTGAACTTGTATATAAAGGTAAGAACTGTTATTTGTTTGTAGGTGACCTCTATTCAGATGCTAAAATACATTGTAATTGTTCTAATGATCTCTGAGATAAGCTATTAAAAATACAATAACTTCCATTTTTCATATTACTGAAATAACTTGATAAATCCTTGAAGACAGTTTAATGCCATCGAAATGTGGTACACCTGTGTTACAGCGTATGGTAATAAGAAACTAGTGGTTGTTAGATTTACATGGTCTCTATTGGGAGGTGCTATTTAACACAGGTTTCACTGTAGCTGCTTGCTGTTACTGTTAGCATGTTGTGTGTGTGTTTGTTTATTTATGAGCTTTTGTTATAATTATTTATGTGATAGAAAGTAAGAAACAGTTGTTATATCGTGTTTATTTCCTGTGTTGTAAGCTGTAGCAAGCAATGCTTTGATAACGTTTACTAGTGTATAACGATGACCTGGGACCAAGATTATAAATCTTTTCTCAGATCTCTATCGCAAACTCGAGGCATTTGATTGGTTGAATCTTAATTTTCATTCAGCAGAACCAATCAGAAGCTTGAGACTGAGTTTGAGATTGGAGAAAAGTTTTATAACCTCGGGACATGGTCATTAATTCATTAATCTGAGGTTGCTGTCGTGAAGAACAAATCTTTTCGAATATTTGCATGTGCAATATATTCAAATCAACTGCATTGTAGGTATTTATAATGTGATACTTTGTGTGCTATACCTGACAGTTTGATATCACAGTTAACATTGTAACATTACTGGATCACAAGTTGTGTATACTCTACAGTTTGGTTTAAACATATTTATTCCACTATATACATTCACAAAACAATACATGCACACAAAATTAAAGAATAGGAAAGGATCAAAACGGAAGCAGAGCTTATATAGTTTCTCCCTACAGTTTGATACCAAAGTTAACATTGTAACATTACTGGATCACAAGTTGTGTGTTTTTTGGGCATTGTGTTGGTTTTCCCAATTTATGGCTCAAATTAAGTGATTGTGTAGGAGACTTGGAGTAAAGAGTGACCTAGTGTACATAACTATCTGTGTAATTTCCAGATACTTATTTCAGTAGCGATGGCCTACATTATCCATGCAGTGATTAGTGGTGATTGGGGGGATGGTGCATGATACAAGCAGAAACTGCACTGTCATTGGGACGCTGATCTGCTCTGTGTGCTACACACATGTCCTAAATTATTATGTTCCCTTTGTTAATGACCTAATTATTATGTCCCCTGTGTTAATTACCTAAGTATTCCATTCCCTTTGTTAATGACCTAATTATTCTGTCCCCTGTGTTAATGACCTAATTATTCTGTTCCCTTTGTTAATGACCTAATTATTATGTTCCCTTTGTTAATGACCTAATTATTCTGTTCCCTTTGTTAATGACCTAATTATTCTGTTCCCTTTGTTAATGACCTAATTATTCTGTTCCCTTTGTTAATGACCTAATTATTCTGTTCCCTTTGTTAATGACCTAACTATTCTGTTCCCTGTGTTATTGATCAAATTATTATGTTCCCTTTGTTAATGACCTAATTGTTATGTCCCCTGTGTTAATGACCTAAGTATTCCATTCCCTTTGTTAATGACCTAATTATTCTGTTTCCCTGTGTTAATGACGTAATTATTATGTTCCCTTTGTTAATGACCTAATTATTCTGTTCCCCTTTGTTAATGACCTATATAACATAATTTACTGTTGACAGGTGTGAATTTACATTTTGTAGTAAGTTAACATAAACTGAGAACTACTTTAATATGAAATAGGCACTACCTATCAATGGGGAACGTCTACCAATTAGTGAACTAGACATAATATGAGACATTGGACTAGAATCCCGCGAGGGGCTTGACATTTAAGTATGAAATATAGAATGATGATATCGACTGTACTTCTGTTGTAGACGATATCATTATTTGTAGCAATCACGAAAGACAAGGACCGAAATAATTGTATCATCGAGAATTAGAGTGCTTGATAACCTGTATTAATTCATAGAGCGTCTGTATGATGTGATCATTAGGATGCGTGAACAAGTCCGTAGCGGTGATATCATGTAATTTATCAACCGTGAGAATTGACTGGTCCATGGAAAATTATTTGTATTTTAAATTTGGACAATTGATTTTTAAACTTTGGTTTAAACAATATTTATTGCAAAACATAAATCACATATAACATACAACAACATACATAATATATCGTGCAACGGATCAAGTAGGAAGCTAAAAGTAGCTTATTTTCTATGTACATACATGTAGGATTGAGGAGAAAGCAACCTGCTTGTATGGTTATATGTACATACATGTAGGATTGAGGAGAAAGCAACCTGCTTGTATGGTTATATGTACATACATGTAGGATTGAGGAGAAAGCAACCTGCTTGTATGGTTATATGTACATACATGTAGGATTGAGGAGAAAGCAACCTGCTTGGTTTCTATTCTTCCATCAACTAATAGTATTGCATTTTCATTGCATGCAAGCCTTACTGTATGTATGTGCATTATTCACTGAACAACGTTAAAAACGCACCACTTTTGTCAGTAAATGTTTTGCATCCCGTGCTTCAGAGGAACGTGGAATGTCTTATCGTGCTGTGTATGGAAATAAATGTTATAGTGACGTCAAGATCAGTAGTCAATCTTAGTCTGTGCCAAATGTTATGAAATTCGACAAATTACGAATGTGCAAAAGTCATCCCCCATATAGGTGCTGCATTTTTAATGTCGTTCAGTGTATGTTTACTTTTTGATCATCAGTTTTAACTTTTAATTAAAATGGTTAAGAATATTTTATGAATTAATTAGTCTCTACTAATGTCTGCATCCTACTGTTGGTATTATATGTCCGGAGTTGTAAAGCAATACACATTGTAGATAATACTCTTTTTATTATAAGATGCCAGTAGTTAGTAAGATTGTACTGTTTACATTATACATAACTAAAACGATTTTCACAATATTCGTACACCTGTTGTTGTCATTTTATGGCCTAAAGTGTTTACTTCAATTAAGTTGACCCACATCACTGTAGATTTGAATCATAGCAGTGCAGTCAACATTATTTCACGTGAGGAAGGTGTGCAGTTGGCTTGTGGAATATCAGTTGGTCGTCCATGGTGTCCTTCGGTGCTTGATGTACTACTAGAGGCATTCCTACGGTATTGCTCCATCCCTATGGTATTCCTCCATTCCTATGGTATTCTTCCATTCCTATGGTATTCCTACGGTATTCCTCCATTCCTATGGTATTCCTCCATTCTTCCATCCCTACGGTATTCCTCCATCCCTACGGTATTCCTCCATCCCTACGGTATTCCTCCATTCCTACGGTATTCCTCCATTCCTATGGTATTCCTCCATTCCTACGGTATTCCTCCATCCCTACGGTATTCCTCCATTCCTACGGTATTCCTCCATCCCTACGGTATTCCTCCATTTCTACGGTATTGCTCCATTTCTACGGTATTCCTCCATCCCTACGGTATTCCTCCATCCCTACGGTATTCATCCATTCCTACGGTATTCCTCCATTCCTACGGTATTCCTCCATTCCTATGGTATTCCTCCATTCCTACAGTATTCCTCCATTCCTACAGTATTCCTCCATCCCTACGGTATTCCTCCATTCCTACGGTATTCCTCCATTCCTACAGTATTCCTCCATTCCTACGGTATTCCTCCATTCCTACAGTATTCCTCCATCCCTACGGTATTCCTCCATTCCTACAGTATTCCTCCATCCCTACGGTATTCTTCCATCCCTATGGTATTCCTCCACTCCTACAGTATTCCTACGGTATTCCTCCATTCCTACGGTATTCCTCCATTCCTACGGTATTCCTCCATTCCTCACGGTATTCCTCCATTCCTCACGGTATTCCTCCATTCCTACGGTATTCATACGGTATTCTTCCATCCCTACGGTATACCTCCATTCCTACGGTATTCCTCCATTCCTACAGTATTCCTACGGTATTCCTCCATTCCTATGGTATTCATCCATTCCTACGGTATTGCTCTATTCCTACGGTATTCCTCCATTCCTACAGTATTCCTCCATCCCTACGGTATTCCTCCATTCCTACGGTATTCCTCCATTCCTACGGTATTCCTCCATTCCTATGGTGTTCCTCCATCCCTACGGTATTCTTCCATCCCTACGGTATTCCTCCACTCCTACAGTATTCCTACGGTATTCCTCCATTCCTACGGTATTCCTCCATCCCTACGGTATTCCTCCATTCCTACGGTATTCCTCCATCCCTACGGTATTCCTCCATTTCTACGGTATTGCTCCATTCCTACGGTATTCCTCCATCCCTACGGTATTCCTCCATCCTACGGCATTCCTACGGTATTCCTCCATTCCTACAGTATTCCTCCATTCCTACAGTATTCCTCCATCCCTACGGTATTCCTCCATTCCTACGGTATTCCTCCATTCCTATGGTGTTCCTCCATCCCTACGGTATTCTTCCATCCCTATGGTATTCCTCCACTCCTACAGTATTCCTACGGTATTCCTCCATTCCTACGGCATTACTCCATTCCTACGGTATTCCTCCATTCCTACGGTATTCCTCCATTCCTACGGTATTCCTCCATTCCTCACGGTATTCCTCCATTCCTCACGGTATTCCTCCATTCCTACGGTATTCCTACGGTATTCTTCCATTCCTACGGTATACCTCCATTCCTACGGTATTCCTCCATTCCTACAGTATTCCTACGGTATTCCTCCATTCCTATGGTATTCCTCCATTCCTACGGTATTCCTCCATTCCTACGGTATTCCTCCATTCCTACGGTATTCCTCCATTCCTACGGTATTCCTCCATTCCTACGGTATTCCTCCATTCCTACGGTATTCCTCCATTCCTACAGTATTCCTCCATCCCTACGGTATTCCTCCATTCCTACGGTGTCCTTCCATTCCTAGTATTGCTCCATCCCTATGGTATTCCTCCATTCCTACGGTATTCCTCCATTCCTACGGTATTCCTCCATTCCTACTACGGTATTCCTCCATTCCTACGGTATTCCTCCATTCCTATGGTATTCCTCCATTCTTCCATCCCTACGGTATTCCTCCATCCTACGGTATTCCTCCTTCCTACGGTATTCCTCCATCCCTACGGTATTCCTCCATTCCTACGGTATTCCTCCATTCCTACGGTATTCCTCCATCCCTACGGTATTCCTCCATCCCTACGGTATTCCTCCATCTCCTACGGTATTCCTCCATTCCTACGGTATTCCTCCATTCCTACGGTATTCCTCCATTCCTACGGTATTCCTCCATTCCTACGGTATTCCTCCATTCCTACGGTATTCCTCCATTCCTACGGTATTCTCCATTCCATATTCCTACGGTATTCCTCCATTCCTACGGTATTCCTCCATTCCTACGTATTCCTCCATTCCTACGGTATTCCTACGGTATTCCTCCATTCCTACGGTATTCCTCCATTCCTACGGTATTCCTCCATTCCTACGGTATTCCTCCATTCCTACGGTATTCCTCCATTCCTACGGTATTCCTCCATTCCTATGGTATTCCTCCATTCCTACGGTATTCCTCCATTCCTACTCCGGTATTCCTCCATCCTACGGTATTCCTCCTACGGTATTCCTCCATTCCTACGGTATTCCTCCATTCCTACGGTATTCCTCCATCCTACGGTATTCCTCCATTCCTACGGTATTCTTCCATTCCTACGGTATTCCTCCATTCCTACGGTATTCCTCCATTCCTACGGTATTCCTCCATTCCTACGGTATTCCTACGGTATTTCCATTCCTACGGTATTCCTCCATTCCTACGGTATTCCTCCATTCCTACGGTATTCCTACGGTATTCCTCCATTCCTACCTCCATCCCTACGGTATTCCTCCATCCCTACGGTATTCCTCCATTCCTATGGTATTCCTCCATTTCTATGATATTCCTCCATTCCTACGGTATTCCTCCATTCCTACTGTATTGCTCCATTTCTACGGTATTGCTCCATTCCTACGGTATTGCTCCATTTCTACGGTATTGCTCCATTTCTACGGTATTCCTCCATTCCTACGGTATTCCTCCATTCCTACGGTATTCCTCCATCCCTACGATATTCCTCCATTCCTACGGTATTCCTCCATTCCTACGGTATTCCTCCATTCCTACGGTGTTCCTCCATCCCTACGGTATTCCTCCATTCCTACGGTATTGCTCCATTCCTACGGTATTACTCCATTCCTACGGCATTCCTACGGTATTCCTCCATTCCTATGGTGTTCCTCCATCCCTACGGTATTCTTCCATCCCTACGGTATTCCTCCACTCCTACAGTATTCCTACGGTATTCCTCCATTCCTACGGCATTACTCCATTCCTACGGTATTCCTCCATTCCTACGGTATTCCTCCATTCCTACGGTATTCCTCCATTCACGGTATTCCTCCATTCCTACGGTATTCCTCCATTCCTACAGTATTCCTACGGTATTCTTCCATCCCTACGATATTCCTCCATTCCTACGGTATTCCTCCATTCCTACAGTATTCCTACGGTATTGCTCCATTCCTACGGTATTCATCCATTCCTACGGTATTCCTCCATTCCGACGGTATTGCTCTATTCCTACGGTATTCCTCCATTCCTACGGTATTCCTCCATTCCTACGGTATTCCTCCATCCCTACGGTATTCCTCCATTCCTACAGTATTCCTCCATTCCTACGGTATTCCTCCATTCCTACGGTATTCCTCCATCCCTACGGTATTCCTCCATTCCTACGGTATTCCTCCATTCCTACGGTATTGCTCCATTCCTACGGTATTCCTCCATCCCTACGGTATTCCTCCATTCCAATGGTATTCCTCCATTCCTACGGTATTGCTCCATTCCTACGGTATTCCTCCATTCCTACGGTATTCTTCCATCCCTACGGTATTCCTCCATTCCTACGGTATTCCTCCATTCCTACGGTATTCTTCCATCCCTACGGTATTCCTCCATTCCTACGGTATTCCTCCATCCCTACGGTATTCGTCCATTCCTACGGTATTCCTCCATTCCTACGGTATTCTTCCATCCCTACGGTATTCCTCCATTCCTACTCCATTCCTACGGTATTCCTCCATCCCTACGGTATTCCTCCATTCCTACGGTATTCCTCCATTCCTACGGTATTCTTCCATCCCTACGGTATTCCTCCATTCCTACTCCATTCCTACGGTATTCCTCCATTCCTACGGTATTCTTCCATCTCTACGGTATTCCTCCATTCCTACGGTATTCCTCCATCCCTACGATATTCCTCCATTCCTACGGTATTCCTCCATTCCTACGGTATTCTTCCATCCCTACGGTATTCCTCCATTCCTACGGTATTCCTCCATCCCTACGGTATTCCTCCATTCCTACGGTATTCCTCCATCCCTACGGTATTCCTCCATTCCTACGGTATTCCTCCATCCCTACGGTATTCTTCCATCCCTATGGTATTCCTCCATTCCTATGGTATTCCTCCATTCCTACAGTATTCCTCCATCCCTATGGTATTCCTCCATCCCTACGGTATTCCTCCATTCCTATGGTATTCCTCCATTTCTATGATATTCCTCCATTCCTACGGTATTCCTCCATTCCTACTGTATTGCTCCATTTCTACGGTATTGCTCCATTCCTACGGTATTGCTCCATTTCTACGATATTGCTCCATTTCTACGGTATTCCTCCATTCCTACGGTATTCCTCCATTCCTACGGTATTCCTCCATCCCTACGGTATTCCTCCATTCCTACGGTATTCCATCATTCCTACGGTATTCCTCCATTCCTACGGTGTTCCTCCATCCCTACGGTATTCCTCCATTCCTACGGTATTCCTCCATTCCTACGGTATTGCTCCATTCCTACGGTATTACTCCATTCCTACAGCATTCCTACGGTATTCCTCCATTCCTATGGTGTTCCTCCATCCCTACGGTATTCTTCCATCCCTACGGTATTCCTCCACTCCTACAGTATTCCTACGGTATTCCTCCATTCCTACGGCATTACTCCATTCCTACGGTATTCCTCCATTCCTACGGTATTCCTCCATTCCTACGGTATTCCTCCATTCCTACGGTATTCCTCCATTCCTACAGTATTCCTACGGTATTCTTCCATCCCTACGATATTCCTCCATTCCTACGGTATTCCTCCATTCCTACAGTATTCCTACGGTATTGCCCCATTCCTACGGTATTCATCCATTCCTACGGTATTCCTCCATTCCGACGGTATTGCTCTATTCCTACGGTATTCCTCCATTCCTACGGTATTCCTCCATTCCTACGGTATTCCTCCATCCCTACGGTATTCCTCCATTCCTACAGTATTCTTACATTCCTACGGTATTACTCCATTCCTACGGTATTCCTCCATCCCTACGGTATTCCTCCATTCCTACGGTATTCCTCCATTCCTACGGTATTGCTCCATTCCTACGGTATTCCTCCATCCCTACGGTATTCCTCCATTCCAATGGTATTCCTCCATTCCTACGGTATTGCTCCATTCCTACGGTATTCCTCCATTCCTACGGTATTCTTCCATCCCTACGGTATTCCTCCATTCCTACGGTATTCCTCCATTCCTACGGTATTCTTCCATCCCTACGGTATTCCTCCATTCCTACGGTATTCCTCCATCCCTACGATATTCGTCATCCTACGGTATTCCTCCATTCCTACGGTATTCTTCCATCCCTACGGTATTCCTCCATTCCTACTCCATTCCTACGGTATTCCTCCATCCCTACGGTATTCCTCCATTCCTACGGTATTCCTCCATTCCTACGGTATTCTTCCATCCCTACGGTATTCCTCCATTCCTACTCCATTCCTACGGTATTCCTCCATTCCTACGGTATTCTTCCATCTCTACGGTATTCCTCCATTCCTACGGTATTCCTCCATCCCTACGGTATTCCTCCATTCCTACGGTATTCCTCCATTCCTACGGTATTCCTCCATTCCTACGGTATTCCTCCATTCCTACGGTATTCCTCCATTCCTACAGTATTCCTCCATTCCTACGGTATTCCTCCATTCCTACGGTATTCCTCCATCCCTACGGTATTCCTCCATTCCTACGGTATTCCTCCATTCCTACGGTATTCCTCCATTCCTACGGTATTCCTCCATTCCTACTCCATTCCTAGGTATTCCTCCATTCCTACGGTATTCTTCCATCTCTACGGTATTCCTCCATTCCTACGGTATTCCTCCATCCCTACGGTATTCCTCCATTCCTACGGTATTCCTCCATCCCTACGGTATTCCTCCATTCCTACGGTATTCCTCCATTCCTACGGTATTCTCCATCCCTACGGTATTCCTCCATTCCTACTCCATTCCTACGGTATTCCTCCATTCCTACGGTATTCCTCCATCCCTACGGTATTCCTCCATTCCTACGGTATTCCTCCATCCCTACGGTATTCCTCCATTCCTACGGTATTCCTCCATTCCTACGGTATTCCTCCATCCCTACGGTATTCCTCCATCCTACGGTATTCCTCCATTCCTACATATTCCTCCATTCCTACGGTATTCCTCCATTCCTACGGTATTCCTCCATTCTACGGTATTGCTCCATTCCTACGGTATCCTCCATTTCTACGGTATTGCTCCATTCCTACGGTATTCCTCCATCCTACGGTATTCTCCATTCCTACGGTATTCCTCCATCCCTACGGTATTCCTCCATTCCTACGGTATTCCTCCATTCCTACGGTATTCCTCCATTCCTACGGTATTCCTCCATCCTACGGTATTCCTCCATTCCTACGGTATTCCTCCATTCCTACGGTATTCTCCATTCCTACGGTATTCCTCCATTCCTATCCTACGGTATTCCTCCATTCCTACGGTATTCCTCCATCCCTACGGTATTCCTCCATCCCTACGGTATTCCTCCATTCCTACAGTATCCTACGTATTCCTCCATTCCTACGGTATTCCTCCATTCCTACGGTATTCCTCCATTCCTACGGTATTCCTCCATTCCTACGGTATTCCTCCATTCCTACGGTATTCCTCCATTCCTACGGTATTCCTCCATCCCTACGGTATTCCTCCATTCCTACGGTTCCTTCCTTCCATTCCTACGGTATTCCTCCATCCCTACGGTATTCCTCCATTCCTACGGTATTCCTCCATTCCTACGGTATTCCTCCATTCCTAGGTATTCCTACGGTATTCCTCCATTCCTACGGTATTCCTCCATTCCTACGGTATTCCTCCATTCCTACGGTATTCCTCCATTCCTACGGTATTCCTCCATTCCTACGGTATTCCTCCATCCCTACGGTATTCCTCCATTCCTACGGTATTCCTCCATTCCTACGGTATTCCTCCATTCCTACGGTATTCCTCCATCCCTACGGTATTCCTCCATTCCTACGGTATTCCTCCATTCCTACGGTATTCCTCCATTCCTACGGTATTCCTCCATTCCTACGGTATTCTTCCATCCCTACGGTATTCCTCCATTCCTACGGTATTCCTCCATTCCTACGGTATTCTCCATCCTACGGTATTCCTCCATTCCTACGGTATTCCTCCATCCCTACGGTATTCCTCCATTCCTACGGTATTCCTCCATTCCTACGGTATTCCTCCATTCCTACGGTATTCCTCCATTCCTACAGTATTCCTACGGTATTCTTCCATCCCTACGGTATTCCTCCATTCCTACGGTATTCCTCCATTCCTACGGTATTCCTCCATCCCTACGGTATTCCTCCATTCCACAGTATTCCTACGGTATTCCTCCATTCCTACGGTATTCCTCCATTCCTACGGTATTCCTCCATCCCTACGGTATTCCTCCATTCCTACGGTATTCCTCCATCCCTACGGTATTCCTCCATTCCTACGGTATTCCTCCATTCCTACGGTATTCCTCCATTCCTACAGTATTCCTACGGTATTCCTCCATTCCTACGGTATTGCTCCGGTATTCATCCATTCCTACGGTATTCCTCCATTCCTACGGTATTCTTCCATCCCTATGGTATTCCTCCATTCCTACGGTATTCCTCCATTCCTATAGTATTCCTCCATTCCTACGGTATTCTTCCATTCCTACGGTATTCCTCCATTCCTACGGTATTCCTCCATTCCTACGGTATTCCTCCATTCCTACGGTATTCCTCCATTCCTACGGTATTCCTCCATTCCTACGGTATTCCTCCATTCCTACGGTATTCCTCCATTCCTACGGTATTCCTCCATTCCTACGGTATTCCTCCATTCCTACGGTATTCCTCCATCCCTACGGTATTCCTCCATTCCTACGGTATTCCTCCATTCCTACGGTATTCCTCCATTCCTACGGTATTCCTCCATTCCTACGGTATTCCTCCATCCCTACGGTATTCCTCCATTCCTACGGTATTCCTCCATTCCTACGGTATTCTTCCATCCCTACGGTATTCCTCCATTCCTACGGTATTCCTCCATCCCTACGGTATTCCTCCATTCCTACGGTATTCCTCCATTCCTACGGTATTCTTCCATCCCTACGGTATTCCTCCATTCCTACATTCCTACGGTATTCCTCCATCCCTACGGTATTCCTCCATTCCTACGGTATTCCTCCATTCCTACGGTATTCTTCCATCCCTACGGTATTCCTCCATTCCTACGCCTTCCTACGGTATTCCTCCATTCCTACGGTATTCCTCCATTCCTACGGTATTCCTCCATTCCTACGGTATTCCTCCATCCCTACGGTATTCCTCCATTCCTACGGTATTCCTCCATCCCTACGGTATTCCTCCATTCCTACGGTATTCCTCCATTCCTACGGTATTCCGGTATTCCTACGGTATTCCTCCATTCCTACGGTATTCCTCCATTCCTACGGTATTCCTCCATCCCTACGGTATTCCTCCATTCCTACGGTATTCCTCCATCCCTACGGTATTCCTCCATTCCTACGGTATTCCTCCATCCCTACATTCCTACGGTATTCCTCCATTCCTACGGTATTCCTCCATTCCTACGGTATTCCTACGGTATTTTCCATCCCTACGGTATTCCTCCATTCCTACGGTATTCCTCCATTCCTACGGTATTCCTCCATCCCTACGGTATTCCTCCATTCCTACGGTATTCCTCCATTCCTACGGTATTCCTCCATTCCTACGGTATTCCTCCATTCCTACGGTATTCCTCCATTCCTACGGTATTCCTCCATTCCTACTCCATTCCTACGGTATTCCTCCATTCCTACTCCATTCCTACGGTATTCCTCCATTCCTACGGTATTCCTCCATCCCTACGGTATTCCTCCATTCCTACGGTATTCCTCCATCCCTACGGTATTCCTCCATTCCTACGGTATTCCTCCATTCCTACGGTATTCCTCCATTCCTACGGTATTCCTCCATTCCTACGGTATTCCTCCATCCCTACGGTATTCCTCCATTCCTACGGTATTCCTCCATCCCTACGGTATTCCTCCATTCCTACGGTATTCCTCCATCCCTACGGTATTCTTCCATCCCTACGGTATTCCTCCATTCCTATGGTATTCCTCCATTCCTACGGTATTCCTCCATTCCTATGGTATTCCTCCATTCCTACGGTATTCCTCCATTCCTACGGTATTCCTCCATTCCTACGGTATTCCTCCATTCCTACGGTATTCCTCCATTCCTACGGTATTCCTCCATTCCTACGGTATTCCTCCATTCCTACGGTATTCCTCCATTCCTACGGTATTCCTCCATCCCTACGGTATTCCTCCATTCCTACGGTATTCCTCCATTCCTACGGTATTCCTCCATTCCTACGGTATTCCTCCATTCCTACGGTATTCCTCCATTCCTACGGTATTCCTCCATTCCTACGGTATTCCTCCATCCCTACGGTATTCCTCCATTCCTACGGTATTCCTCCATTCCTACGGTATTCTCCATTCCTACGGTATTCCTCCATTCCTACATCATTCCTACGGTATTCCTCCATTCCTACGGTATTCCTCCATCCCTACGGTATTCTTCCATCCCTACGGTATTCCTCCATCCTACGTATTCCTACGGTATTCCTCCATTCCTACGGTATTCTCCATTCCTACGGTATTCCTCCATTCCTACGGTATTCCTCCATTCCTACGGTATTCCTCCATTCCTACGGTATTCCTCCATTCCTACGTATTCCTACGGTATTCCTCCATCCCTACGGTATTCCTCCATTCCTACGGTATTCCTCCATTCCTACGGTATTCCTACGGTATTCTCCATTCCTACGGTATTCCTCCATTCCTACGGTATTCCTCCATTCCTACGGTATTCCTCCATTCCTACGGTATTCCTCCATTCCTACGGTATTCCTCCATTCCTACGGTATTCCTCCATCCCTACGGTATTCCTCCATTCCTACGGTATTCCTCCATTCCTACGGTATTCCTCCATTCCTACGGTATTCCTCCATCCCTACGGTATTCCTCCATTCCTACGGTATTCCTCCATTCCTACGGTATTCCTCCATTCCTACGGTATTCCTCCATCCCTACGGTATTCCTCCATTCCTATGGTATTCCTCCATTCCTACGGTATTGCTCCATTCCTACGGTATTCTTCCATCCCTACGGTATTCCTCCATTCCTACGGTATTCCTCCATTCCTACGGTATTCCTCCATCCCTACGGTATTCCTCCATTCCTACGGTATTCCTCCATCCCTACGGTATTCCTCCATTCCTACGGTATTCCTCCATTCCTACGGTATTCTTCCATCCCTACGGTATTCCTCCATTCCTACTCCATTCCTACGGTATTCCTCCATTCCTACGGTATTCTTCCATCCCTACGGTATTCCTCCATTCCTACGGTATTCCTCATTCCTACGGTATTCCTCCATTCCTACGGTATTCCTCCATCCCTACGGTATTCCTCCATTCCTACGGTATTCCTCCATTCCTACGGTATTCCTCCATTCCTACGGTATTCTCCATTCCTACAGCATTCCTACGGTATTCCTCCATTCCTACGGTATTCCTCCATCCCTACGGTATTCCTCCATCCCTACGGTATTCCTCCACTCCTACAGTATTCCTACGGTATTCCTCCATTCCTACGGCATTACTCCATTCCTACGGTATTCCTCCATTCCTACGGTATTCCTCCATTCCTACGGTATTCCTCCATTCCTACGGTATTCCTCCATTCCTACAGTATTCCTACGGTATTCTTCCATCCCTACGATATTCCTCCATTCCTACGGTATTCCTCCATTCCTACAGTATTCCTACGGTATTGCTCCATTCCTACGGTATTCATCCATTCCTACGGTATTCCTCCATTCCGACGGTATTGCTCTATTCCTACGGTATTCCTCCATTCCTACGGTATTCCTCCATTCCTACGGTATTCCTCCATCCCTACGGTATTCCTCCATTCCTACAGTATTCCTACATTCCTACGGTATTCCTCCATTCCTACGGTATTCCTCCATCCCTACGGTATTCCTCCATTCCTACGGTATTCCTCCATTCCTACGGTATTGCTCCATTCCTACGGTATTCCTCCATCCCTACGGTATTCCTCCATTCCAATGGTATTCCTCCATTCCTACGGTATTGCTCCATTCCTACGGTATTCCTCCATTCCTACGGTATTCTTCCATCCCTACGGTATTCCTCCATTCCTACGGTATTCCTCCATTCCTACGGTATTCTTCCATCCCTACGGTATTCCTCCATTCCTACGGTATTCCTCCATCCCTACGGTATTCGTCCATTCCTACGGTATTCCTCCATTCCTACGGTATTCTTCCATCCCTACGGTATTCCTCCATTCCTACTCCATTCCTATGGTATTCCTCCATTCCTACGGTAT
>CM026403.1:46638594-46685741 GCA_014843695.1 Archivesica marissinica
ATGGTAAACATTTGGCCATATATAGAAACAGTTTAATGTATTTATATAATACATTACTATTTATATATAACAATAATAAACATTTCGTGCAAATTGGGGTTTTGCACACAGTACATATAAACATTCTAAATATCTCTGGAACAGTACATATAGACATTCCAAATATCTCTGGAACAGTACATATAAACATTCCAAATATCCCTGGAACAGTACATATAAACATTCCAAGTCTCCCTGGAACAGTACATATAAACATTCCAAATATCCCTGGAACAGTACATATAAACATTCCAAATATCTCTGGAACAGTACATATAAACATTCCAAATATCTCTGGAACAGTACATATAAACATTCCAAATATCCCTAAAACAGTACATATAAACATTCCAAGTATCCCTGGAACAGTTCATATAAATATATGGATATACAGGTACCACTGACGGATATACATGTACAACTGACGGATATACACGTACCACTGACGGATATACACGTACCACTGACGAATATACATGTACAACGGACGGATATACACGTACAACTGACGGATATACACGTACAACTGACGGATATACACGTACAACTGACGGATATACACGTACAACTGACGGAAATACATGCACAGCTGACGGACATACATGCACAAATGACGGATATACACGCACAACTGACGGATATACACGTACAACTGACTGATATACACGTAAAACTGACGGATATACATGTACAACTGACGGATATACACGCACAACTGACGAATATACATGTACAACGGACGGATATACACGTACAACTGACGGATATACACGTACAACTGACGGAAATACATGCACAGCTGACGGATATACACGTACAACTGACGGATATACACGTACAGCTGACGGATATGCACGCACAACTGACGATTATACATGTACAAATGACGGATATACACGCCCAACTGACGGATATACACGTACAACTGACGGAAATACATGCACAGCTGACGGACATACATGCACACATGACGGATATACACGTACAACTGACGGATATACACGCACAGCTGACGGATATACACACACAACTGACGGATATACACGCACAACTGACGGATATACCAGCACAACTGACGGATATACACGCACAACTGACGAATATACATGTACAACTGACGGATATACATGTACAACTGACACATATACACGAACAAATGACGGATATACACGTACCACTGACGGATATACATGTACAACTGACGGATATACACGTACAACTGACGGCTATACAAGTACCACTGACGGATATACATGTACACCTGACGGATATACAGGTACCACTGACGGATATACACGTACCACTGACGGATATACACGCACAACTGACGGATATACACGCACAACTGACGAATATACATGTACAACGGACGGATATACACGTACAACTGACGAATATACATGTACAAATGACGGATATACACGCACAACTGACGGACATACACGTACAACTGACGGACATACATGCATAACTGACGAATATACACGCACAACTGACGGAAATACACGCACAACTGACGGATATAAACGTACAACTGACGGATATACACGCACAACTGACGGATATACACGTACAGCTGATGGACATACATGCACAACTGACGGATATACACGTACAACTGACGGATATACACGCACAACTGACGGATATACCAGCACAACTGACGGATATACATGCATAACTGACGGATATACACGTACAACGGACGGATATACACGCACAACTGACGGATATACACGTACAGCTGATGGACATACATGCACAACTGATGGATATACACGTACCACTGATGGATATACGTGTACAACTGACGGATATACATGTACAACTGACGGATATACACGTACCACTGACGGATATACAAGTACAACTGACGGATATACACGCACAACTGACGAATATACATATACAACTGACGGATATACACGCACAACTGACGGATATACACGCACAACTGACGGACATACATGCACAGCTGACAGATATACATGTACAACTGACGGATATACACGTACCACTGACGGATATACACGCACAACTGACGGACATACATGCACAAATGACGGATATACACGTACAACTGACGGATATACACGCACAACTGACCGGCATACACGTACAACTGACGGATATACATGTACAACTGACGAATATACATGTACAACTGACGGATATACACGTACAACTGACGGATATACATGTACAACTGACGAATATACATGTACAACTGACGGATATACACGTACAACTGAGGAATATACACGTACAACTGACGGATATAGACGTACAACTGACGGATATACACGTACCACTGACGGATATACACGCACAACTGACGGGCATACACGTACAACTGACGGATATACATGTACAACTGACGAATATACATGTACAACTGACGGATATACACGTACAACTGACGGATATTCACGTACAACTGACGGATATACACGCAAAACTGACGGATATACATGTACAACTGACGGATATACACGCACAACTGACGAATATACATGTACAACTGACGGATATACACGTACAAATGACGAAAATACACGTACAACTGACAGACATACATGTACAACGGACGGATATACACGCACAACTGACGGACATACATGTACAACTGGCGGATATACACGCACAACTGACGGATATACATGTACAACTGACGTATATACACTTACAACTGACGAATATTCACGTACAACTGACGGATATTCACGTACAACTGACGGATATACACGTATAACTGACGTATATACACGTACAACTGACGGATATACACGCACAGCTGACGGATATACACGTACAACTGACAGACATACATGTACAACGGACGGATATACACGCACAACTGACAGATATACACGTACAACTGACGGACATACATGCACAACTGACGGATATACATGTACAACTGACGGATATACATGCACAACTGACGGATATACACGTACAACTGACGGATACACACGCACAACTGAAGGATATACACGTACAACTGACGGATATACACGTACCACTGACGAATATACACGCACAACTGACGAATATACACGTACAACTGACGAATATACATGTACAACTGACGTATATACATGCACAACTGACGAATATACATGCATAACCGACGGATATACATCTACAACTGACGGATATACACGTGCAATTGACGGATATACATGTACAACTGACGGGTATACATGCACATCCGCCGAATATACACGCACAACTGACGGATATACACGCACAACTGACGGATATACACGCACGACTGACGGATATACATGTACAACTGACGGATATACACGTATAACTGACGGACATACATGCACAACTGACGGATATACACGTACCATTGACGAATATACATGTATAACAGATGGATATACACGCGCAACTGACGAATATACATGTACAACTGACGGATATACACGCACAACTGACGGATATACATGTACAACTGACGGATATACACGCACCACTGACGGATATACATGTACAACTGACGGATATACACGCACAACTGACGGATATACACGCACAACTGACGGATATACACGTACAACTGACGGATATACATGATAGTTTATTTTCAATTCCATTAGGCTTAAAAGCCCATGAAGATAATATATGCATGATATAAATGAACAGACAGTGAATTAACAAATAAATATAGTAAGCAATGCATGCATGTTAATAACTGATTTAACTAAATGGAGAAGGTTATAGACTTATTTTGAAATGTTTCAATGTACACTGAGAAAACATGCATGTTATACATGTACAACTGACGGATATACTCATACAACTGACGGATATACACGCAAAACTGACGGATATACACGTACAACTGACGGATATACATACACAACTGACGAATATACATGTACAACGGACGGATATACACGTACAACTGACGATTATACATGTACAACTGACGGATATACCAGCACAACTGACGGATATACACGCACAACTGACGGATATACACGCACAACTGACGGATATACACGTATAACCGACGTATATACACGTACCACTGACGGATATACACGTACAACTGACGTAGATACATGCACAACTGACGAATATACATGCACAACCGACGGATATACACGCACAACTGACGGATATACATGTACAACTGACGGATATACACGCACCACTGACGGATATACATGTACAACTGACGGATATACACGCACAACTGACGGATATACACGCACAACTGACGGATATACAAGTACAACTGACGGATATAGACGTACAACTGACGGATATACACGTATCACTGACGAATATACACGCACAACTGACGAATATACACGTACAACCGACAAATATACATGTACAACTAGCGGATATACATGTACAACTGACGGATATACATGCACAACTGACGAATATACATGCACAACCGACGGATATACATGTACAACCGACGGATATACACGTACAACTGACGGGTATGCATGCACATCCGACGAATATACACGCAGAACTGACGGATATACATGTACAACTGACGGATATACATGCACATCCGACGGATATACACGCACAATTGACGGATATACACGCACAACTGACGGATATACACGTACCACTGACGGATATACACGCACAACTGACGGGCATACACGCTCAATAGACGGATATACACGCACCACTGACGGATATACATGTACAACTGACAGATATACACGTACCACTGACTGACATACACGTACCTCTGACGGATATACATGTACAACTGACGGATATACACGCACAACTGACGAATATACATGTACAACTGACGGATATACACGTACCACTGACGGATATACATGTACAACTGACGGATATACACGCACAGCTGACGGATATACATGTACAACTGACGGATATACACGCACAACTCACGAATATACATGTACAACTGACGGATATACATGCACAACTGACGGAAATACACGCAAAACTGACGGATATACACGTACAACTGACGTACATACATGCACAACTGACGGATATACACGTACCACTGACGAATATACACGCAAAACTGACGGATATACATGCACAACTGACGAATATACATCCACTACCGACGGATATACACGTACAACTGACGGATATGCACGCACAACGGACGGATATACATGTACAACTGACGGATATATACGTACAACTGACGAATATACACGCACAACCGACGGATATACACGTACAACTGACGGATATACACGCACAACTGATGGATATACATGTACAACTGACGGATATACACGTACCACTGATGAATATACACGCACAACTGACGAATATACACGTACAACTGACGAATATACATGTACAACTGACGTATATATATGTACAACTGACGGATATACATGCACAACTGACGAATATACATGCACAACCGACGGATATACATGTACAACTGACGGATATACACGTACAACTGACGGATATACATGCACATCCGACGAATATACACGAACAATTGACGGATATACACGCACGACTGACGGATATACATGTACAACTGACGGATATACACGTATAACTGACGGATATACATGCACAACTGACGGATATACACGTACCATTGACGAATATACATGTATAACAGATGGATATACACGCGCAACTGACGAATATACATGTACAACTGACGGATATACACGCACAACTGACGGATATACATGTACAACTGACGGATATACATGCACCACTGACGGATATACATGTACAACTGACGGATATACACGCACAGCTGACGGGTATACATGCACATCCGACGAATATACACGCACAACTGACGGATATACATGCACATCCGACGAATATACACGCACAACTGACGGATATACATGCACACCTGACGGATATACACGTACAACTGACGGATATACATGTACAATCGACGTATATACACGTACAACTGACGGATATACATACATATCCGACGGATATACACGCACAACTAACGGATATACACGCACAACTGACGGATATACATGTACAACTGACGGATATACACGTACAACTGACGGACATATATACACAACTGACATATATACACGTACCACTGACGGATATACATGTACAACTGACGGATATACACGCACCATTGACGGATATACATGTACAACGGACGGATATACACGTACAACTGGCGGATATACACGCACAACTGACGGATATACATGTACAACTGACGGATATACATACACAACTGAGGACTATACATGTACAACGGACGGATATACACGTACAACTGACGATTATACATGTACAACTGACGGATATACATGTCCAACTGACGGATATACACGTACAACTGACGGATATACACGCACAACTGACGGATATACACGCACAACTGACGGATATACATGTACAACTGATGGATATGCATGTCCAACTGACGGATATACACGTACAACGGACGGAAATACACGCACAACTGACGGATATACACGCACAACTGACGGACATACATGTACAACTGACGGATATACATGCACAACTGGCGGATATACACGTACCATTGACTGATATACACGTACCTCTGACGGATATACATGTACAAATGACGGATATACACGCACAACTGACGAATATACATGTACAACTGACGGATATACATGTACCACTGACGGATATACATGATAGATTATTTTCAATTCCATTAGGCTTAAAAGCCCATGAAGATAATATATGCATGATATAAATGAACAAACAGTGAATTAACAAATAAATATAGTTAGCAATGCATGCATGTTAATAACTGATTTAACTAAATGGAGAAGGTTATAGACTTATTTTGAAATGTTTCAATGTACACTGAGAAAACATGCATGTTATACATGTACAACTGACGGATATACTCGTACAACTGACGGATATACACGTACCACTGACGGATATACATGTACAATTGACAGATATACACGCACAACTGACGGATATACACGTACAACTGACGGATATACATACACAACTGACGAATATACATGTACAGCGGACGGATATACACGTACAACTGACGATTATACATGTACATCTGACGGATATACCAGCACAACTGACGGATATACACGCACAACTGACGGATATACACGTATAACCGACGTATATACACGTACCACTGACGGATATACACGTACAACTGACGTAGATACATGCACAACTGACGAATATACATGCACAACCGACGGATATATACGCACAACTGACGGATATACACGTACCACTGACTGATATACACGTACCTCTGACGGACATACATGTACATCTGACGGATATACACGCACAACTGACGGATATACACGTACAACTGACGGATATACATACACAACTGACGAATATACATGTATAACGGACGGATATACACGTACAACTGACGTATATATATATGTACAACTGACGGACATACATGCAAAACTGACGAATATACATGCACAACCGACGGATATACATGTACAACTGACGGATATACACGTACAACTGACGGATATACATGCACATCCGACGAATATACACGCACAACTGACGGATATACACGCACACCTGACGGATATACACGTACAACTGACGGATATACATGTACAACCGACGGATATACACGTACAACTGACGGATATACATACACATCCGACGGATATACACGCACAACTAACGGATATACACCCACAACTGACGGATATACATGTACAACTGACGGATATACACGTACAACTGACGGACATATATGCACAACTGACATATATACACGTACCACTGACGGATATACATGTACAACTGACGGATATACACGCACCACTGACGGATATACATGTAAAACGGACGTATATACACGTACAACTGGCGGATATACACGCACACCTGACGGATATACACGTACAACTGACGGACATACACGTACCACTGACTGATATACACGTACCTCTGACGGACATACATGTACATCTGACGGATATACACGCACAACTGACGGATATACACGTACAACTGACGGATATACATACACAACTGACGAATATACATGTATAACGGACGGATATACACGTACAACTGACGTATATATATATGTACAACTGACGGACATACATGCAAAACTGACGAATATACATGCACAACCGACGGATATACATGTACAACTGACGGATATACACGTACAACTGACGGATATACATGCACATCCGACGAATATACACGCACAACTGACGGATATACACGCACACCTGACGGATATACACGTACAACTGACGGATATACATGTACAACCGACGGATATACACGTACAACTGACGGATATACATACACATCCGACGGATATACACGCACAACTAACGGATATACACGCACAACTGACGGATATACATGTACAACTGACGGATATACACGTACAACTGACGGACATATATGCACAACTGACATATATACACGTACCACTGACGGATATACATGTACAACTGACGGATATACACGCACCACTGACGGATATACATGTAAAACGGACGTATATACACGTACAACTGGCGGATATACACGCACACCTGACGGATATACACGTACAACTGACGGACATACATGTACAACTGACGGATATACGTGTACAACTGACGGATATACATGTACAACTGACGGATATACACGTACCACTGACTGATATACACGTACCTCTGACGGATTTACATGTACAACTGACGGATATACACGCACAACTGACGGATATACACGTACAACTGACGGATATACATACACAACTGACGAATATACATGTACAACGGACGGATATACACGTACAACTGACGATTATACATGTACAACTGACGGATATACCAGCACAACTGACGGATATACACGCACAACTGACGGATATACACGTACAACTGACCGATATACACGTATAACCGACGTATATACACGTACCACTGACGGATATACACGTACAACTGACGGAGATACATGTACAACGGACGGATATACACGTACAACTGACGATTATACATGTACAACTGACGGATATACCAGCACAACTGACCGATATACACGCACAACGGACGGATATACACGCACAACTGACGGATATACACGTATAACCGACGTATATACACGTACCACTGACGGATATACACGTACAACTGACGGAGATACATGCACAACTGACGAATATACATGCACAACCGACGGATATACACGCACAACTGACGGATATACACGCACAACTGGCGGATATACACGTACAACTGACGGACATACATGTACAACTGACGGATATACGTGTACACCTGACGGATATACACGCACAACTGGCGGATATACACGTACAACTGACGGACATACATGTACAACTGACGGATATACGTGTACACCTGACGGATATACATGTACAACTGACGGATATACATACACAACTGACGAATATACATGTACAACGGACGGATATACACGTACAACTGACGTATATATATGTAAAACTGACGGACATACATGCACAATTGACGAATATACATGCACAACCGACGGATATACATGTACAACTGACGGATATACACGTACAACTGACGGATATACATGCACATCCGACGAATATACACGCACAACTGACGGATATACACGCACACCTGACGGATATACACGTACAACTGACGGAGATACATGCACAACTGACGAATATACATGCACAACCGACGGATATACACGCAAAACTGACGGATATACACGCACAACTGGCGGATATACACGTACAACTGACGGACATACATGTACAACTGACGGATATACGTGTACACCTGACGGATATACATGTACAACTGACGGATATACATACACAACTGACGAATATACATGTACAACGGACGGATATACACGTACAACTGACGTATATATATGTACAACTGACGGACATACATGCACAATTGACGAATATACATGCACAACCGACGGATATACATGTACAACTGACGGATATACACGTACAACTGACGGATATACATGCACATCCGACGAATATACACGCACAACTGACGGATATACACGCACACCTGACGGATATACACGTACAACTGACGGATATACATGTACAACTGACGGATATACACGTACAACTGACGGACATATATGCACAACTGACATATATACACGTACCACTGACGGATATACATGTACAACTGACGGATATACACGCACCACTGACGGATATACATGTACAACGGACGGATATACACGTACAACTGGCGGATATACACGCACACCTGACGGATATACACGTACAACTGCCGGACATACATGTACAACTGACGGATATACGTGTACAACTAACGGATATACATGTACAACTGACGGATATACACGTACCACTGACTGATATACACGTACCTCTGACGGATTTACATGTACAACTGACGGATATACACGCACAACTGACGGATATACACGTACAAATGACGGATATACATACACAACTGACGAATATACATATACAACGGACGGATATACACGTACAACTGACGATTATACATGCACAACTGACGGATATACCAGCACAACTGACGGATATACACGCACAACTGACGGATATACACGTATAACCGACGTATTTACACGTACCACTGACGGATATACACGTACAACTGACGGAGATACATGCACAACTGACGAATATACATGCACAACCGATGGATATACACGCACAACTGACGGATATACACGCACAACTGGCAGATATACACGTACAACTGACGGACATACATGTAAAACTGACGGATATACGTGTACACCTGACGGATATACATGTACAACTGACGGATATACACGTACCACTGACGGATATACACGTACCACTGACGGATATACATGTACAACTGACGGACATACATGTACAACTGACGGATATACGTGTACACCTGACGGATATACATGTACAACTGACGGATATACACGTACCACTGACGGATATACACGCACAACTGACGGATATACACGTACAACTGACGGATATACACGTACAACTGACGGATATAGACGTACAACTGACGGATATACACGTATTACTGACGTATATACACGTACAACTGACGGATATACATGTACAACAGACGGAAATACACGCACAACTGACGAATATACATGTACAACGGACGGATATACACGTACAACTGACGAATATACACGCACAACAGACGGATATACACGCACAACTGACGGATATACATGCACAACTGACGAATATACATGCACAACCGACGGATATACATGGTAGTTTATTTTCAATTCCATTAGGCTTAAAAGCTCATGAGGATAATGTATGCATGATATAAATAATGAACAGACAGTGAATTAACAAATAAATATAGTAAGCAATGCATGCATGTTAATGACTGATTTAACTAAATGGAGAAGGTTACAGAATTATTTTGAAATGTTTCAATGTACACTGATTATAAATTCGTGCAATATGAATCTAAATATTACGGACTTTGAGAAAGCATGCATGTTATACATGTACAACTGACGGATATACACATACAACTGACGGATATACAGGTACCACTGACGGATATACACGTACAACTGACGGATATATACGTACAACTGACGGATATACACGTATAACTGACGTATATACACGTACAACTGACGGATATACATGTACAACTGACGGATATACACGCACAACTGACGAACATACATGTACAACGGACGGATATACACGTACAACTGACGAATATACATGGACAACTGACGGATATACACGCACAACTGCCGGATATACACGTACAACGGACGGACATACATGAACAACGGACGGATATACACGCACAACTGACGGATATACACGTACAACTGACGGACATACATGCACAACTGACGGATATACACGCACAACTGACGAATATACATGTACAACGGACGGATATACACGTACAACTGACGAATATACACGCACAACAGACGGATATACACGCACAACTGACGGATATACATGCACAACTGACGAATATACATGCACAACCGACGGATATACATGGTAGTTTATTTTCAATTCCATTAGGCTTAAAAGCTCATGAGGATAATGTATGCATGATATAAATAATGAACAGACAGTGAATTAACAAATAAATATAGTAAGCAATGCATGCATGTTAATGACTGATTTAACTAAATGGAGAAGGTTACAGAATTATTTTGAAATGTTTCAATGTACACTGATTATAAATTCGTGCAATATGAATCTAAATATTACGGACTTTGAGAAAGCATGCATGTTATACATGTACAACTGACGGATATACACATACAACTGACGGATATACAGGTACCACTGACGGATATACACGTACAACTGACGGATATATACGTACAACTGACGGATATACACGTATAACTGACGTATATACACGTACAACTGACGGATATACATGTACAACTGACGGATATACACGCACAACTGACGAACATACATGTACAACGGACGGATATACACGTACAACTGACGAATATACATGGACAACTGACGGATATACACGCACAACTGCCGGATATACACGTACAACGGACGGACATACATGAACAACGGACGGATATACACGCACAACTGACGGATATACACGTACAACTGACGGACATACATGCACAACTGACGGATATACACGCACAACTGACGGATATACACGTACAACTGACGGACATACATGCACAACTGACAGATATACATGTACAACTGACGGATATACACGTACCACTGACGAATATACACACACAACTGACGGATATACATGCACAAATGACGAATATACATGCACAACCGACGGATATACATGTTAGTTTATTTTCAATTCCATTAGGCTTAAAAGCCCATGAGGATAATGTATGCATGATATAAATTAACAGACAGTGAATTAACAAATAAATATAGTAAGCAATGCATGCATGTTAATAACTGACTTAACTAAATGGAGAAGGTTACAGAAATATTTTGAAATGTTTCAATGTACACTGAGTATAAATTCGTGCAATATGAATCTAAATATTACGGACTTTGAGAAAACATGCATGTTATACATGTACAACTGACGGATATACACGTACAACTGACGGATATACAGGTACAACTGACGGATATACACGTACAACTGACGGATATACACGTACAACTGACGGATATACATGTACCACTGACGGATATACATGATAGTTTATTTTCAATTCCATTAGGCTTAAAAGACCATGAGGATAATGTATGCATGATATAAATGAACAGACAGTGAATTAACAAATAAATATAGTAAGCAATGCATGCATGTTAATAACTGATTTAACTAAATGGAGAAGGTTACAGAATTATTTTGAAATGTTTCAATGTACACTGAGAAAACATGCATGTTATACATGTACAACTGACGGATATACACGTACAACTGACGGATATACATGTATAACTGACGGATATACACGTACAACTGACGAATATATATGTACAACTGACGGATATACACGCACAACTGACTGATACACGTACAACTGACGGATATACACGTACAACTGACGGATATACACGTACAACTGACGGATATACATGTACAACTGACGGATATACGTGTACAACTAACGGATATACATGTACAACTGACGGATATACACGTACGACTGACGGATATACACGTACCACTGACGGATATACATGTACAACTGACGGATATACATGCACACATGACGAATATACATGTACAACTGACGGATATACATGTACCACTGACGGATATACATGATAATTTATTGTCAATTCCATTAGGCTTAAAAGCCCATGAGGATAATGTATGCATGATATAAATGAACAGACAGTGAATTAACAAATAAATAGAGTAAGCAATGCATGCATGTTAATATCTGATTTAACTAAATGGAGAAGGTTACAGACTTATTTTGAAATGTTTCAATGTACACTGAGACAACATGCATGTTATACATGTACAACTGACGGATATACACGTACAACTGACGGATATACACGTACCACTGACGGATATACATGTACAACTGACGGATATACACGCACAACTGACGGATATACATGTACAACTGACGGATATACATACACAACTGACGAATATACATGTACAACGGACGGATATACACGTACAACTGACGATTATACATGTACAACTGACGGATATACACGCAAAACTGACGGATATACGCATACAACTGACGGACATACACGCACAACGGACGGATATGCACGTACCACTGACGGATATACATGTACAACTGACGGATATACATGTACATCTGACGGATATACATGTACAACTGATGGATATACACGTACAACTGACGGACATACATGCACAACTGACGGATATACACGCACAACTGACGGATATACATGTACAACTGACGGACATACATGTCCAACTGACGGATATACACGTACAACTGACGGATATACACGCACAACTGACGGATATACACGCACAACTGACGGATATACATGTACAACTGATTGATATACATGTCCAACTGGCGGATATACACGTACAACGGACGGAAATACACGCACAACTGACGGATATACACGCACAACTGACGGATATACATGTACAACTGACGAATATACATGTACAATTGACGGATATACATGTACAACTGACGGATATACATGTACCACTGACGGATATACATGTACAACTGGTGGATATACACGTACAACTGACGGACATACACGCACAACGGACGGATATACATGTACAACTGACTGATATACATGTACAACTGACGGATATACATGCACAACTGACGGATATACATGTAAAACTGATGGATATACACGTACAACTGACGGATATACATGTACAACTGACGGATATACATGTACAGCTGACGGATATACACGTACAACTGACGGACATACATGGACAACGGACGGATATACACGTACAACTGACGGATATACCTGCACAACTGACGGATATACATGTACCACTGACGGATATACATGATAGTTTATTTTCAATTCCATTAGGCTTAAAAGCCCATGAAGATAATATATGCATGATATACATGAACAGACAGTGAATTAACAAATAAATATAGTAAGCAATGCATGCATGTTAATAACTGATTTAACTAAATGGAGAAGGTTACAGACTTATTTTGAAATGTTTCAATGTACACTGAGAAAACATGCATGTTTTACATGTACAACTGACGGATATACACGTACAACTGACGGATATACACGTACCACTGACGGATATACATGTACAACTGACAGATATACACGCACAACTGACGGATATACACGTACAACTGACGGATATACATACACAACTGACAAATATACATGTACAACGGACGGATATACACGTACAACTGACGATTATACATGTACAAGTGACGGATATACACGTACAACTGACGGATATACACGTACCACTGACGGATATACATGTACAACTGACAGATATACACGCACAACTGACGGATATACACGTACAACTGACGCATATACGTACACAACTGACGAATATACATGTACAACGGACGGATATACACGTACAACTGACGATTATACATGTACAAGTGTCGGATATACCAGCACAATTGACGGATATACACGCACAACTGACGGATATACACGCACAACTGACGGATATACACGTATAACCGACGTATATACACGTACCACTGACAGATATACACGTACAACTGACGGAGATACATGCACAACTGACGAATATACATGCACAACCGACGGATATACACGCACAACTGACGGATATACACGCACAACTGACGGATATACACGTACAACTGACGGACATACATGTACAACTGACGGATATACGTGTACACCTGACGGATATACATGTACAACTGACGGATATACACGTACAACTGACGGATATACACGTACCACTGACGGATATACATGTACAATTGACGGATATACACGCACAACTGACGAATATACATGTACAACTGACGGATATACATGTACCACTGACGGATATACATGATAGTTTATTTTCAATTCCATTAGGCTTAAAGGACCATGAGGATAATGTATGCATGATATAAATGAACAGACAGTGAATTAACAAATAAATATAGTAAGCAATGCATGTATGTTAATAACTGATTTAACTAAATGGAGAAGGTTACAGACTTATTTTGAAATGTTTCAATGTACACTAAGAAAACATGCATGTTATACATGTACAAATGATGGATATACACGTATCACTGACGGATATACATATACAACTGACGGATATACACGCACAACTGACGGATATACATGTACAACTGACGGATATACATACACAACTGACGAATATACATGTACAACGGACGGATATACACGTACAACTGACGATTATACATGTACAACTGACGGATATACACGCACAATTGACGGATATACACGTACAACTGACGGACATACACACACATCGGACGGATATACATGTACAACTGACGGATATACATGTACAACTGATGGATATACACGTACAACTGACGGACGTACATGCACAACTGACGGATATACACGCACAACTGACGGATATACATGTACAACTGACGGATATACATGTCCAACTGACGGATATACACGTACAACGGACGGAAATACACGCACAACTGAGGGATATACACGCACAACTGACGGATATACATGTACAACTGACGAATATATATGTACAACTGACACATATACATGTACAACTGACGGATATACATGTACAACTGACGGATATACATGTACAACTGACGGATATACATGTACAACTGACTGATATACATGTACAGCTGACGGATATACACGTACAACTGACGGACATACATGTACAACGGACGGATATACACGTACAACTGACGGATATACCTGCACAACTGACGGATATACACGTACACCTGACGGACATACATATAAAATGGACGGATATACATGTACCACTGACGGATATACATGTACAACTGATGGATATACACGTACAACTGGCGGACATACATGCACAACTGACGGATATACACGCACAACTGACGGATATACACGTACAACGGTCGGAAATACAAGCAAAAACTGACGGATATACACGCACAACTGACGGATATACATGTACAACTGACGCATATACATGTATAATTGGCGGATATAAGGATATACACGTACAACTGACGCATATACATGTAGAACGGACGGATATACACGTACAACTGACGGATATACACGCACAACTGACGCAAATACACGTACAGCTGATGGGTATACATGCACAACTGACGGACATACACGTACAACTGACGGATATACCCGCAAAGCTGACGGATATACACGCACAACTGACGGATATACCAGCACAACTGACGGATATACACGCACAACTGACGGATATACACGCACAACTGACGGATATACACGCACAACGGACGGATATACATGTACAACTGACGGATATACATGTACAACTGACGGATATACATGCACAACTGACGGATATACATGTAAAACTGACGGATATACACGTACAACTGACGGATATACATGTACAACTGACGGATATACATGTACAGCTGACGGATATACACGTACAACTGACGGACATACATGTACAACGGACGGATATACACGTACAACTGACGGATATACCTGCACAACTGACGGATATACACGTACAACTGACGGACATACATGTAAAATGGACGGATATACATGTACCACTGACGGATATACATGTACAACTGATGGATATACACGTACAACTGGCGGACATACATGCACAACTGACGGATATACACGCATAACTGACGGATATACATGTACAACTGACGGATATACACGTACAACTGACGGATATTCACGTACAACGGACGGAAATACAAGCAAAAACTGACGGATATACACGCACAACTGACGGATATACATGTAAAACTGACGGATATACATGTACAATTGACGGATATACGGATATACACGTACAACTGACGGACATACATGTAGAACGGACGGATATACACGTACAACTGACGGACATACATGTAGAACGGACGGATATACACGTACAACTGACGGATATACACGCACAACTGACGGATATACACGTACAACTGACGGACATACATGTATAATGGACGGATATACACGTACAACTGACGGATATACACGCACAACTGACGGATATACACGCACAACTGACGGATATACACGCACAACTGACGGATATACATGCACAACTGACGGATATACACGCACAACTGACGGATATACATGCACACCTGACGGATATACACGCACAACTGACTGATATACACGTACAACTGACGGATATACATGCACAACTGACGGATATACACGTACAACTGACGGACATACATGCACAACTGACGGATATACACGCACAACTGACGGATATACATGTACAACTGACGGATATACATGTCCAACTGACGGATATACACGTACAACGGACGGAAATATACACACAACTGAGGGATATACACGCACAACTGACGGATATACATGTACAACTGACGAATATACATGTACAACAGACACATATACATGTACAACTGACGGATATACATGTACAACTGACGGATATACATGTACAACTGACGGATATACATGTACAACTGACTGATATACATGTACAGCTGACGGATATACACGTACAACTGACGGACATACATGTACAACGGACGGATATACACGTACAACTGACGGATATACCTGCACAACTGACGGATATACACGTACACCTGACGGACATACATATAAAATGGACGGATATACATGTACCACTGACGGATATACATGTACAACTGATGGATATACACGTACAACTGGCGGACATACATGCACAACTGACGGATATACACGCACAACTGACGGATATACACGTACAACGGTCGGAAATACAAGCAAAAACAGACGGATATACACGCACAACTGACGGATATACATGTACAACTGACGCATATACATGTATATTTGACGGATATAAGGATATACACGTACAACTGACGGATATACATGTAGAACGGACGGATATACACGTACAACTGACGGATATACACGCACAACTGACGCAAATACACGTACAGCTGATGGGTATACATGCACAACTGACGGACATACACGTACAACTGACGGATATACCCGCAAAGCTGACGGATATACACGCACAACTGACGGATATACCAGCACAACTGACGGATATACACGCACAACTGACGGATATACACGCACAACTGACGGATATACACGCACAACGGACGGATATACATGTACAACTGACGGATATACATGTACAACTGACGGATATACATGCACAACTGACGGATATACATGTAAAACTGACGGATATACACGTACAACTGACGGATATACATGTACAACTGACGGATATACATGTACAGCTGACGGATATACACGTACAACTGACGGACATACATGTACAACGGACGGATATACACGTACAACTGACGGATATACCTGCACAACTGACGGACATACATGTAAAATGGACGGATATACATGTACCACTGACGGATATACATGTACAACTGATGGATATACACGTACAACTGGCGGACATACACGTACAACTGACGGATATTCACGTACAACGGACGGAAATACAAGCAAAAACTGACGGATATACACGCACAACTGACGGATATACATGTACAACTGACGGATATACATGTACAATTGACGGATATACGGATATACACGTACAACTGACGGACATACATGTAGAACGGACGGATATACACGTACAACTGACGGACATACATATAGAACGGACGGATATACACGTACAACTGACGGATATACACGCACAACTGACGGATATACACGTACAACTGACAGACATACATGTACAATGGACGGATATACACGTACAACTGACGGATATACACGCACAACTGACGGATATACACGCACAACTGACGGATATACACGCACAACTGACGGATATACATGCACAACTGACGGATATACACGCACAACTGACGGATATACATGCACACCTGACGGATATACACGCACAACTGACTGATATACACGTACAACTGACGGATATACATGCACAACTGACGGATATACACGCACAACTGACGGATATACACGCACAACTGACGGATATACACGCACCACTGACGAATATACATGTACAACTGACGGATATACACGCACAATTGACGGATATACTTGTACAACTGACGGATATACACGCACCACTGACGGATATACATGTACAACTGACGGATATACACGCACACCTGACGGATGTACACGCACAACTGACGGATATACACGCACAACTGACGGATATACACGTACAACTGACGGATATAGACGTACAACTGACGGATATGCACGTACCACTGACGAATATACATGGAAAACTGACGAATATACACGTACAACTGACGAATATACATGTACAACTGACGGATATACATGTACAACTGACGGATATACATGCACAACTGACGAATATACATGCACAACCGACGGATATACATGTACAACTCACGGATATACACGTACAACTGACGGATATACATGTACAACTGACGGGTATACATGCACATCCGACGAATATACACGCACAACTGACGGATATACATGTACAACCGACGGATATACATGTATAATTGACGGATATACGGATATACACGTACAACTGACGGACATACATGTAGAACGGACGGATATACACGTACAACTGACGGATATACACGAACAAGTGACGGATATACACGTACAACTGACGGACATACATGTACAATGGACGGATATACACGTACAACTGACGGATATACACGCACAACTGACGGATATACACGCACAACTGACGGATATACACGCACAACTGACGGATATACATGCACAACTGACGGATATACACGCACAACTGACATATATACATGCACACCTGACGGATATACACGCACAACTGACTGATATACACGTACAACTGACGGATATACATGCACAACTGACTGATATACACGTACCACTGACGGATATACATGTACAACTGACGGAGATACATGCACAACTGACGTATATACATGTACAAGTGACGGATATACATGCACAACTGACGCAAATACACGTACAGCTGATGGGTATACATGCACAACTGACGGACATACACGTACAACTGACGGATATGCACGCAAAACTGACGGACATACACGCACAACTGACGGATATACACGCACAACTGACGGATATACACGTACAACTGACGGATATACATGTACAGCTGACGGATATACACGCACACCTGACGGATGTACACGCACAACTGACGGATATACACGCACAACTGACGGATATACACGTACAACTGACGGATATAGACGTACAACTGACGGATATGCACGTACCACTGACGAATATACATGCACAACTGACGAATATACACGTACAACTGACGAATATACATGTACAACTGACGGATATACATGTACAACTGACGGATATACATGCACAATTGACGAATATACATGCACAACCGACGGATATACATGTACAACTGATGGATATACACGTACAACTGACGGATATACATGTACAACTGAAGGGTATACATGCACATCCGACGAATATACACGCACAACTGACGGATATACATGTACAACCGACGGATATACATGTATAATTGACGGATATACGGATATACACGTACAACTGACGGACATACATGTAGAACGGACGGATATACACGTACAACTGACGGATATACACGAACAAGTGACGGATATACACGTACAACTGACGGACATACATGTACAATGGACGGATTATACACGTACAACTGACGGATATACACGCACAACTGACGGATATACACGCACAACTGACGGATATACACGCACAACTGACTGAAATACACGTACAACTGACGGATATACATGCACAACTGACGGATATACACGCACAACTGACGGATATACACGCACAACTGACGGATATACACGCACCACTGACGAATATACATGTACAACTGACGGATATACACGCACAATTGACGGATATACATGTACAACTGACGGATATACACGCACCACTGACGGATATACATGTACAACTGATGGATATACACGCACACCTGACGGATGTACACGCACAACTGACGGATATACACGCACAACTGACGGATATACACGAACAACTGACGGATATACCAGAACAACTGACGGATATACACGCACAACTGACGGATATACACGCACAACTGACGGATATACACGTACAACTGACGGATATACATGTACAACTGACGGATATACGGATATACACGTACAACTGACGGACATACATATACAACGGACGGATATACACGTACAACTGACGGATATACACGTACAACTGAGGGATATACACGTACAACTGATGGACATACATGTACAATGGACGGATATACACGTACAACTGACGGATATACACGCACAACTGACGGATATACACGCACAAATGACGGATATACAAGTACAACTGACGGCTATAGACATAAAACTTACGGATATACACGTACCACTGACGAATATACACGCACAACTGACGAATATACACGTACAACTGACGAATATACATGTACAACTGACGGATATACATGTACAACTGACGAATATACATGCACAACTGACGAATATACATGCACAACTGACGAATATACATGCACAACCGACGGATATACATGTATAACTGACGGATATACACGTACAACTGACGGATATACACGTACAACTGAAGGGTATACATGCACATGCGACGAATATACACGCACAACTGACGGATATACATGTACAACCGACGGATATAAACGTACAACTGACGGATATACATGCACATCCGACGGATATACACGCAAAACTGACGGATATACACGCACAACTGATGGATATATACGTACCACTGACGGATATACACGCACAACTGACGGGCATACACGCTCAACAGACGGATATACACACACCAATGACGGATATACATGTACAACTGACGGATATACACGTACCACTGACTGACATACACGTACCTCTGACGGATATACATGTACAACTGACGGATATACACGCACAACTGACGAATATACATGTACAACTGACGGATATACATGTACCACTGACGGATATACACCTACCACTGACGGATATACACGTACCACTGACGGATATACATGTACAACTGACGGATGTACACGCACAACTGACGGATATACATGTACAACTGACGGGTATACATGCACAACTGACGGACATACACGTACAACTGACGGATATACACACAAAGCTGACGGATATACAGCACAACTGACGGATATACACGCACAACTGACGGATATACCAGAACAACTGACGGATATAAACGTACAACTGACGGATATACATGTAAAACTGACGGATATACGGATATACACGTACAACTGACGGACATACATATACAACGGACGGATATACACGTACAACTGACGGATATACACGTACAACTGAGGGATATACACGAACAACTGATGGACATACATGTACTATGGACGGATATACACGTACAACTGACGGATATACACGCACAACTGACGGATATACACGCACAACTGACGGATATACAAGTACAACTGACGGCTATAGACGTAAAACTTACGGATATACACGTACCACTGACGAATATACACGCACAACTGACGAATATACACGTACAACTGACGAATATACATGTACAACTGACGGATATACATGTACAACTGACGGATATACATGCACAACTGACGAATATACATGCACAACTGACGAATATACATGCACAACCGACGGATATACATGTATAACTGACGGATATACACGTACAACTGACGGATATACACGTACAACTGAAGGGTATACATGCACATCCGACGAATATACACGCACAACTGACGGATATACATGTACATCCGACGGATATAAACGTACAACTGACGGATATACATGCACATCCGACGGATATACACGCAAAACTGACGGATATACACGCACAACTGATGGATATATACGTACCACTGACGGATATACACGCACAACTGACGGGCATACACGCTCAACAGACGGATATACACGCACCACTGACGGATATACATGTACAACTGACGGATATACACGTACCACTGACTGACATACACGTACCTCTGACGGATATACATGTACAACTGACGGATATACACGCACAACTGACGAATATACATGTACAACTGACGGATATACATGTACCACTGACGGATATACACGTACCACTGACGGATATACATGTACAACTGACGGATGTACACGCACAACTGACGGATATACATGTACAACTGACGGGTATACATGCACAACTGACGGACATACACGTAAAACTGACGGATATACACGCAAAGCTGACGGATATACACGAACAACTGACGGATATACACGCACAACTGACGGATATACACGCACAACTGACGGATATACATGCACAACTGACGGATATACACGTACAACTGACGGATATACATGTACAACTGACGTATATACGGATATACACGTACAACTGGCGGACATACATGTACAACGGACGGATATACACGTACAACGGACGGATATACACGCACAACTGAGGGATATACACGTACAACTGATGGACATACATGTACAATGGACGGATATACACGTACAACTGACGGATATACACACACATCTGACGGATATACACGCACAACTGACGGATATACACGTACAACTGACGGCTATAGACGTACAACTGACGGATATACACGTACCACTGACGAATATACACGCACAACTGACGAATATACACGTACAACTGACGAATATACATGTACAACTGACGGATATACATGTACAACTGACGGATATACATGCACAACTGACGAATATACATGCACAACCGACGGATATACATGTACAACTGACGGATATACACGCACCACTGACGGATATACATGTACAACTGACGGATATACACGTACCACTGACTGACATACACGTACATCTGACGGATATACATGTACAACTGACGGATATACACGCACAACTGACGAATATACAGGTACAACTGACGGATATACATGTACCACTGACGGATATACACGTACCACTGACGGATATACATGTACAACTGACGGATGTACACGCACAACTGACGGATATACATGTGCAACCGACGGGTATACATGCACAACTGACTGACATACACGTACAACTGACGGATATACACGCAAAGCTGACGGATATACACGAACAACTGACGGATATACACGCACAACTGACGGATATACCAGCACAACTGACGGATATACACGCACAACTGACGGATATACATGCACAACTGACGGATATACACATACAACTGACGGATATACATGTACAACTGACGGATATACGGATATACACGTACAACTGACGGACATACATGTACAACGGACGGATATACACGCACAACTGAGGGATATACACGTACAACTGATGGACATACATGTACAATGGACGGATATACACGTACAACTGACGGATATTCACGCACAACTGACGGATATACACGCACAACTGACGGATATACACGTACAACTGACGGCTATAGACGTACAACTGACGGATATACACGTTCCACTGACGAATATACACGCACAACTGACGAATATACACGTACAACTGACGAATATACATGTACAACTGACGTATATACATGTACAACTGACGGATATACATGCACAACTGACGAATATACATGCACAACCGACGGATATACATGTACAACTGACGGATATACACGCACCACTGACGAATATACATGTACAACTGACGGATATACACGTACCACTGACTGACATACACGTACCTCTGACGGATATACATGTACAACTGACGAATATACACGCACAACTGACGAATATACAGGTACAACTGACGGATATACATGTACCACTGACGGATATACACGTACCACTGACGGATATACATGTACAACTTACGGATGTACACGCACAACTGACGGATATACATGTATAACTGACGGGTATACATGCACAACTGACGGACATACACGTACAACTGACGGATATACACGCACAACTGACGGATATACACGCACAACTGACGGATATACCAGAACAACTGACGGATATACACACACAACTGACGGATATACACGAACAACTGACGGATATACACGTACAACTGACGGATATACATGTACAACTGACGGATATACGGATATACACGTACAACTGACGGACATACATGTACAACGGACGGATATACACGTACAACGGACGGATATACACGCACAACTGAGGGATATACACGTACAACTGATGGACATACACGTACAATGGACGGATATACACGTACAACTGACGGATATACACACACATCTGACGGATATACACGCACAACTGACGTATATACACGTACAACTGACGGCTATAGACGTACAACTGACGGATATACACGTACCACTGACGAATATACACGCACAACTGACGAATATACACATACAACTGACGAATATACATGTACAACTGACGGATATACATGTACAACTGACGGATATACATGCACAACTGACGAATATACATGCACAACCGACGGATATACATGTACAACTGAGGGATATACACGCACCACTGACGGATATACATGTACAACTGATGGATATACACGTACCACTGACTGACATACACGTACCTCTGACGGATATACATGTACAACTGACGGATATACACGCACAACTGACGAATACACAGGTACAACTGACGGATATACATGTACCACTGACGGATATACACGTACCACTGACGGATATACATGTACAACTGACGGATGAACACGCACAAATGACGGATATACATGTACAACTGACGGGTATACATGCACAACTGACGGACATACACGTACAACTGACGGATATACACGCACAACTGACGAATATACAGGTACAACTGACGGATATACACGTACCACTGACGGATATACACGCACCACTGACGGATATACATGTACAACTGACGGATGTACACGCACAACTGACGGATATACACGTACAAATGACGGACATACATATACAACGGACGGATATACACGTACAACTGACGGATATACACGTACAACTGAGGGATATACACGTACAACTGATGGACATACATGTACAATGGACGGATATACACGTACAACTGACGGATATACACGCACAACTGACGGATTTACACGCACAACTGACGGATATACACGTACAACTGACGGCTATAGACGTACAACTGACGGATATACACGTACCACTGACGAATATACACGCACGACTGACGAATATACACGTACAACTGACGAATAGACATGTACAACTGACGGATATACATGTACAACTGACGGATATACATGCACAACTGACGAATATACATGCACAACTGACGGATATACATGTACAACTGACGGATATACATGTACAACTGACGGGTATACATGCACATCCGACGAATATACACGCACAACTGACGGATATACACGTACAACCGACGGATATACACGTACAACTGACGGATATACATGCACATCCGACGGATATACACGCACAACTGACGGATATACACGCACAACTGACGGATATACACGTACCACTGACGGATATACACGCACAACTGAAGGGCATACACGCTCAACAGACGGATATACACGCACCACTGACGGATATACATGTACAACTGACGGATATACACGCACCACTGACTGACATACACGTACCTCTGACGGATATACATGTACAACTGACGGATATACACGCACAACTGACGAATATTCATGTACAACTGACGGATATACATGTACCACTGACGGATATACACGTACCACTGACGGATATACATGTACAACTGACGGATGTACACGCACAACTACGGATATACATGTACAACTGACGGGTATACATGCACAACTGACGGACATACACATACAATTGACGGATATACACGCAAAGCTTACGGATATACACGCACAACTGACGGATATACACGCACAACTGACGGATATACCAGCACAACTGACGGATATTCACGCACAACTGACGGATATACACGCACAACTGACGGATATACACGTAAAACTGACGGATTTACATGTACAACTGACGGATATACGGATATAAACGTAAAACTGACGGACATACATGTACAACGGACGGATATACACGTACAACTGACGGATATACACGCACAACTGAGGGATATAAACGTACAACTGATGGACATACATGTACAATGGACGGATATACACGTACAACTGACGGATGTACACGCACAACTACGGATATACATGTACAACTGACGGGTATACATGCACAACTGACGGACATACACATACAATTGACGGATATACACGCAAAGCTTACGGATATACACGCAAAGCTTACGGATATACACGCACAACTGACGGATATAAACGTACAACTGATGGACATACATGTACAATGGACGGATATACACGTACAACTGACGGATATACACGCACAACTGACGGATATACATGCACAACTGACGGATATACACGCACAACTGACGGATATACATGGACACCTGAAGGATATACACGCACAACTGACGGATATACACGTACAACTGACGGATATACATGCACAATTGACGGATATACACGTACCACTGACGGATATACATGTACAACTGACGGAGATACATGCACAACTGACGGATATACATGTACAACTGACGGATATACGCGCACAACTGACGAATATACATGTACAACGGACGGATATACACGCACAACTGACGGATATACACGTACAACTGACGGACATACATGCACAACTGACGAATATACACGCACAACTGACGGATATACACGTACAAATGACGGACATACATGCACAACTGACGGATATACATGTACAACTGACGGATATACATGCACAACTGACGGAAATACATGCACAACTGACGGATATACATGCACAACAGACGGATATACACGTACCATTGACGAATATACATGTACAACATATTGATATACACGCGCAACTGACGAATATGCATGTACAACTGACGGATATATACGCACAACTGACGGATATACATGTACAACTGACGGATATACACGCACCACTGACGGATATACATGTACAACTGACGGATATACAGGCACACCTGACGGATGTACACGCACAACTGACGGATATACACGTACAACTGACGGATATAGACGTACAACTGACGGATATACACGTAACACTGACGAATATACACGCACAACTGACGAATATACACGTACAACTGACGAATATACATGTACAACTGACGGATATACATGTACAACTGACGGATATACATGCACAACTGACGAATATACATGCACAACCGACGGATATACATGTACAACTGACGGATATACACGTACAACTGACGGATATACATGTACAACTGACGGGTATACATGCACATCCGACGAATATACACGCACAACTGACGGATATACATGTACAACCGACGGATATACACGTACAACTGACGGATATACATGCACATCCGACGGATATACACGCACAACTGACGGATATACACGCACAACTGACGGATATAAACGTACAACTGATGGACATACATGTACAATGGACGGATATACACGTACAACTGACGGATATACACGCACAACTGACGGATATACATGCACAACTGACGGATATACACGCACAACTGACGGATATACACGCACAACTGACGGATATACACGTACCACTGACGGATATACACACACAACTGAAGGGCATACACGCTCAACAGACGGATATACACGCACCACTGACGGATATACATGTACAACTGACGGATATACACGTACCACTGACTGACATACACGTACCTCTGACGGATATACATGTACAACTGACGGATATACACGCACAACTGACGAATATACATGTACAACTGACGGATATACATGTACCACTGACGGATATACACGTACCACTGACGGATATACATGTACAACTGACGGATGTATACGCAAAACTGACGGATATACATGTACAACTGACGGATATACACGTACAACTGACGAATATACATGTACAACTGACGGATATACACGCACAACTGACGGATATACATGTACCACTGACGGATATTCACGTACCACTGACGGATATACATGTACAACTGACGGATGTACACGCACAACTGACGGATATACATGTACAACTGACGAATATACACGTACAACTGACGAATATACATGTACAACTGACGGATATACATGCACAACTGACGGATATACACGCAAAACTGACGGATATACACGTACAACTGACGGATATACACGTACCACTGAGGAATATACACGCACAACTGACGGATATACATGCACAACTGACGAATACACATGCACTACCGACGGATATACACGTACAACTGACGGATATGCACGCACAACGGACGGATATACATGTACAACTGACGGATATATACGTACATCTGACGAATATACACGCACAACCGACGGATATACACGTACAACTGACGGATATTCACGCAAAACTGACGGATATACATGTACAACTGACGGATATACACGTACCACTGACGAATATACACGCACAACCGACGAATATACACGTACAACTGACGAATATACACGCACAATTGACGGATATACATGTACAACCGAGGGATATACACGTACAACTGACGGATATACATGCACATCCGACGGATATGCACGCACAACTGACGGATATACACGCACAACTGACGGATATACACGTACCACTGACGGATATACACGCACAACTGACGGGCATACACGCTCAACAGACGGATATACACGCACCACTGACGGATATACATGTACAACTGACGGATATACACGCACAACTGACGGATATACACGTACCTCTGACGGATATACATGTACAACTGACGGATATACACGCACAACTGACGAATATACATGCATAACCGACGGATATACATGTACAACTGACGCATATACACGTACAACTGACGGATATACATGTACAACTGATGGATATACATGCACAACTGACGAATATACATGCACAACCGACGGATATACATGTACAACTGACGCATATACACGTACAACTGACGGATATACATGCACATCCGACGAATAAACACGCACAACTGACGGATATACATGTACAACCGACGGATATACACGTACAACTGACGGATATACATGCACATCCGACGGATATACACGCACAACTGACGGATATACACGCACAACTGACGGATATACACGTACCACTGACGGATATACACGCACAACTGACGGGCATACACGCTCAACAGACGGATATACACGCACCACTGACGGATATACATGTACAACTGACGGATATACACGCACCACTGACTGACATACACGTACCTCTGACGGATATACATGTACAACTGACGGATATACACGCACAACTGACGAATATACATGTACAACTGACGGATATACATGTACCACTGACGGATATACACGTACCACTGACGGATATACATGTACAACTGACGGATGTACACGCACAACTACGGATATACATGTACAACTGACGGGTATACATGCACAACTGACGGACATACACGTACAACTGACGGATATACACGCAAAGCTTACGGATATACACGCACAACTGACGGATATACACGCACAACTGACGGATATACCAGCACAACTGAGGGATATACACGCACAACTGACGGATATACACGCACAACTGACGGATATACACGTAAAACTGACGGATATACATGTACAACTGACGGATATACGGATATAAACGTACAACTGATGGACATACATGTACAACGGACGAATATACACGTACAACTGACGGATATACACGCACAACTGAGGGATATAAACGTACAACTGATGGACATACATGTACAATGGACGGATATACACGTACAACTGACGGATATACACGCACAACTGACGGATATACATGCACAACTGACGGATATACACGCACAACTGACGGATATACATGCACACCTGACGGATATACACGCACAACTGACAGATATACACGTACAACTGACGGATATACATGCACAACTGACGGATATACACGTACCACTGACGGATATACATGTACAACTGACGGAGATACATGCACAACTGACGGATATACATGTACAACTGACGGATATACACGCACAACTGACGAATATACATGTACAACGGACGGATATACACTCACAACTGACGGATATTCACGTACAACTGACGGACATACATGCACAACTGACGGATATACACGCACAACTGACGAATATACACGTACAACTGACGAATATACATGTACAACTGACGGATATACATGTACAACTGACGGATATACATGCACAACTGACGAATATACATGCATAACCGACGGATATACATGTACAACTGACGGATATACATGTGCAACTGACGGATATACATGTAGAACTGACGGGTATACATGCACATCCGACGAATATACACGCACAACTGACGGATATACACGCACAACTGACGGATATACACGCACCACTGACGGATATACATGTACAACTGACGGACATACATGCACAACAGACGGATATACACGTACCATTTACGAATATACATGTACAACATATGGATATACACGCGCAACTGACGAATATGCATGTACAACTGACGGATATATACGCACAACTGACGGATATACATGTACAACTGACGGATATACACGCACCACTGACGGATATACATGTACAACTGACGGATATACACGCACAGCTGACGGATGAACACGCACAACTGACGGATATACACGCACAACTGACGGATATACACGTACAACTGACGGATATAGACGTACAACTGACGGATATACACGTACCACTGACGAATATACACGCACAACTGACGAATATACACGTACAACTGACGAATATACATGTACAACTGACGGATATACATGTACAACTGACGGATATACATGCATAACTGACGAATATACATGCACAACCAACGGATATACATGTACAACTGACGGATATACACGTACAACTGACGAATATACATGTACAACTGACGGGTATACATGCACATCCGACGAATATACACGCACAACTGACGGATATACATGTACAACCGACGGATATACACGTACAACTGACGGATATACATGCACATCCGACGGCTATACACGCACAACTGACGGATATACACGCACAACTGACGGATATACACGTACCACTGACGGATATACACGCACAACTGACGGGCATACACGCTCAACAGACGGATATACTCGCACCACTGACGGATATACATGTACAACTGACGGATATACACGTACCACTGACTGACATACACGTACCTCTGACGGATATACATGTACAACTGACGGATATACACGCACAACTGACGAATATACATGTACAACTGACGGATATACATGTACCACTGACGGATATACATGTACCACTGACGGATATACATGTACAACTGACGGATGTACACGTACAACTGACGAATATACATGTACAACTGACGGATATACATGCACAACTGACGGATATACACGCAAAACTGATGGATATACACGTACAACTGACGGACATACATGCACAACTGACGGATATACATGTACAACTGACGGATATACACGTACCACTGACGAATATACACGCACAACGGACGGATATACATGTACAACTGACGGATATACACGCACAACTGACGGATATACATGTACCACTGACGGATATTCACGTACCACTGACGGATATACATGTACAACTGACGGATGTACACGCACAACTGACGGATATACATGTACAACTGACGGATATACACGTACAACTGACGAATATACATGTACAACTGACGGATATACATGCACAACTGACGGATATACACGCAAAACTGACGGATATACACGTACAACTGACGGACATACATGCACAACTGACGGATATACATGTACAATTGACGGATATACACGTACCACTGACGAATATACACGCACAACTGACGGATATACATGCACAACTGACGAATACACATGCACTACCGACGGATATACACGTACAACTGACGGATATGCACGCACAACGGACGGTTATACATGTACAACTGACGGATATATACGTACATCTGACGAGTATACACGCACAACCGACGGATATACACGTACAACTGACGGATATACACGCAAAACTGACGGATATACATGTACAACTGATGGATATACACGTACCACAGACGAATATACACGCACAACCGACGAATATACACGTACAACTGACGAATATACATGTACAACTGACGGACATACATGTACAACTGATGGATATACATGCACAACTGACGAATATACATGCACAACCGACGGATATACATGTACAACTGACGCATATACACGTACAACTGACGGATATACATGCACATCCGACGAATATACACGCACAACTGACGGATATACACGCACAACTGACGGATATACACGTACAACTGACAGATATACATGTACAACCGACGGATATACACGTACAACTGACGGATATACATGCACATCCGACGGATATACACGCAGAACTGACGGATATACACGCACAACTGACGGATATACATGTACCACTGACGGATATACACGCACACCTGACGGGCATCCACGCACAACAGACGGATATACATGTACAACTGACGGATATACACGTACAACTGACGGACATATATGCACAACTGACAGATATACACGTACCACTGACGGATATACATGTACAACTGACGGATATACACGCATCACTGACGGATATACATGTACAACGGACGGATCTACACGTACAACTGGCGGATATACACGCACACCTGACGGATATACACGTACAACTGACGGACATACATGTACAACTGACGGATATACGTGTACAACTGACGGATATACATGTACAACTGACGGATATACATGTACAACTGATAGATATACACGTACCACTGACGAATAAACACGCACAACTGACGAATATACACGTACAACTGACGAATATACATGTACAACTGACGGATATACATGTACAACTGACGGATATACATGCACAACTGACGAATATACATGCACAACCGACGGATATACATGTACAACTGACGGATATACAGGTACAACTGACGGATATACATGTACAACTGACGGGTATACATGCACATCCGACGAATATACACGCACAACTGATGGATATACATGTACAACCGACGGATATACACGTACAACTGACGGATATACATGCAAATCCGACGGATATACACGCACAACTGACGGATATACACGCACAACTGACGGATATACATGTACCACTGACGGAAATACACGCACAACTGACGGGCATACACGCTCAACAGACGGATATATACGCACCACTGACGGATATACATATACAACTGACGGATATACACGCACAACTGACGAATATACATGTACAACTGACGGATATACATGTACCACTGACGGATATACACGTACCACTGACGGATATACATGTACAACTGACGGATGTACACGCACAACTGACGGATATACATGTACAACTGACGGATATACACGTACAACTGACGAATATACATGTACAACTGACGGATATACATGCACAACTGACGGATATACACACACAACTGACGGATATACACGTACAACTGACGGACATACATGCACAACTGACGGATATACATGTACAACTGACGGATATACACGTACCACAGACGAATATACACGCACAACTGACGGATATACATGCACAACTGACGAATATACATGCACTACCGAGGGATATACATGTACAACTGACGGATATGCACGCACAACGGACGGATATACATGTACAACTGACGAATATATACGTACAACTGACGAATATACACGCACAACCGACGGATGTACACGTACAACTGACGGATATACACGCACAACTGACGGATATACATGTACAACTGACGGATATACACGCACAACTGACGAATATACACGTACAACTGACGAATATACATGTACAACTGACGGATATACATGTACAACTGACGGATATACATGCACAACCGACGGATATACATGTACAACTGACGGATATACACGCACAACTGACGGATATACACGCACAACTGACGGATATACACGTACAACTGACGGATATACATGTACAACCGACGGATATACACGTACAACTGACGGATATACATGCACATCCGACGGATATACACGCAGAACTGACGGATATACACGCACAAGTGACGGATATACATGTACCACTGACGGATATACACGCACACCTGACGGGCATACACGCACAACAGACGGATATACATGTACAACTGACGGATATACACGTACAACTGACGGACATATATGCACAACTGACAGATATACACGTACCACTGACGGATATACATGTACAACTGACGGATATACACGCACCACTGACGGATATACATGTACAACGGACGGATATACACGTACAACTGGCGGATATACACTCACACCTGACGGATATACACGTACAACTGACGGACATACATGTACAACTGATGGATATACACGTACAACTGACGGATATACACGGAGTATAAATTCGTGCAATATGAATCTAAATATTATGGACTTTGAGAAAACATGCATGTTATACATGTACAGCTGACGGATATACACGTACAGCTGACGCATATACACGTACAACTGACGGATATACATGTACAACTGAGGGATATACACGCACAACTGACGGATATACATGTACAATTGACGGATATACACGCACAACTGACGAATATACATGTACAACTGACGAATATACATGTACAACTGACGAATATACATGTACAACTGACGAATATACATGTACAACTGACGAATATACATGTACAACTGAGGGATATACACGTACAACTGACGGATATACATGTACAACTGACGGATATACACGCACAACTGACGGATATACACGCACAACTGACGGATATACACGCACAACTGACGGATATACATGTACAACTGACGGATATACACGTATAACTGACGGATATACACGCACAACTGACGGATGTACACGCACAACTGACGGATATACATGTACAACTGACGGATATACATGTACAACTGACGGATATACACGTACAACTGACGGATATACATGTACAACTGACGGATATACACGTACCACTGACGGATATACACGTACCACTGACGGTTATACATGTACAACTGACGAATATACATGTACAACTGACGAATATACATGTACAACTGACGGATATACATGTACCACTGACGGATATACATGATAGTTTATTTTCAATTCCATTAGGCTTAAAAGACCATGAGGATAATGTATGCATGATATAAATGAACAGACAGTGTATTAACAAATAAATATAGTAAGCAATGCATGCATGTTAATAACTGATTTAACTAAATGGAGAAGGTTACAGAATTATTTTGAAATGTTTCAATGTACACTGAGTATAAATTCGTGCAATATGAATCTAAATATTACGGACTTTGAGAAAACATGCAAGTTATACATGTACAGCTGACGGATATACACGTACAGCTGACGGATATACACGTACAACTGACGGATATACATGTACAACTGACGGATATACACGCACAACTGACGGATATACATGTACAACTGACGGATATTCACGTACAACTGACGAATATACATGTACAACTGACGGATATACACGTACAACTGACGGATATACACGCACAACTGACTGATATACACGTACAACTGACGGATATACACGTACAACTGACGGATATACACGTACAACTGACGGATATACACGTACAACTGACGGATATACACGAACAACTGACTGATATACACGTACAACTGACGGATATACACGTACAACTGACGGATATACACGTACAACTGACGGATATACACGTACAACTGACGGATATACATGTACAACTGACGGATATACACGTACCACTGACGGATATACATGTACAACTGACATATATACATGTACCACCGACGGATATACATGATAGTTTATTTTCAATTCCATTAGGCTTAAAAGCCCATGAGGATAATGTATGCATGATATAAATGAACAGACAGTGAATTAACAAATAAATATAGTAAGCAATGCATGCATGTTAATAACTGATTTAACTAAATGGAGAAGGTTACAGACTTATTTTGAAATGTTTCAATGTACACTGAGAAAACATGCATGTTATACATGTACAACTGACTGATATACAACGTACAACTGACGGATATACACGTACCACTGACGGATATATATGTACAACTGACGGATATACACGCACAACTGACGGATATACATGTACACCTGACGGATATACATACACAACTGACGGATATACACGCACAACTGACGGATATACACGTACAACTGACGGACATACACGCAAAACGGACGGATATACACGCACAACGGACGGATATACATGTACAACTGACGGATATACATGTACAACTGACGGATATACACGTACAACTGACGGATATACACGTATAACTGACGGATATACACGTACAACTGACGGATATACACGCACAACTGACGGATATACACGCACAACTGACGGATATACACGTACAACTGACGGATATACACGTACAACTGACGGATATACATGTACAACTGACGGTTATACATGTACAACTGACGAATATACACGTACAACTGACGAATATACATGTACAACTGACGGATATACATGTACAACTGACGGATATACATGCACAACCGACGGATATACATGTACAACTGACGGATATACACGCACAACTGACGGATATACACGCACAACTGACGGATATACACGTACAACTGACGGATATACATGTACAACCGACGGATATACACGTACAACTGACGGATATACATGCACATCCGACGGATATACACGCAGAACTGACGGATATACACGCACAAGTGACGGATATACATGTACCACTGACGGATATACACGCACACCTGACGGGCATACACGCACAACAGACGGATATACATGTACAACTGACGGATATACACGTACAACTGACGGACATATATGCACAACTGACAGATATACACGTACCACTGACGGATATACATGTACAACTGACGGATATACACGCACCACTGACGGATATACATGTACAACGGACGGATATACACGTACAACTGGCGGATATACACTCACACCTGACGGATATACACGTACAACTGACGGACATACATGTACAACTGATGGATATACACGTACAACTGACGGATATACACGGAGTATAAATTCGTGCAATATGAATCTAAATATTATGGACTTTGAGAAAACATGCATGTTATACATGTACAGCTGACGGATATACACGTACAGCTGACGCATATACACGTACAACTGACGGATATACATGTACAACTGAGGGATATACACGCACAACTGACGGATATACATGTACACTTGACGGATATACACGCACAACTGACGAATATACATGTACAACTGACGAATATACATGTACAACTGACGAATATACATGTACAACTGACGGATATACATGTACAACTGACGGATATACACGCACAACTGACGGATATATATGTACAACTGACGGATATTCACGTACAACTGACGAATATACATGTACAACTGACGGATATACACGTACAACTGACGGATATACACGCACAACTGACTGATATACACGTACAACTGACGGATATACACGTACAACTGACGGATATACACGTACAACTGACGGATATACACGTACAACTGACGGATATACACGTACAACTGACGGATATACACGTACAACTGACGGATATACATGTACAACTGACTGATATACAACGTACAACTGACGGATATACACGTACCACTGACGGATATATATGTACAACTGACGGATATACACGCACAACTGACGGATATACATGTACACCTGACGGATATACATACACAACTGACGGATATACACGCACAACTGACGGATATACACGTACAACTGACGGACATACACGCACAACGGACGGATATACACGCACAACGGACGGATATACATGTACAACTGACGGATATACATGTACAACTGACGGATATACACGTACAACTGACGGATATACACGTATAACTGACGGATATACACGTACAACTGACGGATATACACGCACAACTGACGGATATACACGCACAACTGACGGATATACACGTACAACTGACGGATATACACGTACAACTGACGGATATACATGTACAACTGACGGTTATACATGTACAACTGACGAATATACACGTACAACTGACGAATATACATGTACAACTGACGGATATACATGTACAACTGACGGATATACATGCACAACCGACGGATATACATGTACAACTGACGGATATACACGCACAACTGACGGATATACACGCACAACTGACGGATATACACGTACAACTGACGGATATACATGTACAACCGACGGATATACACGTACAACTGACGGATATACATGCACATCCGACGGATATACACGCAGAACTGACGGATATACACGCACAAGTGACGGATATACATGTACCACTGACGGATATACACGCACACCTGACGGGCATACACGCACAACAGACGGATATACATGTACAACTGACGGATATACACGTACAACTGACGGATATACAGTACAACTGACGGTATACATGTACAACTGACGGATATACACGCACAACTGACGGATGTACACGCACAACTGACGGATATACATGTACAACTGACGGATATACATGTACAACTGACGGATATACACGTACAACTGACGGATATACATGTACAACTGACGGATATACACGCACAACTGACGGATGTACACGCACAACTGACGGATATACATGTACAACTGACGGATATACATGTACAACTGACGGATATACACGTACAACTGACGGATATACATGTACAACTGACGGATATACACGCACAACTGACGGATGTACACGCACAACTGACGGATATACATGTACAACTGACGGATATACATGTACAACTGACGGATATACACGTACAACTGACGGATATACATGTACAACTGACGGATATACACGTACCACTGACGGATATACACGTACCACTGACGGTTATACACGTACAACTGACCGACATACATGTAGAACTGACGGATATACATGTACAACTGACGGAATATACATGTACAACTGACGGATATACACGTACAACTGACGGATATACACGTATAACTGACGGATACCACTGACGGGAGAGGGATCTACATACTGTCAGCATAACCACTAACGGGAGAGGGATCTACATACTGTCAGCATAACCACTGACGGGAGAGGGATCTACATACTGTCAACATAACCACTGACGGGAGAGGGATCTACATACTATCAGCATAACCACTAACGGGAGAGGGGTCTACATACTGTCAGCATAACCACTAACGGGAGAGGGATCTACATACTGTCAGCATAACCACTGACGGGAGAGGGATCTACATACTGTCAGCATAACCACTGACGGGAGAGGGATCTACATACTGTCAGCATAACCACTGACGGGAGAGGGATCTACATACGTAGTTTATACTTTCTTCTCAATCCTCACAGACGGATCTGTAGTCCAGTGGTAACACGCTGGACAGGTAATCCAGGGATCGCAGGTTCGATCCCCCGTCTGACACTAATAAAATTAACAATCTTTCAGATGGGACTTTAAACCGAGGTCATGCTGTTTACATCGTCACACGTTTCCTCCTGCTGTGATGCTGTTCACATCGCCACACGCTACCTCCTGCATGTCTGTTGTTACAATCGCCACAAGCTTCCTCCTGCAGTGATGCTGTTCACATCGCCACACTCTACCTCCTGCAGGTCTGTTGTTACAATCGCCACATGTTTCCTCCTGCAGTCATGCTGTTCACATCTCCACACTCTACGTCCTGCATGTCTGTTGTTACAATCGCCACATGTTTCCTCCTGCAGTCATGCTGTTCACATCGCCACACGCTACCTCCTACAGTCATGCTGTTCAGATAGTCACACGCTTCCTCCTGCAGTCATGCTGTTCACATCGTCACACGCTTACTCCTGCAGTCATGCTGTTCACATCGACACACGCTTCCTCCTGCAGTCATGCTGTTTTCATCGTCACACACTTCTCTTGTAGTCATGCTGTTCAGATAGTCACAAGATTCCTCCTGCAGTCATGCTGTTTACATCGTCACACGCTTCCTTCTGCAGTCATGCTGTTCACATCGTCACACGTTTCCTCCTGCAGGTTTGTTGTTACAATCGCCACATGCTTCCTCCTGCAGTGATGCTGTTTACATCGTCACACGCTTCCTCCTGCAGTGATGCTGTTTACATCGTCACACGCTTCCTCCTGCAGTCATGCTGTTTACATCGCCACACGCTTCCTCCTGCAGTCATGCTGTTAACATCGTCACACGCTTCCTCCTGCATGTATGTTGTTACATCGTCACACGCTTCCTTCTGCAGTCATGCTGTTCACATCGCCATACGCTTCCTTATGCAGTCATGCTGTTTACATCGTCACACGCTTCCTCCTTCAGTTATGCTGTTCACATCGTCACACGCTTCCTCCTGCAGTCATGCTGTTTTCATCGTCACACGCTTCCTTCTGCAGTCATGCTGTTCACATCGTCACACGCTTCCTTCTGCATGTCTGTTGTTACAATCGCCACACGCTTCCTTCTGCAGTCATGCTGTTCACATCGCCATACGCTTCCTCCTGCAGTTATGCTGTTCACATCGTCACACGCTTCCTCCTGCAGTTATGCTGTTTACATCGTCACACGCTTCCTCCTGCGGTTATGCTGTTCACATCGTCACACGCTTCCTCCTGCAGATCTGTTGTTACAATCGCCACACGCTTCCTCCTGCAGTGATGCTGTTCACATCGCCACACGCTTCCTCCTGCAGTGATGCTGTTCACATCGCCACACGCTTCCTCCTGCAGTCATGCTGTTTACATCGTCACACGCTTCCTCCTGCAGTGATGCTGTTTACATCGCCACACGCTTCCTTCTGCAGTGATGCTGTTCACATCGCCACACGCTTCCTCCTGCAGTCATGCTGTTTACATCGTCACACGCTTCCTCCTGCAGTCATGCTGTTTACATCACCACACGATTCCTCCTGCAGTGATGCTGTTTACATCGCCACACGCTTCCTTCTGCAGTTGTTGTTTTGTGTTTTGTGTGATGCTGTTCACATCGCCACACGCTTCCTCCTGCATTCATGCTGTTTACATCGTCACACGTTTCCTCCTGCAGTGATGCTGTTCACATCGCCACACGCTACCTCCTGCATGTCTGTTGTTACAATCGCCACATGCATCCTCCTGCAGTGATGCTGTTCACATCTCCACACTCTACTTCCTGCATGTCTGTTGTTACAATCGCCACATGTTTCCTCCTGCAGTCATGCTGTTCACATCGCCACACGCTACCTCCTACAGTCATGCTGTTCAGATAGTCACACGCTTCCTCCTGCAGTCATGCTGTTCACATCGACACACGCTTCCTCCTGCAGTCATGCTGTTCTCATCGTCACACACTTCCTCTTGTAGTCATGCTGTTCAGATAGTCACACGCTTCCTCATGCAGTCATGCTGTTTACATCGTCACACGCTTCCTTCTGCAGTCATGCTGTTCACATCGTCACACGTTTCCTCCTGCAGGTCTGTTGTTACAATCGCCACATGCTTCCTCCTGCAGTGATGCTGTTTACATCGTCACACGCTTCCTCCTGCAGTGATGCTGTTTACATCGTCACACGCTTCCTCCTGCAGTCATGCTGTTTACATCGCCACACGCTTCCTCTTGCAGTGATGCTGTTTACATCGTCACACGCTTCCTCCTGCAGTCATGCTGTTCACATCGCCACACGCTTCCTTCTGCAGTCATGCTGTTTACATCGCCACACGCTTCCTCCTTCAGTTATGCTGTTCACATCGTCACACGCTTCCTCCTGCAGTGATGCTGTTTTATGTCACACGCTTACTTTTGCAGTCATGCTGTTCACATCGCCACACGCTTCCTTCTGCAGTCATGCTGTTTACATCGTCACACGCTTCCTCCTTCAGTTATGCTGTTCACATCGTCACACGCTTCCTCCTGCAGTTATGCTGTTCACATCGTCACACGCTTCCTCCTGCAGTTATGCTGTTCACATCGTCACACGCTTCCTCCTGCAGTTATGCTGTTCACATCGTCACACGCTTCCTCCTGCAGTTATGCTATTCACATCGCCACACGCTACCCCATGCAGGTCTGTTGTTACAATCGCCACACGCTTCCTCCTGCAGTCATGTTGTTCACATCGCCACATGCTACCCCCTGCAGGTCTGTTGTTTCAATCGTCACACGCTTCCTCCTGTAGTCATGCTGTTTACATCGTTACACGCTTCCTCCTCCAGTTATGCTGTTCACATCGTCACACGCTTCCTCCTGCAGTTATGCTGTTCACATCGTCACACGCTTCCTCCTGCAGTTATGCTGTTCACATCGTCACACGCTTCCTCCTGCAGTTATGCTGTTCACATCGTCACACGCTTCCTCCTGCAGTTATGCTGTTCACATCATCGCAAGTTTCCTCCTGCAGTCATGCTGTTTACATCGTCACACGCTTCCTCCTGTCCTGTAGTCATGCTGTTTACATCGTCACACGCTTCCTCCTGCAGTGATGCTGTTTACATCGTCACACGCTTCCTCCTACAATGATGCTGTTTACATCGTCACACGCTTCCTTCTGCAGTCATGCTGTTCACATCGTCACACGCTTACTCCTGCAGTCATGCTGTTTACATCGTCACACGCTTCCTCCTACAATGATGCTGTTTACATCGCCACACGCTTCCTCCTGCAGTCATGCTGTTCACATCGTCATACGCTTCCTCCTGCAGTAACGTTGTTCACATCGCCACACGCTTCCTCCTGCAGGTCTGTTGTTACAATCGCCACACGCTTCCCCCTGCAGTCATGCTGTTCACATCGTCACACGCTTCCTCCTGCGGTGATGCTGTTCACATCGTCACACGCTTCCTCCTGCAGTGATGCTGTTCACATCGCCACACGCTTCCTTCTGCATTCATGCTGTTTACATCGTCACACGCTTCCTCCTTCAGTTATGCTGTTCACATCGTCACACGCTTCCTCCTGCAGTCATGCTGTTCACATCATCACACGCGTCCTCTTGCAAGTCTGTTGTTACAATCGTCACACGCTTCCTCCTGCAGTGATGCTGTTCACATCGTCACACGCTTCCTCCTGCAGTCATGCTGTTTACATCGTCACACGCTTCCTTCTGCAGTCATGCTGTTCACATCGTCACACGCGTCCTCCTGCATGTCTGTTGTTACAATCGCCACACGCTTCCTCCTGCAGTCATGCTGTTCACATCGCCACACGCTTCCTCCTGCAGTCATGCTGTTCACATCGTCACACGCTTCCTCCTGCAGTCATGCTGTTCACATCGTCACACGCTTCCTCCTGCAGTTATGCTGTTCACATCGTCACACGCTTCCTCCTGCAGATCTGTTGTTACAATCGCCACACGCTTCCTCCTGCAGTGATGCTGTTCACATCGCCACACGCTTCCTCCTGCAGTGATGCTGTTCACATCGCCACACGCTTCCTCCTGCAGTCATGCTGTTTACATCGTCACACGCTTCCTCCTGCAGTGATGCTGTTTACATCGCCACACGCTTCCTCCTGCAGTGATGCTGTTCACATCGCCACACGCTTCCTCCTGCAGTCATGCTGTTTACATCGTCACACGCTTCCTCCTGCAGTCATGCTGTTTACATCACCACACGATTCCTCCTGCAGTCATGCTGTTCACATCGCCACACGCTACCTCCTGCAGGTCTGTTGTTTCAATCGTCACACGCTTCCTCCTGTAGTCATGCTGTTCACATCGCCACACGCTTCCTCCTGCATTCATGCTGTTTACATCGTCACACGTTTCCTCCTGCAGTGATGCTGTTCACATCGCCACACGCTACCTCCTGCATGTCTGTTGTTACAATCGCCACATGCATCCTCCTGCAGTGATGCTGTTCACATCTCCACACTCTACTTCCTGCATGTCTGTTGTTACAATCGCCACATGTTTCCTCCTGCAGTCATGCTGTTCACATCGCCACACGCTACCTCCTACAGTCATGCTGTTCAGATAGTCACACGCTTCCTCCTGCAGTCATGCTGTTCACATCATCACACGCTTACTCCTGCAGTCATGCTGTTCACATCGACACACGCTTCCTCCTGCAGTCATGCTGTTCTCATCGTCACACACTTCCTCTTGTAGTCATGCTGTTCAGATAGTCACACGCTTCCTCCTGCAGTCATGCTGTTTACATCGTCACACGCTTCCTTCTGCAGTCATGCTGTTCACATCGTCACACGTTTCCTCCTGCAGGTCTGTTGTTACAATCGCCACATGCTTCCTCCTGCAGTGATGCTGTTTACATCGTCACACGCTTCCTCCTGCAGTGATGCTGTTTACATCGTCACACGCTTCCTCCTGCAGTCATGCTGTTTACATCGCCACACGCTTCCTCCTGCAGTGATGCTGTTTACATCGCCACACGCTTCCTTCTGCAGTCATGCTGTTCACATCGCCATACGCTTCCTCATGCAGTCATGCTGTTAACATTGTCACACGCTTCCTCCTGCAGTGATGCTGTTTACATCGTCACACGCTTCCTCCTGCAGTCATGCTGTTCACATCGCCACACGCTTCCTTCTGCAGTCATGCTGTTTACATCGCCACACGCTTCCTCCTTCAGTTATGCTGTTCACATCGTCACACGCTTCCTCCTGCAGTCATGCTGTTTTCATCGTCACACGCTTCCTCCTGCAGTCATGCTGTTCACATCGCCACACGCTTCCTTCTGCAGTCATGCTGTTTACATCGTCACACGCTTCCTCCTTCAGTTATGCTGTTCACATCGTCACACGCTTCCTCCTGCAGTTATGCTGTTCACATCGTCACACGCTTCCTCCTGCAGTTATGCTGTTCACAT
>CM026403.1:46686741-46781344 GCA_014843695.1 Archivesica marissinica
ATGGTAAACATTTGGCCATATATAGAAACAGTTTAATGTATTTATATAATACATTACTATTTATATATAACAATAATAAACATTTCGTGCAAATTGGGGTTTTGCACACAGTACATATAAACATTCTAAATATCTCTGGAACAGTACATATAGACATTCCAAATATCTCTGGAACAGTACATATAAACATTCCAAATATCCCTGGAACAGTACATATAAACATTCCAAGTCTCCCTGGAACAGTACATATAAACATTCCAAATATCCCTGGAACAGTACATATAAACATTCCAAATATCTCTGGAACAGTACATATAAACATTCCAAATATCTCTGGAACAGTACATATAAACATTCCAAATATCCCTAAAACAGTACATATAAACATTCCAAGTATCCCTGGAACAGTTCATATAAATATATGGATATACAGGTACCACTGACGGATATACATGTACAACTGACGGATATACACGTACCACTGACGGATATACACGTACCACTGACGAATATACATGTACAACGGACGGATATACACGTACAACTGACGGATATACACGTACAACTGACGGATATACACGTACAACTGACGGATATACACGTACAACTGACGGAAATACATGCACAGCTGACGGACATACATGCACAAATGACGGATATACACGCACAACTGACGGATATACACGTACAACTGACTGATATACACGTAAAACTGACGGATATACATGTACAACTGACGGATATACACGCACAACTGACGAATATACATGTACAACGGACGGATATACACGTACAACTGACGGATATACACGTACAACTGACGGAAATACATGCACAGCTGACGGATATACACGTACAACTGACGGATATACACGTACAGCTGACGGATATGCACGCACAACTGACGATTATACATGTACAAATGACGGATATACACGCCCAACTGACGGATATACACGTACAACTGACGGAAATACATGCACAGCTGACGGACATACATGCACACATGACGGATATACACGTACAACTGACGGATATACACGCACAGCTGACGGATATACACACACAACTGACGGATATACACGCACAACTGACGGATATACCAGCACAACTGACGGATATACACGCACAACTGACGAATATACATGTACAACTGACGGATATACATGTACAACTGACACATATACACGAACAAATGACGGATATACACGTACCACTGACGGATATACATGTACAACTGACGGATATACACGTACAACTGACGGCTATACAAGTACCACTGACGGATATACATGTACACCTGACGGATATACAGGTACCACTGACGGATATACACGTACCACTGACGGATATACACGCACAACTGACGGATATACACGCACAACTGACGAATATACATGTACAACGGACGGATATACACGTACAACTGACGAATATACATGTACAAATGACGGATATACACGCACAACTGACGGACATACACGTACAACTGACGGACATACATGCATAACTGACGAATATACACGCACAACTGACGGAAATACACGCACAACTGACGGATATAAACGTACAACTGACGGATATACACGCACAACTGACGGATATACACGTACAGCTGATGGACATACATGCACAACTGACGGATATACACGTACAACTGACGGATATACACGCACAACTGACGGATATACCAGCACAACTGACGGATATACATGCATAACTGACGGATATACACGTACAACGGACGGATATACACGCACAACTGACGGATATACACGTACAGCTGATGGACATACATGCACAACTGATGGATATACACGTACCACTGATGGATATACGTGTACAACTGACGGATATACATGTACAACTGACGGATATACACGTACCACTGACGGATATACAAGTACAACTGACGGATATACACGCACAACTGACGAATATACATATACAACTGACGGATATACACGCACAACTGACGGATATACACGCACAACTGACGGACATACATGCACAGCTGACAGATATACATGTACAACTGACGGATATACACGTACCACTGACGGATATACACGCACAACTGACGGACATACATGCACAAATGACGGATATACACGTACAACTGACGGATATACACGCACAACTGACCGGCATACACGTACAACTGACGGATATACATGTACAACTGACGAATATACATGTACAACTGACGGATATACACGTACAACTGACGGATATACATGTACAACTGACGAATATACATGTACAACTGACGGATATACACGTACAACTGAGGAATATACACGTACAACTGACGGATATAGACGTACAACTGACGGATATACACGTACCACTGACGGATATACACGCACAACTGACGGGCATACACGTACAACTGACGGATATACATGTACAACTGACGAATATACATGTACAACTGACGGATATACACGTACAACTGACGGATATTCACGTACAACTGACGGATATACACGCAAAACTGACGGATATACATGTACAACTGACGGATATACACGCACAACTGACGAATATACATGTACAACTGACGGATATACACGTACAAATGACGAAAATACACGTACAACTGACAGACATACATGTACAACGGACGGATATACACGCACAACTGACGGACATACATGTACAACTGGCGGATATACACGCACAACTGACGGATATACATGTACAACTGACGTATATACACTTACAACTGACGAATATTCACGTACAACTGACGGATATTCACGTACAACTGACGGATATACACGTATAACTGACGTATATACACGTACAACTGACGGATATACACGCACAGCTGACGGATATACACGTACAACTGACAGACATACATGTACAACGGACGGATATACACGCACAACTGACAGATATACACGTACAACTGACGGACATACATGCACAACTGACGGATATACATGTACAACTGACGGATATACATGCACAACTGACGGATATACACGTACAACTGACGGATACACACGCACAACTGAAGGATATACACGTACAACTGACGGATATACACGTACCACTGACGAATATACACGCACAACTGACGAATATACACGTACAACTGACGAATATACATGTACAACTGACGTATATACATGCACAACTGACGAATATACATGCATAACCGACGGATATACATCTACAACTGACGGATATACACGTGCAATTGACGGATATACATGTACAACTGACGGGTATACATGCACATCCGCCGAATATACACGCACAACTGACGGATATACACGCACAACTGACGGATATACACGCACGACTGACGGATATACATGTACAACTGACGGATATACACGTATAACTGACGGACATACATGCACAACTGACGGATATACACGTACCATTGACGAATATACATGTATAACAGATGGATATACACGCGCAACTGACGAATATACATGTACAACTGACGGATATACACGCACAACTGACGGATATACATGTACAACTGACGGATATACACGCACCACTGACGGATATACATGTACAACTGACGGATATACACGCACAACTGACGGATATACACGCACAACTGACGGATATACACGTACAACTGACGGATATACATGATAGTTTATTTTCAATTCCATTAGGCTTAAAAGCCCATGAAGATAATATATGCATGATATAAATGAACAGACAGTGAATTAACAAATAAATATAGTAAGCAATGCATGCATGTTAATAACTGATTTAACTAAATGGAGAAGGTTATAGACTTATTTTGAAATGTTTCAATGTACACTGAGAAAACATGCATGTTATACATGTACAACTGACGGATATACTCATACAACTGACGGATATACACGCAAAACTGACGGATATACACGTACAACTGACGGATATACATACACAACTGACGAATATACATGTACAACGGACGGATATACACGTACAACTGACGATTATACATGTACAACTGACGGATATACCAGCACAACTGACGGATATACACGCACAACTGACGGATATACACGCACAACTGACGGATATACACGTATAACCGACGTATATACACGTACCACTGACGGATATACACGTACAACTGACGTAGATACATGCACAACTGACGAATATACATGCACAACCGACGGATATACACGCACAACTGACGGATATACATGTACAACTGACGGATATACACGCACCACTGACGGATATACATGTACAACTGACGGATATACACGCACAACTGACGGATATACACGCACAACTGACGGATATACAAGTACAACTGACGGATATAGACGTACAACTGACGGATATACACGTATCACTGACGAATATACACGCACAACTGACGAATATACACGTACAACCGACAAATATACATGTACAACTAGCGGATATACATGTACAACTGACGGATATACATGCACAACTGACGAATATACATGCACAACCGACGGATATACATGTACAACCGACGGATATACACGTACAACTGACGGGTATGCATGCACATCCGACGAATATACACGCAGAACTGACGGATATACATGTACAACTGACGGATATACATGCACATCCGACGGATATACACGCACAATTGACGGATATACACGCACAACTGACGGATATACACGTACCACTGACGGATATACACGCACAACTGACGGGCATACACGCTCAATAGACGGATATACACGCACCACTGACGGATATACATGTACAACTGACAGATATACACGTACCACTGACTGACATACACGTACCTCTGACGGATATACATGTACAACTGACGGATATACACGCACAACTGACGAATATACATGTACAACTGACGGATATACACGTACCACTGACGGATATACATGTACAACTGACGGATATACACGCACAGCTGACGGATATACATGTACAACTGACGGATATACACGCACAACTCACGAATATACATGTACAACTGACGGATATACATGCACAACTGACGGAAATACACGCAAAACTGACGGATATACACGTACAACTGACGTACATACATGCACAACTGACGGATATACACGTACCACTGACGAATATACACGCAAAACTGACGGATATACATGCACAACTGACGAATATACATCCACTACCGACGGATATACACGTACAACTGACGGATATGCACGCACAACGGACGGATATACATGTACAACTGACGGATATATACGTACAACTGACGAATATACACGCACAACCGACGGATATACACGTACAACTGACGGATATACACGCACAACTGATGGATATACATGTACAACTGACGGATATACACGTACCACTGATGAATATACACGCACAACTGACGAATATACACGTACAACTGACGAATATACATGTACAACTGACGTATATATATGTACAACTGACGGATATACATGCACAACTGACGAATATACATGCACAACCGACGGATATACATGTACAACTGACGGATATACACGTACAACTGACGGATATACATGCACATCCGACGAATATACACGAACAATTGACGGATATACACGCACGACTGACGGATATACATGTACAACTGACGGATATACACGTATAACTGACGGATATACATGCACAACTGACGGATATACACGTACCATTGACGAATATACATGTATAACAGATGGATATACACGCGCAACTGACGAATATACATGTACAACTGACGGATATACACGCACAACTGACGGATATACATGTACAACTGACGGATATACATGCACCACTGACGGATATACATGTACAACTGACGGATATACACGCACAGCTGACGGGTATACATGCACATCCGACGAATATACACGCACAACTGACGGATATACATGCACATCCGACGAATATACACGCACAACTGACGGATATACATGCACACCTGACGGATATACACGTACAACTGACGGATATACATGTACAATCGACGTATATACACGTACAACTGACGGATATACATACATATCCGACGGATATACACGCACAACTAACGGATATACACGCACAACTGACGGATATACATGTACAACTGACGGATATACACGTACAACTGACGGACATATATACACAACTGACATATATACACGTACCACTGACGGATATACATGTACAACTGACGGATATACACGCACCATTGACGGATATACATGTACAACGGACGGATATACACGTACAACTGGCGGATATACACGCACAACTGACGGATATACATGTACAACTGACGGATATACATACACAACTGAGGACTATACATGTACAACGGACGGATATACACGTACAACTGACGATTATACATGTACAACTGACGGATATACATGTCCAACTGACGGATATACACGTACAACTGACGGATATACACGCACAACTGACGGATATACACGCACAACTGACGGATATACATGTACAACTGATGGATATGCATGTCCAACTGACGGATATACACGTACAACGGACGGAAATACACGCACAACTGACGGATATACACGCACAACTGACGGACATACATGTACAACTGACGGATATACATGCACAACTGGCGGATATACACGTACCATTGACTGATATACACGTACCTCTGACGGATATACATGTACAAATGACGGATATACACGCACAACTGACGAATATACATGTACAACTGACGGATATACATGTACCACTGACGGATATACATGATAGATTATTTTCAATTCCATTAGGCTTAAAAGCCCATGAAGATAATATATGCATGATATAAATGAACAAACAGTGAATTAACAAATAAATATAGTTAGCAATGCATGCATGTTAATAACTGATTTAACTAAATGGAGAAGGTTATAGACTTATTTTGAAATGTTTCAATGTACACTGAGAAAACATGCATGTTATACATGTACAACTGACGGATATACTCGTACAACTGACGGATATACACGTACCACTGACGGATATACATGTACAATTGACAGATATACACGCACAACTGACGGATATACACGTACAACTGACGGATATACATACACAACTGACGAATATACATGTACAGCGGACGGATATACACGTACAACTGACGATTATACATGTACATCTGACGGATATACCAGCACAACTGACGGATATACACGCACAACTGACGGATATACACGTATAACCGACGTATATACACGTACCACTGACGGATATACACGTACAACTGACGTAGATACATGCACAACTGACGAATATACATGCACAACCGACGGATATATACGCACAACTGACGGATATACACGTACCACTGACTGATATACACGTACCTCTGACGGACATACATGTACATCTGACGGATATACACGCACAACTGACGGATATACACGTACAACTGACGGATATACATACACAACTGACGAATATACATGTATAACGGACGGATATACACGTACAACTGACGTATATATATATGTACAACTGACGGACATACATGCAAAACTGACGAATATACATGCACAACCGACGGATATACATGTACAACTGACGGATATACACGTACAACTGACGGATATACATGCACATCCGACGAATATACACGCACAACTGACGGATATACACGCACACCTGACGGATATACACGTACAACTGACGGATATACATGTACAACCGACGGATATACACGTACAACTGACGGATATACATACACATCCGACGGATATACACGCACAACTAACGGATATACACCCACAACTGACGGATATACATGTACAACTGACGGATATACACGTACAACTGACGGACATATATGCACAACTGACATATATACACGTACCACTGACGGATATACATGTACAACTGACGGATATACACGCACCACTGACGGATATACATGTAAAACGGACGTATATACACGTACAACTGGCGGATATACACGCACACCTGACGGATATACACGTACAACTGACGGACATACACGTACCACTGACTGATATACACGTACCTCTGACGGACATACATGTACATCTGACGGATATACACGCACAACTGACGGATATACACGTACAACTGACGGATATACATACACAACTGACGAATATACATGTATAACGGACGGATATACACGTACAACTGACGTATATATATATGTACAACTGACGGACATACATGCAAAACTGACGAATATACATGCACAACCGACGGATATACATGTACAACTGACGGATATACACGTACAACTGACGGATATACATGCACATCCGACGAATATACACGCACAACTGACGGATATACACGCACACCTGACGGATATACACGTACAACTGACGGATATACATGTACAACCGACGGATATACACGTACAACTGACGGATATACATACACATCCGACGGATATACACGCACAACTAACGGATATACACGCACAACTGACGGATATACATGTACAACTGACGGATATACACGTACAACTGACGGACATATATGCACAACTGACATATATACACGTACCACTGACGGATATACATGTACAACTGACGGATATACACGCACCACTGACGGATATACATGTAAAACGGACGTATATACACGTACAACTGGCGGATATACACGCACACCTGACGGATATACACGTACAACTGACGGACATACATGTACAACTGACGGATATACGTGTACAACTGACGGATATACATGTACAACTGACGGATATACACGTACCACTGACTGATATACACGTACCTCTGACGGATTTACATGTACAACTGACGGATATACACGCACAACTGACGGATATACACGTACAACTGACGGATATACATACACAACTGACGAATATACATGTACAACGGACGGATATACACGTACAACTGACGATTATACATGTACAACTGACGGATATACCAGCACAACTGACGGATATACACGCACAACTGACGGATATACACGTACAACTGACCGATATACACGTATAACCGACGTATATACACGTACCACTGACGGATATACACGTACAACTGACGGAGATACATGTACAACGGACGGATATACACGTACAACTGACGATTATACATGTACAACTGACGGATATACCAGCACAACTGACCGATATACACGCACAACGGACGGATATACACGCACAACTGACGGATATACACGTATAACCGACGTATATACACGTACCACTGACGGATATACACGTACAACTGACGGAGATACATGCACAACTGACGAATATACATGCACAACCGACGGATATACACGCACAACTGACGGATATACACGCACAACTGGCGGATATACACGTACAACTGACGGACATACATGTACAACTGACGGATATACGTGTACACCTGACGGATATACACGCACAACTGGCGGATATACACGTACAACTGACGGACATACATGTACAACTGACGGATATACGTGTACACCTGACGGATATACATGTACAACTGACGGATATACATACACAACTGACGAATATACATGTACAACGGACGGATATACACGTACAACTGACGTATATATATGTAAAACTGACGGACATACATGCACAATTGACGAATATACATGCACAACCGACGGATATACATGTACAACTGACGGATATACACGTACAACTGACGGATATACATGCACATCCGACGAATATACACGCACAACTGACGGATATACACGCACACCTGACGGATATACACGTACAACTGACGGAGATACATGCACAACTGACGAATATACATGCACAACCGACGGATATACACGCAAAACTGACGGATATACACGCACAACTGGCGGATATACACGTACAACTGACGGACATACATGTACAACTGACGGATATACGTGTACACCTGACGGATATACATGTACAACTGACGGATATACATACACAACTGACGAATATACATGTACAACGGACGGATATACACGTACAACTGACGTATATATATGTACAACTGACGGACATACATGCACAATTGACGAATATACATGCACAACCGACGGATATACATGTACAACTGACGGATATACACGTACAACTGACGGATATACATGCACATCCGACGAATATACACGCACAACTGACGGATATACACGCACACCTGACGGATATACACGTACAACTGACGGATATACATGTACAACTGACGGATATACACGTACAACTGACGGACATATATGCACAACTGACATATATACACGTACCACTGACGGATATACATGTACAACTGACGGATATACACGCACCACTGACGGATATACATGTACAACGGACGGATATACACGTACAACTGGCGGATATACACGCACACCTGACGGATATACACGTACAACTGCCGGACATACATGTACAACTGACGGATATACGTGTACAACTAACGGATATACATGTACAACTGACGGATATACACGTACCACTGACTGATATACACGTACCTCTGACGGATTTACATGTACAACTGACGGATATACACGCACAACTGACGGATATACACGTACAAATGACGGATATACATACACAACTGACGAATATACATATACAACGGACGGATATACACGTACAACTGACGATTATACATGCACAACTGACGGATATACCAGCACAACTGACGGATATACACGCACAACTGACGGATATACACGTATAACCGACGTATTTACACGTACCACTGACGGATATACACGTACAACTGACGGAGATACATGCACAACTGACGAATATACATGCACAACCGATGGATATACACGCACAACTGACGGATATACACGCACAACTGGCAGATATACACGTACAACTGACGGACATACATGTAAAACTGACGGATATACGTGTACACCTGACGGATATACATGTACAACTGACGGATATACACGTACCACTGACGGATATACACGTACCACTGACGGATATACATGTACAACTGACGGACATACATGTACAACTGACGGATATACGTGTACACCTGACGGATATACATGTACAACTGACGGATATACACGTACCACTGACGGATATACACGCACAACTGACGGATATACACGTACAACTGACGGATATACACGTACAACTGACGGATATAGACGTACAACTGACGGATATACACGTATTACTGACGTATATACACGTACAACTGACGGATATACATGTACAACAGACGGAAATACACGCACAACTGACGAATATACATGTACAACGGACGGATATACACGTACAACTGACGAATATACACGCACAACAGACGGATATACACGCACAACTGACGGATATACATGCACAACTGACGAATATACATGCACAACCGACGGATATACATGGTAGTTTATTTTCAATTCCATTAGGCTTAAAAGCTCATGAGGATAATGTATGCATGATATAAATAATGAACAGACAGTGAATTAACAAATAAATATAGTAAGCAATGCATGCATGTTAATGACTGATTTAACTAAATGGAGAAGGTTACAGAATTATTTTGAAATGTTTCAATGTACACTGATTATAAATTCGTGCAATATGAATCTAAATATTACGGACTTTGAGAAAGCATGCATGTTATACATGTACAACTGACGGATATACACATACAACTGACGGATATACAGGTACCACTGACGGATATACACGTACAACTGACGGATATATACGTACAACTGACGGATATACACGTATAACTGACGTATATACACGTACAACTGACGGATATACATGTACAACTGACGGATATACACGCACAACTGACGAACATACATGTACAACGGACGGATATACACGTACAACTGACGAATATACATGGACAACTGACGGATATACACGCACAACTGCCGGATATACACGTACAACGGACGGACATACATGAACAACGGACGGATATACACGCACAACTGACGGATATACACGTACAACTGACGGACATACATGCACAACTGACGGATATACACGCACAACTGACGAATATACATGTACAACGGACGGATATACACGTACAACTGACGAATATACACGCACAACAGACGGATATACACGCACAACTGACGGATATACATGCACAACTGACGAATATACATGCACAACCGACGGATATACATGGTAGTTTATTTTCAATTCCATTAGGCTTAAAAGCTCATGAGGATAATGTATGCATGATATAAATAATGAACAGACAGTGAATTAACAAATAAATATAGTAAGCAATGCATGCATGTTAATGACTGATTTAACTAAATGGAGAAGGTTACAGAATTATTTTGAAATGTTTCAATGTACACTGATTATAAATTCGTGCAATATGAATCTAAATATTACGGACTTTGAGAAAGCATGCATGTTATACATGTACAACTGACGGATATACACATACAACTGACGGATATACAGGTACCACTGACGGATATACACGTACAACTGACGGATATATACGTACAACTGACGGATATACACGTATAACTGACGTATATACACGTACAACTGACGGATATACATGTACAACTGACGGATATACACGCACAACTGACGAACATACATGTACAACGGACGGATATACACGTACAACTGACGAATATACATGGACAACTGACGGATATACACGCACAACTGCCGGATATACACGTACAACGGACGGACATACATGAACAACGGACGGATATACACGCACAACTGACGGATATACACGTACAACTGACGGACATACATGCACAACTGACGGATATACACGCACAACTGACGGATATACACGTACAACTGACGGACATACATGCACAACTGACAGATATACATGTACAACTGACGGATATACACGTACCACTGACGAATATACACACACAACTGACGGATATACATGCACAAATGACGAATATACATGCACAACCGACGGATATACATGTTAGTTTATTTTCAATTCCATTAGGCTTAAAAGCCCATGAGGATAATGTATGCATGATATAAATTAACAGACAGTGAATTAACAAATAAATATAGTAAGCAATGCATGCATGTTAATAACTGACTTAACTAAATGGAGAAGGTTACAGAAATATTTTGAAATGTTTCAATGTACACTGAGTATAAATTCGTGCAATATGAATCTAAATATTACGGACTTTGAGAAAACATGCATGTTATACATGTACAACTGACGGATATACACGTACAACTGACGGATATACAGGTACAACTGACGGATATACACGTACAACTGACGGATATACACGTACAACTGACGGATATACATGTACCACTGACGGATATACATGATAGTTTATTTTCAATTCCATTAGGCTTAAAAGACCATGAGGATAATGTATGCATGATATAAATGAACAGACAGTGAATTAACAAATAAATATAGTAAGCAATGCATGCATGTTAATAACTGATTTAACTAAATGGAGAAGGTTACAGAATTATTTTGAAATGTTTCAATGTACACTGAGAAAACATGCATGTTATACATGTACAACTGACGGATATACACGTACAACTGACGGATATACATGTATAACTGACGGATATACACGTACAACTGACGAATATATATGTACAACTGACGGATATACACGCACAACTGACTGATACACGTACAACTGACGGATATACACGTACAACTGACGGATATACACGTACAACTGACGGATATACATGTACAACTGACGGATATACGTGTACAACTAACGGATATACATGTACAACTGACGGATATACACGTACGACTGACGGATATACACGTACCACTGACGGATATACATGTACAACTGACGGATATACATGCACACATGACGAATATACATGTACAACTGACGGATATACATGTACCACTGACGGATATACATGATAATTTATTGTCAATTCCATTAGGCTTAAAAGCCCATGAGGATAATGTATGCATGATATAAATGAACAGACAGTGAATTAACAAATAAATAGAGTAAGCAATGCATGCATGTTAATATCTGATTTAACTAAATGGAGAAGGTTACAGACTTATTTTGAAATGTTTCAATGTACACTGAGACAACATGCATGTTATACATGTACAACTGACGGATATACACGTACAACTGACGGATATACACGTACCACTGACGGATATACATGTACAACTGACGGATATACACGCACAACTGACGGATATACATGTACAACTGACGGATATACATACACAACTGACGAATATACATGTACAACGGACGGATATACACGTACAACTGACGATTATACATGTACAACTGACGGATATACACGCAAAACTGACGGATATACGCATACAACTGACGGACATACACGCACAACGGACGGATATGCACGTACCACTGACGGATATACATGTACAACTGACGGATATACATGTACATCTGACGGATATACATGTACAACTGATGGATATACACGTACAACTGACGGACATACATGCACAACTGACGGATATACACGCACAACTGACGGATATACATGTACAACTGACGGACATACATGTCCAACTGACGGATATACACGTACAACTGACGGATATACACGCACAACTGACGGATATACACGCACAACTGACGGATATACATGTACAACTGATTGATATACATGTCCAACTGGCGGATATACACGTACAACGGACGGAAATACACGCACAACTGACGGATATACACGCACAACTGACGGATATACATGTACAACTGACGAATATACATGTACAATTGACGGATATACATGTACAACTGACGGATATACATGTACCACTGACGGATATACATGTACAACTGGTGGATATACACGTACAACTGACGGACATACACGCACAACGGACGGATATACATGTACAACTGACTGATATACATGTACAACTGACGGATATACATGCACAACTGACGGATATACATGTAAAACTGATGGATATACACGTACAACTGACGGATATACATGTACAACTGACGGATATACATGTACAGCTGACGGATATACACGTACAACTGACGGACATACATGGACAACGGACGGATATACACGTACAACTGACGGATATACCTGCACAACTGACGGATATACATGTACCACTGACGGATATACATGATAGTTTATTTTCAATTCCATTAGGCTTAAAAGCCCATGAAGATAATATATGCATGATATACATGAACAGACAGTGAATTAACAAATAAATATAGTAAGCAATGCATGCATGTTAATAACTGATTTAACTAAATGGAGAAGGTTACAGACTTATTTTGAAATGTTTCAATGTACACTGAGAAAACATGCATGTTTTACATGTACAACTGACGGATATACACGTACAACTGACGGATATACACGTACCACTGACGGATATACATGTACAACTGACAGATATACACGCACAACTGACGGATATACACGTACAACTGACGGATATACATACACAACTGACAAATATACATGTACAACGGACGGATATACACGTACAACTGACGATTATACATGTACAAGTGACGGATATACACGTACAACTGACGGATATACACGTACCACTGACGGATATACATGTACAACTGACAGATATACACGCACAACTGACGGATATACACGTACAACTGACGCATATACGTACACAACTGACGAATATACATGTACAACGGACGGATATACACGTACAACTGACGATTATACATGTACAAGTGTCGGATATACCAGCACAATTGACGGATATACACGCACAACTGACGGATATACACGCACAACTGACGGATATACACGTATAACCGACGTATATACACGTACCACTGACAGATATACACGTACAACTGACGGAGATACATGCACAACTGACGAATATACATGCACAACCGACGGATATACACGCACAACTGACGGATATACACGCACAACTGACGGATATACACGTACAACTGACGGACATACATGTACAACTGACGGATATACGTGTACACCTGACGGATATACATGTACAACTGACGGATATACACGTACAACTGACGGATATACACGTACCACTGACGGATATACATGTACAATTGACGGATATACACGCACAACTGACGAATATACATGTACAACTGACGGATATACATGTACCACTGACGGATATACATGATAGTTTATTTTCAATTCCATTAGGCTTAAAGGACCATGAGGATAATGTATGCATGATATAAATGAACAGACAGTGAATTAACAAATAAATATAGTAAGCAATGCATGTATGTTAATAACTGATTTAACTAAATGGAGAAGGTTACAGACTTATTTTGAAATGTTTCAATGTACACTAAGAAAACATGCATGTTATACATGTACAAATGATGGATATACACGTATCACTGACGGATATACATATACAACTGACGGATATACACGCACAACTGACGGATATACATGTACAACTGACGGATATACATACACAACTGACGAATATACATGTACAACGGACGGATATACACGTACAACTGACGATTATACATGTACAACTGACGGATATACACGCACAATTGACGGATATACACGTACAACTGACGGACATACACACACATCGGACGGATATACATGTACAACTGACGGATATACATGTACAACTGATGGATATACACGTACAACTGACGGACGTACATGCACAACTGACGGATATACACGCACAACTGACGGATATACATGTACAACTGACGGATATACATGTCCAACTGACGGATATACACGTACAACGGACGGAAATACACGCACAACTGAGGGATATACACGCACAACTGACGGATATACATGTACAACTGACGAATATATATGTACAACTGACACATATACATGTACAACTGACGGATATACATGTACAACTGACGGATATACATGTACAACTGACGGATATACATGTACAACTGACTGATATACATGTACAGCTGACGGATATACACGTACAACTGACGGACATACATGTACAACGGACGGATATACACGTACAACTGACGGATATACCTGCACAACTGACGGATATACACGTACACCTGACGGACATACATATAAAATGGACGGATATACATGTACCACTGACGGATATACATGTACAACTGATGGATATACACGTACAACTGGCGGACATACATGCACAACTGACGGATATACACGCACAACTGACGGATATACACGTACAACGGTCGGAAATACAAGCAAAAACTGACGGATATACACGCACAACTGACGGATATACATGTACAACTGACGCATATACATGTATAATTGGCGGATATAAGGATATACACGTACAACTGACGCATATACATGTAGAACGGACGGATATACACGTACAACTGACGGATATACACGCACAACTGACGCAAATACACGTACAGCTGATGGGTATACATGCACAACTGACGGACATACACGTACAACTGACGGATATACCCGCAAAGCTGACGGATATACACGCACAACTGACGGATATACCAGCACAACTGACGGATATACACGCACAACTGACGGATATACACGCACAACTGACGGATATACACGCACAACGGACGGATATACATGTACAACTGACGGATATACATGTACAACTGACGGATATACATGCACAACTGACGGATATACATGTAAAACTGACGGATATACACGTACAACTGACGGATATACATGTACAACTGACGGATATACATGTACAGCTGACGGATATACACGTACAACTGACGGACATACATGTACAACGGACGGATATACACGTACAACTGACGGATATACCTGCACAACTGACGGATATACACGTACAACTGACGGACATACATGTAAAATGGACGGATATACATGTACCACTGACGGATATACATGTACAACTGATGGATATACACGTACAACTGGCGGACATACATGCACAACTGACGGATATACACGCATAACTGACGGATATACATGTACAACTGACGGATATACACGTACAACTGACGGATATTCACGTACAACGGACGGAAATACAAGCAAAAACTGACGGATATACACGCACAACTGACGGATATACATGTAAAACTGACGGATATACATGTACAATTGACGGATATACGGATATACACGTACAACTGACGGACATACATGTAGAACGGACGGATATACACGTACAACTGACGGACATACATGTAGAACGGACGGATATACACGTACAACTGACGGATATACACGCACAACTGACGGATATACACGTACAACTGACGGACATACATGTATAATGGACGGATATACACGTACAACTGACGGATATACACGCACAACTGACGGATATACACGCACAACTGACGGATATACACGCACAACTGACGGATATACATGCACAACTGACGGATATACACGCACAACTGACGGATATACATGCACACCTGACGGATATACACGCACAACTGACTGATATACACGTACAACTGACGGATATACATGCACAACTGACGGATATACACGTACAACTGACGGACATACATGCACAACTGACGGATATACACGCACAACTGACGGATATACATGTACAACTGACGGATATACATGTCCAACTGACGGATATACACGTACAACGGACGGAAATATACACACAACTGAGGGATATACACGCACAACTGACGGATATACATGTACAACTGACGAATATACATGTACAACAGACACATATACATGTACAACTGACGGATATACATGTACAACTGACGGATATACATGTACAACTGACGGATATACATGTACAACTGACTGATATACATGTACAGCTGACGGATATACACGTACAACTGACGGACATACATGTACAACGGACGGATATACACGTACAACTGACGGATATACCTGCACAACTGACGGATATACACGTACACCTGACGGACATACATATAAAATGGACGGATATACATGTACCACTGACGGATATACATGTACAACTGATGGATATACACGTACAACTGGCGGACATACATGCACAACTGACGGATATACACGCACAACTGACGGATATACACGTACAACGGTCGGAAATACAAGCAAAAACAGACGGATATACACGCACAACTGACGGATATACATGTACAACTGACGCATATACATGTATATTTGACGGATATAAGGATATACACGTACAACTGACGGATATACATGTAGAACGGACGGATATACACGTACAACTGACGGATATACACGCACAACTGACGCAAATACACGTACAGCTGATGGGTATACATGCACAACTGACGGACATACACGTACAACTGACGGATATACCCGCAAAGCTGACGGATATACACGCACAACTGACGGATATACCAGCACAACTGACGGATATACACGCACAACTGACGGATATACACGCACAACTGACGGATATACACGCACAACGGACGGATATACATGTACAACTGACGGATATACATGTACAACTGACGGATATACATGCACAACTGACGGATATACATGTAAAACTGACGGATATACACGTACAACTGACGGATATACATGTACAACTGACGGATATACATGTACAGCTGACGGATATACACGTACAACTGACGGACATACATGTACAACGGACGGATATACACGTACAACTGACGGATATACCTGCACAACTGACGGACATACATGTAAAATGGACGGATATACATGTACCACTGACGGATATACATGTACAACTGATGGATATACACGTACAACTGGCGGACATACACGTACAACTGACGGATATTCACGTACAACGGACGGAAATACAAGCAAAAACTGACGGATATACACGCACAACTGACGGATATACATGTACAACTGACGGATATACATGTACAATTGACGGATATACGGATATACACGTACAACTGACGGACATACATGTAGAACGGACGGATATACACGTACAACTGACGGACATACATATAGAACGGACGGATATACACGTACAACTGACGGATATACACGCACAACTGACGGATATACACGTACAACTGACAGACATACATGTACAATGGACGGATATACACGTACAACTGACGGATATACACGCACAACTGACGGATATACACGCACAACTGACGGATATACACGCACAACTGACGGATATACATGCACAACTGACGGATATACACGCACAACTGACGGATATACATGCACACCTGACGGATATACACGCACAACTGACTGATATACACGTACAACTGACGGATATACATGCACAACTGACGGATATACACGCACAACTGACGGATATACACGCACAACTGACGGATATACACGCACCACTGACGAATATACATGTACAACTGACGGATATACACGCACAATTGACGGATATACTTGTACAACTGACGGATATACACGCACCACTGACGGATATACATGTACAACTGACGGATATACACGCACACCTGACGGATGTACACGCACAACTGACGGATATACACGCACAACTGACGGATATACACGTACAACTGACGGATATAGACGTACAACTGACGGATATGCACGTACCACTGACGAATATACATGGAAAACTGACGAATATACACGTACAACTGACGAATATACATGTACAACTGACGGATATACATGTACAACTGACGGATATACATGCACAACTGACGAATATACATGCACAACCGACGGATATACATGTACAACTCACGGATATACACGTACAACTGACGGATATACATGTACAACTGACGGGTATACATGCACATCCGACGAATATACACGCACAACTGACGGATATACATGTACAACCGACGGATATACATGTATAATTGACGGATATACGGATATACACGTACAACTGACGGACATACATGTAGAACGGACGGATATACACGTACAACTGACGGATATACACGAACAAGTGACGGATATACACGTACAACTGACGGACATACATGTACAATGGACGGATATACACGTACAACTGACGGATATACACGCACAACTGACGGATATACACGCACAACTGACGGATATACACGCACAACTGACGGATATACATGCACAACTGACGGATATACACGCACAACTGACATATATACATGCACACCTGACGGATATACACGCACAACTGACTGATATACACGTACAACTGACGGATATACATGCACAACTGACTGATATACACGTACCACTGACGGATATACATGTACAACTGACGGAGATACATGCACAACTGACGTATATACATGTACAAGTGACGGATATACATGCACAACTGACGCAAATACACGTACAGCTGATGGGTATACATGCACAACTGACGGACATACACGTACAACTGACGGATATGCACGCAAAACTGACGGACATACACGCACAACTGACGGATATACACGCACAACTGACGGATATACACGTACAACTGACGGATATACATGTACAGCTGACGGATATACACGCACACCTGACGGATGTACACGCACAACTGACGGATATACACGCACAACTGACGGATATACACGTACAACTGACGGATATAGACGTACAACTGACGGATATGCACGTACCACTGACGAATATACATGCACAACTGACGAATATACACGTACAACTGACGAATATACATGTACAACTGACGGATATACATGTACAACTGACGGATATACATGCACAATTGACGAATATACATGCACAACCGACGGATATACATGTACAACTGATGGATATACACGTACAACTGACGGATATACATGTACAACTGAAGGGTATACATGCACATCCGACGAATATACACGCACAACTGACGGATATACATGTACAACCGACGGATATACATGTATAATTGACGGATATACGGATATACACGTACAACTGACGGACATACATGTAGAACGGACGGATATACACGTACAACTGACGGATATACACGAACAAGTGACGGATATACACGTACAACTGACGGACATACATGTACAATGGACGGATTATACACGTACAACTGACGGATATACACGCACAACTGACGGATATACACGCACAACTGACGGATATACACGCACAACTGACTGAAATACACGTACAACTGACGGATATACATGCACAACTGACGGATATACACGCACAACTGACGGATATACACGCACAACTGACGGATATACACGCACCACTGACGAATATACATGTACAACTGACGGATATACACGCACAATTGACGGATATACATGTACAACTGACGGATATACACGCACCACTGACGGATATACATGTACAACTGATGGATATACACGCACACCTGACGGATGTACACGCACAACTGACGGATATACACGCACAACTGACGGATATACACGAACAACTGACGGATATACCAGAACAACTGACGGATATACACGCACAACTGACGGATATACACGCACAACTGACGGATATACACGTACAACTGACGGATATACATGTACAACTGACGGATATACGGATATACACGTACAACTGACGGACATACATATACAACGGACGGATATACACGTACAACTGACGGATATACACGTACAACTGAGGGATATACACGTACAACTGATGGACATACATGTACAATGGACGGATATACACGTACAACTGACGGATATACACGCACAACTGACGGATATACACGCACAAATGACGGATATACAAGTACAACTGACGGCTATAGACATAAAACTTACGGATATACACGTACCACTGACGAATATACACGCACAACTGACGAATATACACGTACAACTGACGAATATACATGTACAACTGACGGATATACATGTACAACTGACGAATATACATGCACAACTGACGAATATACATGCACAACTGACGAATATACATGCACAACCGACGGATATACATGTATAACTGACGGATATACACGTACAACTGACGGATATACACGTACAACTGAAGGGTATACATGCACATGCGACGAATATACACGCACAACTGACGGATATACATGTACAACCGACGGATATAAACGTACAACTGACGGATATACATGCACATCCGACGGATATACACGCAAAACTGACGGATATACACGCACAACTGATGGATATATACGTACCACTGACGGATATACACGCACAACTGACGGGCATACACGCTCAACAGACGGATATACACACACCAATGACGGATATACATGTACAACTGACGGATATACACGTACCACTGACTGACATACACGTACCTCTGACGGATATACATGTACAACTGACGGATATACACGCACAACTGACGAATATACATGTACAACTGACGGATATACATGTACCACTGACGGATATACACCTACCACTGACGGATATACACGTACCACTGACGGATATACATGTACAACTGACGGATGTACACGCACAACTGACGGATATACATGTACAACTGACGGGTATACATGCACAACTGACGGACATACACGTACAACTGACGGATATACACACAAAGCTGACGGATATACAGCACAACTGACGGATATACACGCACAACTGACGGATATACCAGAACAACTGACGGATATAAACGTACAACTGACGGATATACATGTAAAACTGACGGATATACGGATATACACGTACAACTGACGGACATACATATACAACGGACGGATATACACGTACAACTGACGGATATACACGTACAACTGAGGGATATACACGAACAACTGATGGACATACATGTACTATGGACGGATATACACGTACAACTGACGGATATACACGCACAACTGACGGATATACACGCACAACTGACGGATATACAAGTACAACTGACGGCTATAGACGTAAAACTTACGGATATACACGTACCACTGACGAATATACACGCACAACTGACGAATATACACGTACAACTGACGAATATACATGTACAACTGACGGATATACATGTACAACTGACGGATATACATGCACAACTGACGAATATACATGCACAACTGACGAATATACATGCACAACCGACGGATATACATGTATAACTGACGGATATACACGTACAACTGACGGATATACACGTACAACTGAAGGGTATACATGCACATCCGACGAATATACACGCACAACTGACGGATATACATGTACATCCGACGGATATAAACGTACAACTGACGGATATACATGCACATCCGACGGATATACACGCAAAACTGACGGATATACACGCACAACTGATGGATATATACGTACCACTGACGGATATACACGCACAACTGACGGGCATACACGCTCAACAGACGGATATACACGCACCACTGACGGATATACATGTACAACTGACGGATATACACGTACCACTGACTGACATACACGTACCTCTGACGGATATACATGTACAACTGACGGATATACACGCACAACTGACGAATATACATGTACAACTGACGGATATACATGTACCACTGACGGATATACACGTACCACTGACGGATATACATGTACAACTGACGGATGTACACGCACAACTGACGGATATACATGTACAACTGACGGGTATACATGCACAACTGACGGACATACACGTAAAACTGACGGATATACACGCAAAGCTGACGGATATACACGAACAACTGACGGATATACACGCACAACTGACGGATATACACGCACAACTGACGGATATACATGCACAACTGACGGATATACACGTACAACTGACGGATATACATGTACAACTGACGTATATACGGATATACACGTACAACTGGCGGACATACATGTACAACGGACGGATATACACGTACAACGGACGGATATACACGCACAACTGAGGGATATACACGTACAACTGATGGACATACATGTACAATGGACGGATATACACGTACAACTGACGGATATACACACACATCTGACGGATATACACGCACAACTGACGGATATACACGTACAACTGACGGCTATAGACGTACAACTGACGGATATACACGTACCACTGACGAATATACACGCACAACTGACGAATATACACGTACAACTGACGAATATACATGTACAACTGACGGATATACATGTACAACTGACGGATATACATGCACAACTGACGAATATACATGCACAACCGACGGATATACATGTACAACTGACGGATATACACGCACCACTGACGGATATACATGTACAACTGACGGATATACACGTACCACTGACTGACATACACGTACATCTGACGGATATACATGTACAACTGACGGATATACACGCACAACTGACGAATATACAGGTACAACTGACGGATATACATGTACCACTGACGGATATACACGTACCACTGACGGATATACATGTACAACTGACGGATGTACACGCACAACTGACGGATATACATGTGCAACCGACGGGTATACATGCACAACTGACTGACATACACGTACAACTGACGGATATACACGCAAAGCTGACGGATATACACGAACAACTGACGGATATACACGCACAACTGACGGATATACCAGCACAACTGACGGATATACACGCACAACTGACGGATATACATGCACAACTGACGGATATACACATACAACTGACGGATATACATGTACAACTGACGGATATACGGATATACACGTACAACTGACGGACATACATGTACAACGGACGGATATACACGCACAACTGAGGGATATACACGTACAACTGATGGACATACATGTACAATGGACGGATATACACGTACAACTGACGGATATTCACGCACAACTGACGGATATACACGCACAACTGACGGATATACACGTACAACTGACGGCTATAGACGTACAACTGACGGATATACACGTTCCACTGACGAATATACACGCACAACTGACGAATATACACGTACAACTGACGAATATACATGTACAACTGACGTATATACATGTACAACTGACGGATATACATGCACAACTGACGAATATACATGCACAACCGACGGATATACATGTACAACTGACGGATATACACGCACCACTGACGAATATACATGTACAACTGACGGATATACACGTACCACTGACTGACATACACGTACCTCTGACGGATATACATGTACAACTGACGAATATACACGCACAACTGACGAATATACAGGTACAACTGACGGATATACATGTACCACTGACGGATATACACGTACCACTGACGGATATACATGTACAACTTACGGATGTACACGCACAACTGACGGATATACATGTATAACTGACGGGTATACATGCACAACTGACGGACATACACGTACAACTGACGGATATACACGCACAACTGACGGATATACACGCACAACTGACGGATATACCAGAACAACTGACGGATATACACACACAACTGACGGATATACACGAACAACTGACGGATATACACGTACAACTGACGGATATACATGTACAACTGACGGATATACGGATATACACGTACAACTGACGGACATACATGTACAACGGACGGATATACACGTACAACGGACGGATATACACGCACAACTGAGGGATATACACGTACAACTGATGGACATACACGTACAATGGACGGATATACACGTACAACTGACGGATATACACACACATCTGACGGATATACACGCACAACTGACGTATATACACGTACAACTGACGGCTATAGACGTACAACTGACGGATATACACGTACCACTGACGAATATACACGCACAACTGACGAATATACACATACAACTGACGAATATACATGTACAACTGACGGATATACATGTACAACTGACGGATATACATGCACAACTGACGAATATACATGCACAACCGACGGATATACATGTACAACTGAGGGATATACACGCACCACTGACGGATATACATGTACAACTGATGGATATACACGTACCACTGACTGACATACACGTACCTCTGACGGATATACATGTACAACTGACGGATATACACGCACAACTGACGAATACACAGGTACAACTGACGGATATACATGTACCACTGACGGATATACACGTACCACTGACGGATATACATGTACAACTGACGGATGAACACGCACAAATGACGGATATACATGTACAACTGACGGGTATACATGCACAACTGACGGACATACACGTACAACTGACGGATATACACGCACAACTGACGAATATACAGGTACAACTGACGGATATACACGTACCACTGACGGATATACACGCACCACTGACGGATATACATGTACAACTGACGGATGTACACGCACAACTGACGGATATACACGTACAAATGACGGACATACATATACAACGGACGGATATACACGTACAACTGACGGATATACACGTACAACTGAGGGATATACACGTACAACTGATGGACATACATGTACAATGGACGGATATACACGTACAACTGACGGATATACACGCACAACTGACGGATTTACACGCACAACTGACGGATATACACGTACAACTGACGGCTATAGACGTACAACTGACGGATATACACGTACCACTGACGAATATACACGCACGACTGACGAATATACACGTACAACTGACGAATAGACATGTACAACTGACGGATATACATGTACAACTGACGGATATACATGCACAACTGACGAATATACATGCACAACTGACGGATATACATGTACAACTGACGGATATACATGTACAACTGACGGGTATACATGCACATCCGACGAATATACACGCACAACTGACGGATATACACGTACAACCGACGGATATACACGTACAACTGACGGATATACATGCACATCCGACGGATATACACGCACAACTGACGGATATACACGCACAACTGACGGATATACACGTACCACTGACGGATATACACGCACAACTGAAGGGCATACACGCTCAACAGACGGATATACACGCACCACTGACGGATATACATGTACAACTGACGGATATACACGCACCACTGACTGACATACACGTACCTCTGACGGATATACATGTACAACTGACGGATATACACGCACAACTGACGAATATTCATGTACAACTGACGGATATACATGTACCACTGACGGATATACACGTACCACTGACGGATATACATGTACAACTGACGGATGTACACGCACAACTACGGATATACATGTACAACTGACGGGTATACATGCACAACTGACGGACATACACATACAATTGACGGATATACACGCAAAGCTTACGGATATACACGCACAACTGACGGATATACACGCACAACTGACGGATATACCAGCACAACTGACGGATATTCACGCACAACTGACGGATATACACGCACAACTGACGGATATACACGTAAAACTGACGGATTTACATGTACAACTGACGGATATACGGATATAAACGTAAAACTGACGGACATACATGTACAACGGACGGATATACACGTACAACTGACGGATATACACGCACAACTGAGGGATATAAACGTACAACTGATGGACATACATGTACAATGGACGGATATACACGTACAACTGACGGATGTACACGCACAACTACGGATATACATGTACAACTGACGGGTATACATGCACAACTGACGGACATACACATACAATTGACGGATATACACGCAAAGCTTACGGATATACACGCAAAGCTTACGGATATACACGCACAACTGACGGATATAAACGTACAACTGATGGACATACATGTACAATGGACGGATATACACGTACAACTGACGGATATACACGCACAACTGACGGATATACATGCACAACTGACGGATATACACGCACAACTGACGGATATACATGGACACCTGAAGGATATACACGCACAACTGACGGATATACACGTACAACTGACGGATATACATGCACAATTGACGGATATACACGTACCACTGACGGATATACATGTACAACTGACGGAGATACATGCACAACTGACGGATATACATGTACAACTGACGGATATACGCGCACAACTGACGAATATACATGTACAACGGACGGATATACACGCACAACTGACGGATATACACGTACAACTGACGGACATACATGCACAACTGACGAATATACACGCACAACTGACGGATATACACGTACAAATGACGGACATACATGCACAACTGACGGATATACATGTACAACTGACGGATATACATGCACAACTGACGGAAATACATGCACAACTGACGGATATACATGCACAACAGACGGATATACACGTACCATTGACGAATATACATGTACAACATATTGATATACACGCGCAACTGACGAATATGCATGTACAACTGACGGATATATACGCACAACTGACGGATATACATGTACAACTGACGGATATACACGCACCACTGACGGATATACATGTACAACTGACGGATATACAGGCACACCTGACGGATGTACACGCACAACTGACGGATATACACGTACAACTGACGGATATAGACGTACAACTGACGGATATACACGTAACACTGACGAATATACACGCACAACTGACGAATATACACGTACAACTGACGAATATACATGTACAACTGACGGATATACATGTACAACTGACGGATATACATGCACAACTGACGAATATACATGCACAACCGACGGATATACATGTACAACTGACGGATATACACGTACAACTGACGGATATACATGTACAACTGACGGGTATACATGCACATCCGACGAATATACACGCACAACTGACGGATATACATGTACAACCGACGGATATACACGTACAACTGACGGATATACATGCACATCCGACGGATATACACGCACAACTGACGGATATACACGCACAACTGACGGATATAAACGTACAACTGATGGACATACATGTACAATGGACGGATATACACGTACAACTGACGGATATACACGCACAACTGACGGATATACATGCACAACTGACGGATATACACGCACAACTGACGGATATACACGCACAACTGACGGATATACACGTACCACTGACGGATATACACACACAACTGAAGGGCATACACGCTCAACAGACGGATATACACGCACCACTGACGGATATACATGTACAACTGACGGATATACACGTACCACTGACTGACATACACGTACCTCTGACGGATATACATGTACAACTGACGGATATACACGCACAACTGACGAATATACATGTACAACTGACGGATATACATGTACCACTGACGGATATACACGTACCACTGACGGATATACATGTACAACTGACGGATGTATACGCAAAACTGACGGATATACATGTACAACTGACGGATATACACGTACAACTGACGAATATACATGTACAACTGACGGATATACACGCACAACTGACGGATATACATGTACCACTGACGGATATTCACGTACCACTGACGGATATACATGTACAACTGACGGATGTACACGCACAACTGACGGATATACATGTACAACTGACGAATATACACGTACAACTGACGAATATACATGTACAACTGACGGATATACATGCACAACTGACGGATATACACGCAAAACTGACGGATATACACGTACAACTGACGGATATACACGTACCACTGAGGAATATACACGCACAACTGACGGATATACATGCACAACTGACGAATACACATGCACTACCGACGGATATACACGTACAACTGACGGATATGCACGCACAACGGACGGATATACATGTACAACTGACGGATATATACGTACATCTGACGAATATACACGCACAACCGACGGATATACACGTACAACTGACGGATATTCACGCAAAACTGACGGATATACATGTACAACTGACGGATATACACGTACCACTGACGAATATACACGCACAACCGACGAATATACACGTACAACTGACGAATATACACGCACAATTGACGGATATACATGTACAACCGAGGGATATACACGTACAACTGACGGATATACATGCACATCCGACGGATATGCACGCACAACTGACGGATATACACGCACAACTGACGGATATACACGTACCACTGACGGATATACACGCACAACTGACGGGCATACACGCTCAACAGACGGATATACACGCACCACTGACGGATATACATGTACAACTGACGGATATACACGCACAACTGACGGATATACACGTACCTCTGACGGATATACATGTACAACTGACGGATATACACGCACAACTGACGAATATACATGCATAACCGACGGATATACATGTACAACTGACGCATATACACGTACAACTGACGGATATACATGTACAACTGATGGATATACATGCACAACTGACGAATATACATGCACAACCGACGGATATACATGTACAACTGACGCATATACACGTACAACTGACGGATATACATGCACATCCGACGAATAAACACGCACAACTGACGGATATACATGTACAACCGACGGATATACACGTACAACTGACGGATATACATGCACATCCGACGGATATACACGCACAACTGACGGATATACACGCACAACTGACGGATATACACGTACCACTGACGGATATACACGCACAACTGACGGGCATACACGCTCAACAGACGGATATACACGCACCACTGACGGATATACATGTACAACTGACGGATATACACGCACCACTGACTGACATACACGTACCTCTGACGGATATACATGTACAACTGACGGATATACACGCACAACTGACGAATATACATGTACAACTGACGGATATACATGTACCACTGACGGATATACACGTACCACTGACGGATATACATGTACAACTGACGGATGTACACGCACAACTACGGATATACATGTACAACTGACGGGTATACATGCACAACTGACGGACATACACGTACAACTGACGGATATACACGCAAAGCTTACGGATATACACGCACAACTGACGGATATACACGCACAACTGACGGATATACCAGCACAACTGAGGGATATACACGCACAACTGACGGATATACACGCACAACTGACGGATATACACGTAAAACTGACGGATATACATGTACAACTGACGGATATACGGATATAAACGTACAACTGATGGACATACATGTACAACGGACGAATATACACGTACAACTGACGGATATACACGCACAACTGAGGGATATAAACGTACAACTGATGGACATACATGTACAATGGACGGATATACACGTACAACTGACGGATATACACGCACAACTGACGGATATACATGCACAACTGACGGATATACACGCACAACTGACGGATATACATGCACACCTGACGGATATACACGCACAACTGACAGATATACACGTACAACTGACGGATATACATGCACAACTGACGGATATACACGTACCACTGACGGATATACATGTACAACTGACGGAGATACATGCACAACTGACGGATATACATGTACAACTGACGGATATACACGCACAACTGACGAATATACATGTACAACGGACGGATATACACTCACAACTGACGGATATTCACGTACAACTGACGGACATACATGCACAACTGACGGATATACACGCACAACTGACGAATATACACGTACAACTGACGAATATACATGTACAACTGACGGATATACATGTACAACTGACGGATATACATGCACAACTGACGAATATACATGCATAACCGACGGATATACATGTACAACTGACGGATATACATGTGCAACTGACGGATATACATGTAGAACTGACGGGTATACATGCACATCCGACGAATATACACGCACAACTGACGGATATACACGCACAACTGACGGATATACACGCACCACTGACGGATATACATGTACAACTGACGGACATACATGCACAACAGACGGATATACACGTACCATTTACGAATATACATGTACAACATATGGATATACACGCGCAACTGACGAATATGCATGTACAACTGACGGATATATACGCACAACTGACGGATATACATGTACAACTGACGGATATACACGCACCACTGACGGATATACATGTACAACTGACGGATATACACGCACAGCTGACGGATGAACACGCACAACTGACGGATATACACGCACAACTGACGGATATACACGTACAACTGACGGATATAGACGTACAACTGACGGATATACACGTACCACTGACGAATATACACGCACAACTGACGAATATACACGTACAACTGACGAATATACATGTACAACTGACGGATATACATGTACAACTGACGGATATACATGCATAACTGACGAATATACATGCACAACCAACGGATATACATGTACAACTGACGGATATACACGTACAACTGACGAATATACATGTACAACTGACGGGTATACATGCACATCCGACGAATATACACGCACAACTGACGGATATACATGTACAACCGACGGATATACACGTACAACTGACGGATATACATGCACATCCGACGGCTATACACGCACAACTGACGGATATACACGCACAACTGACGGATATACACGTACCACTGACGGATATACACGCACAACTGACGGGCATACACGCTCAACAGACGGATATACTCGCACCACTGACGGATATACATGTACAACTGACGGATATACACGTACCACTGACTGACATACACGTACCTCTGACGGATATACATGTACAACTGACGGATATACACGCACAACTGACGAATATACATGTACAACTGACGGATATACATGTACCACTGACGGATATACATGTACCACTGACGGATATACATGTACAACTGACGGATGTACACGTACAACTGACGAATATACATGTACAACTGACGGATATACATGCACAACTGACGGATATACACGCAAAACTGATGGATATACACGTACAACTGACGGACATACATGCACAACTGACGGATATACATGTACAACTGACGGATATACACGTACCACTGACGAATATACACGCACAACGGACGGATATACATGTACAACTGACGGATATACACGCACAACTGACGGATATACATGTACCACTGACGGATATTCACGTACCACTGACGGATATACATGTACAACTGACGGATGTACACGCACAACTGACGGATATACATGTACAACTGACGGATATACACGTACAACTGACGAATATACATGTACAACTGACGGATATACATGCACAACTGACGGATATACACGCAAAACTGACGGATATACACGTACAACTGACGGACATACATGCACAACTGACGGATATACATGTACAATTGACGGATATACACGTACCACTGACGAATATACACGCACAACTGACGGATATACATGCACAACTGACGAATACACATGCACTACCGACGGATATACACGTACAACTGACGGATATGCACGCACAACGGACGGTTATACATGTACAACTGACGGATATATACGTACATCTGACGAGTATACACGCACAACCGACGGATATACACGTACAACTGACGGATATACACGCAAAACTGACGGATATACATGTACAACTGATGGATATACACGTACCACAGACGAATATACACGCACAACCGACGAATATACACGTACAACTGACGAATATACATGTACAACTGACGGACATACATGTACAACTGATGGATATACATGCACAACTGACGAATATACATGCACAACCGACGGATATACATGTACAACTGACGCATATACACGTACAACTGACGGATATACATGCACATCCGACGAATATACACGCACAACTGACGGATATACACGCACAACTGACGGATATACACGTACAACTGACAGATATACATGTACAACCGACGGATATACACGTACAACTGACGGATATACATGCACATCCGACGGATATACACGCAGAACTGACGGATATACACGCACAACTGACGGATATACATGTACCACTGACGGATATACACGCACACCTGACGGGCATCCACGCACAACAGACGGATATACATGTACAACTGACGGATATACACGTACAACTGACGGACATATATGCACAACTGACAGATATACACGTACCACTGACGGATATACATGTACAACTGACGGATATACACGCATCACTGACGGATATACATGTACAACGGACGGATCTACACGTACAACTGGCGGATATACACGCACACCTGACGGATATACACGTACAACTGACGGACATACATGTACAACTGACGGATATACGTGTACAACTGACGGATATACATGTACAACTGACGGATATACATGTACAACTGATAGATATACACGTACCACTGACGAATAAACACGCACAACTGACGAATATACACGTACAACTGACGAATATACATGTACAACTGACGGATATACATGTACAACTGACGGATATACATGCACAACTGACGAATATACATGCACAACCGACGGATATACATGTACAACTGACGGATATACAGGTACAACTGACGGATATACATGTACAACTGACGGGTATACATGCACATCCGACGAATATACACGCACAACTGATGGATATACATGTACAACCGACGGATATACACGTACAACTGACGGATATACATGCAAATCCGACGGATATACACGCACAACTGACGGATATACACGCACAACTGACGGATATACATGTACCACTGACGGAAATACACGCACAACTGACGGGCATACACGCTCAACAGACGGATATATACGCACCACTGACGGATATACATATACAACTGACGGATATACACGCACAACTGACGAATATACATGTACAACTGACGGATATACATGTACCACTGACGGATATACACGTACCACTGACGGATATACATGTACAACTGACGGATGTACACGCACAACTGACGGATATACATGTACAACTGACGGATATACACGTACAACTGACGAATATACATGTACAACTGACGGATATACATGCACAACTGACGGATATACACACACAACTGACGGATATACACGTACAACTGACGGACATACATGCACAACTGACGGATATACATGTACAACTGACGGATATACACGTACCACAGACGAATATACACGCACAACTGACGGATATACATGCACAACTGACGAATATACATGCACTACCGAGGGATATACATGTACAACTGACGGATATGCACGCACAACGGACGGATATACATGTACAACTGACGAATATATACGTACAACTGACGAATATACACGCACAACCGACGGATGTACACGTACAACTGACGGATATACACGCACAACTGACGGATATACATGTACAACTGACGGATATACACGCACAACTGACGAATATACACGTACAACTGACGAATATACATGTACAACTGACGGATATACATGTACAACTGACGGATATACATGCACAACCGACGGATATACATGTACAACTGACGGATATACACGCACAACTGACGGATATACACGCACAACTGACGGATATACACGTACAACTGACGGATATACATGTACAACCGACGGATATACACGTACAACTGACGGATATACATGCACATCCGACGGATATACACGCAGAACTGACGGATATACACGCACAAGTGACGGATATACATGTACCACTGACGGATATACACGCACACCTGACGGGCATACACGCACAACAGACGGATATACATGTACAACTGACGGATATACACGTACAACTGACGGACATATATGCACAACTGACAGATATACACGTACCACTGACGGATATACATGTACAACTGACGGATATACACGCACCACTGACGGATATACATGTACAACGGACGGATATACACGTACAACTGGCGGATATACACTCACACCTGACGGATATACACGTACAACTGACGGACATACATGTACAACTGATGGATATACACGTACAACTGACGGATATACACGGAGTATAAATTCGTGCAATATGAATCTAAATATTATGGACTTTGAGAAAACATGCATGTTATACATGTACAGCTGACGGATATACACGTACAGCTGACGCATATACACGTACAACTGACGGATATACATGTACAACTGAGGGATATACACGCACAACTGACGGATATACATGTACAATTGACGGATATACACGCACAACTGACGAATATACATGTACAACTGACGAATATACATGTACAACTGACGAATATACATGTACAACTGACGAATATACATGTACAACTGACGAATATACATGTACAACTGAGGGATATACACGTACAACTGACGGATATACATGTACAACTGACGGATATACACGCACAACTGACGGATATACACGCACAACTGACGGATATACACGCACAACTGACGGATATACATGTACAACTGACGGATATACACGTATAACTGACGGATATACACGCACAACTGACGGATGTACACGCACAACTGACGGATATACATGTACAACTGACGGATATACATGTACAACTGACGGATATACACGTACAACTGACGGATATACATGTACAACTGACGGATATACACGTACCACTGACGGATATACACGTACCACTGACGGTTATACATGTACAACTGACGAATATACATGTACAACTGACGAATATACATGTACAACTGACGGATATACATGTACCACTGACGGATATACATGATAGTTTATTTTCAATTCCATTAGGCTTAAAAGACCATGAGGATAATGTATGCATGATATAAATGAACAGACAGTGTATTAACAAATAAATATAGTAAGCAATGCATGCATGTTAATAACTGATTTAACTAAATGGAGAAGGTTACAGAATTATTTTGAAATGTTTCAATGTACACTGAGTATAAATTCGTGCAATATGAATCTAAATATTACGGACTTTGAGAAAACATGCAAGTTATACATGTACAGCTGACGGATATACACGTACAGCTGACGGATATACACGTACAACTGACGGATATACATGTACAACTGACGGATATACACGCACAACTGACGGATATACATGTACAACTGACGGATATTCACGTACAACTGACGAATATACATGTACAACTGACGGATATACACGTACAACTGACGGATATACACGCACAACTGACTGATATACACGTACAACTGACGGATATACACGTACAACTGACGGATATACACGTACAACTGACGGATATACACGTACAACTGACGGATATACACGAACAACTGACTGATATACACGTACAACTGACGGATATACACGTACAACTGACGGATATACACGTACAACTGACGGATATACACGTACAACTGACGGATATACATGTACAACTGACGGATATACACGTACCACTGACGGATATACATGTACAACTGACATATATACATGTACCACCGACGGATATACATGATAGTTTATTTTCAATTCCATTAGGCTTAAAAGCCCATGAGGATAATGTATGCATGATATAAATGAACAGACAGTGAATTAACAAATAAATATAGTAAGCAATGCATGCATGTTAATAACTGATTTAACTAAATGGAGAAGGTTACAGACTTATTTTGAAATGTTTCAATGTACACTGAGAAAACATGCATGTTATACATGTACAACTGACTGATATACAACGTACAACTGACGGATATACACGTACCACTGACGGATATATATGTACAACTGACGGATATACACGCACAACTGACGGATATACATGTACACCTGACGGATATACATACACAACTGACGGATATACACGCACAACTGACGGATATACACGTACAACTGACGGACATACACGCAAAACGGACGGATATACACGCACAACGGACGGATATACATGTACAACTGACGGATATACATGTACAACTGACGGATATACACGTACAACTGACGGATATACACGTATAACTGACGGATATACACGTACAACTGACGGATATACACGCACAACTGACGGATATACACGCACAACTGACGGATATACACGTACAACTGACGGATATACACGTACAACTGACGGATATACATGTACAACTGACGGTTATACATGTACAACTGACGAATATACACGTACAACTGACGAATATACATGTACAACTGACGGATATACATGTACAACTGACGGATATACATGCACAACCGACGGATATACATGTACAACTGACGGATATACACGCACAACTGACGGATATACACGCACAACTGACGGATATACACGTACAACTGACGGATATACATGTACAACCGACGGATATACACGTACAACTGACGGATATACATGCACATCCGACGGATATACACGCAGAACTGACGGATATACACGCACAAGTGACGGATATACATGTACCACTGACGGATATACACGCACACCTGACGGGCATACACGCACAACAGACGGATATACATGTACAACTGACGGATATACACGTACAACTGACGGACATATATGCACAACTGACAGATATACACGTACCACTGACGGATATACATGTACAACTGACGGATATACACGCACCACTGACGGATATACATGTACAACGGACGGATATACACGTACAACTGGCGGATATACACTCACACCTGACGGATATACACGTACAACTGACGGACATACATGTACAACTGATGGATATACACGTACAACTGACGGATATACACGGAGTATAAATTCGTGCAATATGAATCTAAATATTATGGACTTTGAGAAAACATGCATGTTATACATGTACAGCTGACGGATATACACGTACAGCTGACGCATATACACGTACAACTGACGGATATACATGTACAACTGAGGGATATACACGCACAACTGACGGATATACATGTACACTTGACGGATATACACGCACAACTGACGAATATACATGTACAACTGACGAATATACATGTACAACTGACGAATATACATGTACAACTGACGGATATACATGTACAACTGACGGATATACACGCACAACTGACGGATATATATGTACAACTGACGGATATTCACGTACAACTGACGAATATACATGTACAACTGACGGATATACACGTACAACTGACGGATATACACGCACAACTGACTGATATACACGTACAACTGACGGATATACACGTACAACTGACGGATATACACGTACAACTGACGGATATACACGTACAACTGACGGATATACACGTACAACTGACGGATATACACGTACAACTGACGGATATACATGTACAACTGACTGATATACAACGTACAACTGACGGATATACACGTACCACTGACGGATATATATGTACAACTGACGGATATACACGCACAACTGACGGATATACATGTACACCTGACGGATATACATACACAACTGACGGATATACACGCACAACTGACGGATATACACGTACAACTGACGGACATACACGCACAACGGACGGATATACACGCACAACGGACGGATATACATGTACAACTGACGGATATACATGTACAACTGACGGATATACACGTACAACTGACGGATATACACGTATAACTGACGGATATACACGTACAACTGACGGATATACACGCACAACTGACGGATATACACGCACAACTGACGGATATACACGTACAACTGACGGATATACACGTACAACTGACGGATATACATGTACAACTGACGGTTATACATGTACAACTGACGAATATACACGTACAACTGACGAATATACATGTACAACTGACGGATATACATGTACAACTGACGGATATACATGCACAACCGACGGATATACATGTACAACTGACGGATATACACGCACAACTGACGGATATACACGCACAACTGACGGATATACACGTACAACTGACGGATATACATGTACAACCGACGGATATACACGTACAACTGACGGATATACATGCACATCCGACGGATATACACGCAGAACTGACGGATATACACGCACAAGTGACGGATATACATGTACCACTGACGGATATACACGCACACCTGACGGGCATACACGCACAACAGACGGATATACATGTACAACTGACGGATATACACGTACAACTGACGGATATACAGTACAACTGACGGTATACATGTACAACTGACGGATATACACGCACAACTGACGGATGTACACGCACAACTGACGGATATACATGTACAACTGACGGATATACATGTACAACTGACGGATATACACGTACAACTGACGGATATACATGTACAACTGACGGATATACACGCACAACTGACGGATGTACACGCACAACTGACGGATATACATGTACAACTGACGGATATACATGTACAACTGACGGATATACACGTACAACTGACGGATATACATGTACAACTGACGGATATACACGCACAACTGACGGATGTACACGCACAACTGACGGATATACATGTACAACTGACGGATATACATGTACAACTGACGGATATACACGTACAACTGACGGATATACATGTACAACTGACGGATATACACGTACCACTGACGGATATACACGTACCACTGACGGTTATACACGTACAACTGACCGACATACATGTAGAACTGACGGATATACATGTACAACTGACGGACATACACGTACAACTGACGGAAATAAAGATGAATACTGTTAAGCTACACATATTGTAACCTCATGCATTTGTTCTGATGCTAGGTACATACGTACCGACGTACGGACGGACGGATTGAAGACAACACTGACACAGAGAAAACCTACGAGTCCATCCATGACTCATTCACCGATAATGGACATATAACATAAAGGTAAATATAGAAAACGAACTTACTTTGTATCTCTATCAGATTTGTCCGGCTTGACTCCGTTCTATGCATTCAAGTTCACTCGAAACCAAAATAACGTACACTGGTACTTGCCGGAGGGTATAATGTCTTGCATGCACCGGTGGATGTTACGCAACTCCCTATAATCGGATATCGAAAATCTCCGGGTCATTGTCACAATGGCGCAATTATTACAAGATAATGTTACATAAGCGCAAATTGGCATATTAGCGATATAAAGGGCATTATGTAATTAATCCATTATGTAATTTCATTACAGCCATTGTGCTACAGTTGGAGATGGAATTATTGACCAAGTATTGCCATAATAGTAGAAAATCCACATCAGGAAGACAAAGACTATTATGTACGACTATATGATTATTTATAACAGCGTATATTCAATACTACATTCATATTCCAAGTCAGATTAGCGCAGTGGTTAGCACACTCGCTTCTCACCAATGAAACCTGGGTCCGATCCTCGGACCGGGAAGTATGTGAGATGGTACGATGGTAGCTAGCTAGGACAGGGTTTTTTCTCCGCGTACTCCGGTTTCCTCCCACACGAATAACCACATATACACGTTGATCCGCGCCAACGAGAGTGATTAATATAAGTTGTTAAAGCTTGTTTCGCAATCGTTTAAAGTTTAAACTATTATTCCAAGTATTATTGCAAGTAGGAGACTGTCAGCATAAGCACTAACGGGAGAGGGATCTACATACTGTCAGCATAACCACTGACGGGAGAGGGATCTACATAGTGTCAGCATAACCACTGACGGGAGAGGGATCTACATACTGTCAGGATAACCACTGACGGGAGAGGGATCTACATACTGTCAGCATAACCACTGACGGGAGAGGGATCTACATACTGTCAGGATAACCACTGACGGGAGAGGGATCTACATACTGTCAGCATAACCACTGACGGGAGAGGGATCTACATACTGTCAGCATAAGCACTGACGGGAGAGGGATCTACATACTGTCAGCATAAGCACTGACGGGAGAGGGATCTACATACTGTCAGCATAACCACTGACGGGAGGGAGATCTACATACTGTCAGCATAACCACTGACGGGAGAGGGATCTACATACTGTCAGCATAACCACTAACGGGAGAGGGATCTACATACTGTCAGCATAACCACTGACGGGAGAGGGATCTACATACTGTCAACATAACCACTGACGGGAGAGGGATCTACATACTATCAGCATAACCACTAACGGGAGAGGGGTCTACATACTGTCAGCATAACCACTAACGGGAGAGGGATCTACATACTGTCAGCATAACCACTGACGGGAGAGGGATCTACATACTGTCAGCATAACCACTGACGGGAGAGGGATCTACATACTGTCAGCATAACCACTGACGGGAGAGGGATCTACATACGTAGTTTATACTTTCTTCTCAATCCTCACAGACGGATCTGTAGTCCAGTGGTAACACGCTGGACAGGTAATCCAGGGATCGCAGGTTCGATCCCCCGTCTGACACTAATAAAATTAACAATCTTTCAGATGGGACTTTAAACCGAGGTCATGCTGTTTACATCGTCACACGTTTCCTCCTGCTGTGATGCTGTTCACATCGCCACACGCTACCTCCTGCATGTCTGTTGTTACAATCGCCACAAGCTTCCTCCTGCAGTGATGCTGTTCACATCGCCACACTCTACCTCCTGCAGGTCTGTTGTTACAATCGCCACATGTTTCCTCCTGCAGTCATGCTGTTCACATCGCCACACGCTACCTCCTGCATGTCTGTTGTTACAATCGCCACATGTTTCCTCCTGCAGGCATGCTGTTCACATCGCCACACGCTACCTCCTACAGTCACGCTGTTCAGATAGTCACACGCTTCCTCCTGCAGTCATGCTGTTCACATCGTCACACGCTTACTCCTGCAGTCATGCTGTTCACATCGACACACGCTTCCTCCTGCAGTCATGCTGTTTATCATCGTCACACACTTCCTCTTGTAGTCATGCTGTTCAGATAGTCACAAGATTCCTCCTGCAGTCATGCTGTTTACATCGTCACACGCTTCCTTCTGCAGTCATGCTGTTCACATCGTCACACGTATCCTCCTGCAGGTTTGTTGTTACAATCGCCACATGCTTCCTCCTGCAGTGATGCTGTTTACATCGTCACACGCTTCCTCCTGCAGTGATGCTGTTTACATCGTCACACGCTTCCTCCTGCAGTCATGCTGTTTACATCGCCACACGCTTCCTCCTGCAGTCATGCTGTTCACATCGTCACACGCGTCCTCCTGCATGTATGTTGTTACAATCGCCACACGCTTCCTTCTGCAGTCATGCTGTTCACATCGCCATACGCTTCCTCATGCAGTCATGCTGTTAACATCGTCACACGCTTCCTCCTGCAGTGATGCTGTTCACATCGTCACACGCTTCCTCCTGCAGTCATGCTGTTTACATCGTCACACGCTTCCTTCTACAGTCATGCTGTTCACATCGTCACACGCGTCCTCCTGCATGTCTGTTGTTACAATCGCCACACGCTTCCTTCTGCAGACATGCTGTTCACATCGCCATACGCTTCCTCCAGCAGTCATGCTGTTCACATCATCACACGCTTCCTCCTGCAGTCATGCTGTTTACATCGCCACACGCTTCCTCCAGCGGTCATGCTCTTCACATCGTCACACGCTTCCTCCTGCAGATCTGTTGTTACAATCGCCACACGCTTCCTCCTGCAGTGATGCTGTTCACATCGCCACACGCTTCCTCCTGCAGTGATGCTGTTCACATCGCCACACGCTTCCTCCTGCAGTCATGCTGTTTACATCGTCACACGCTTCCTCCTGCAGTGATGCTGTTTACATCGCCACACGCTTCCTCCTGCAGTGATGCTGTTCACATCGCCACACGCTTCCTCCTGCAGTCATGCTGTTTACATCGTCACACGCTTCCTCCTGCAGTTCATGCTGTTTACATCACCACACGCTTCCTCCTGCAGTGATGCTGTTCACATCGCCACACGCTTCCTCCTGCAGTGATGCTGTTCACATCGCCACACGCTTCCTCCTGCATTCATGCTGTTTACATCGTCACACGTTTCCTCCTGCAGTGATGCTGTTCACATCGCCACACGCTACCTCCTGCATGTCTGTTGTTACAATCGCCACATGCATCCTCCTGCAGTGATGCTGTTCACATCTCCACACTCTACTTCCTGCATGTCTGTTGTTACAATCGCCACATGTTTCCTCCTGCAGTCATGCTGTTCACATCGCCACACGCTACCTCCTACAGTCATGCTGTTCAGATAGTCACACGCTTCCTCCTGCAGTCATGCTGTTCACATCGACACACGCTTCCTCCTGCAGTCATGCTGTTCTCATCGTCACACACTTCCTCTTGTAGTCATGCTGTTCAGATAGTCACACGCTTCCTCCTGCAGTCATGCTGTTTACATCGTCACACGCTTCCTTCTGCAGTCATGCTGTTCACATCGTCACACGTTTCCTCCTGCAGGTCTGTTGTTACAATCGCCACATGCTTCCTCCTGCAGTGATGCTGTTTACATCGTCACACGCTTCCTCCTGCAGTGATGCTGTTTACATCGTCACACGCTTCCTCCTGCAGTCATGCTGTTTACATCGCCACACGCTTCCTCTTGCAGTGATGCTGTTTACATCGTCACACGCTTCCTCCTGCAGTCATGCTGTTCACATCGCCACACGCTTCCTTCTGCAGTCATGCTGTTTACATCGCCACACGCTTCCTCCTTCAGTTATGCTGTTCACATCGTCACACGCTTCCTCCTGCAGTCATGCTGTTTTCATCGTCACACGCTTCCTCCTGCAGTCATGCTGTTCACATCGCCACACGCTTCCTTCTGCAGTCATGCTGTTTACATCGTCACACGCTTCCTCCTTCAGTTATGCTGTTCACATCGTCACACGCTTCCTCCTGCAGTTATGCTGTTCACATCGTCACACGCTTCCTCCTGCAGTCATGCTGTTCACATCGTCACACGCTTCCTCCTGCAGTTATGCTGTTCACATCGTCACACGCTTCCTCCTGCAGTTATGCTATTCACATCGCCACACGCTACCCCATGCAGGTCTGTTGTTACAATCGCCACACGCTTCCTCCTGCAGTCATGCTGTTCACATCGCCACACGCTACCCCCTGCAGGTCTGTTGTTTCAATCGTCACACGCTTCCTCCTGTAGTCATGCTGTTTACATCGTTACACGCTTCCTCCTCCAGTTATGCTGTTCACATCGTCACACGCTTCCTCCTGCAGTTATGCTGTTCACATCGTCACACGCTTCCTCCTGCAGTTATGCTGTTCACATCGTCACACGCTTCCTCCTGCAGTTATGCTGTTCACATCATCGCAAGTTTCCTCCTGCAGTCATGCTGTTTACATCGTCACACGCTTCCTCCTGTCCTGTAGTCATGCTGTTTACATCGTCACACGCTTCCTCCTGCAGTGATGCTGTTTACATCGTCACACGCTTCCTCCTACAATGATGCTGTTTACATCGTCACACGCTTCCTTCTGCAGTCATGCTGTTCACATCGTCACACGCTTACTCCTGCAGTCATGCTGTTTACATCGTCACACGCTTCCTCCTACAATGATGCTGTTTACATCGCCACACGCTTCCTCCTGCAGTCATGCTGTTCACATCGTCATACGCTTCCTCCTGCAGTAACGTTGTTCACATCGCCACACGCTTCCTCCTGCAGGTCTGTTGTTACAATCGCCACACGCTTCCCCCTGCAGTCATGCTGTTCACATCGTCACACGCTTCCTCCTGCGGTGATGCTGTTCACATCGTCACACGCTTCCTCCTGCAGTGATGCTGTTCACATCGCCACACGCTTCCTTCTGCATTCATGCTGTTTACATCGTCACACGCTTCCTCCTTCAGTTATGCTGTTCACATCGTCACACGCTTCCTCCTGCAGTCATACTGTTCACATCATCACACGCGTCCTCTTGCAAGTCTGTTGTTACAATCGTCACACGCTTCCTCCTGCAGTGATGCTGTTCACATCGTCACACGCTTCCTCCTGCAGTCATGCTGTTTACATCGTCACACGCTTCCTTCTACAGTCATGCTGTTCACATCGTCACACGCGTCCTCCTGCATGTCTGTTGTTACAATCGCCACACGCTTCCTTCTGCAGACATGCTGTTCACATCGCCATACGCTTCCTCCAGCAGTCATGCTGTTCACATCATCACACGCTTCCTCCTGCAGTCATGCTGTTTACATCGCCACACGCTTCCTCCAGCGGTCATGCTCTTCACATCGTCACACGCTTCCTCCTGCAGATCTGTTGTTACAATCGCCACACGCTTCCTCCTGCAGTGATGCTGTTCACATCGCCACACGCTTCCTCCTGCAGTGATGCTGTTCACATCGCCACACGCTTCCTCCTGCAGTCATGCTGTTTACATCGTCACACGCTTCCTCCTGCAGTGATGCTGTTTACATCGCCACACGCTTCCTCCTGCAGTGATGCTGTTCACATCGCCACACGCTTCCTCCTGCAGTCATGCTGTTTACATCGTCACACGCTTCCTCCTGCAGTCATGCTGTTTACATCACCACACGATTCCTCCTGCAGTCATGCTGTTCACATCGCCACACGCTACCTCCTGCAGGTCTGTTGTTTCAATCGTCACACGCTTCCTCCTGTAGTCATGCTGTTCACATCGCCACACGCTTCCTCCTGCATTCATGCTGTTTACATCGTCACACGTTTCCTCCTGCAGTGATGCTGTTCACATCGCCACACGCTACCTCCTGCATGTCTGTTGTTACAATCGCCACATGCATCCTCCTGCAGTGATGCTGTTCACATCTCCACACTCTACTTCCTGCATGTCTGTTGTTACAATCGCCACATGTTTCCTCCTGCAGTCATGCTGTTCACATCGCCACACGCTACCTCCTACAGTCATGCTGTTCAGATAGTCACACGCTTCCTCCTGCAGTCATGCTGTTCACATCATCACACGCTTACTCCTGCAGTCATGCTGTTCACATCGACACACGCTTCCTCCTGCAGTCATGCTGTTCTCATCGTCACACACTTCCTCTTGTAGTCATGCTGTTCAGATAGTCACACGCTTCCTCCTGCAGTCATGCTGTTTACATCGTCACACGCTTCCTTCTGCAGTCATGCTGTTCACATCGTCACACGTTTCCTCCTGCAGGTCTGTTGTTACAATCGCCACATGCTTCCTCCTGCAGTGATGCTGTTTACATCGTCACACGCTTCCTCCTGCAGTGATGCTGTTTACATCGTCACACGCTTCCTCCTGCAGTCATGCTGTTTACATCGCCACACGCTTCCTCCTGCAGTGATGCTGTTTACATCGCCACACGCTTCCTTCTGCAGTCATGCTGTTCACATCGCCATACGCTTCCTCATGCAGTCATGCTGTTAACATCGTCACACGCTTCCTCCTGCAGTGATGCTGTTTACATCGTCACACGCTTCCTCCTGCAGTCATGCTGTTCACATCGCCACACGCTTCCTTCTGCAGTCATGCTGTTTACATCGCCACACGCTTCCTCCTTCAGTTATGCTGTTCACATCGTCACACGCTTCCTCCTGCAGTCATGCTGTTTTCATCGTCACACGCTTCCTCCTGCAGTCATGCTGTTCACATCGCCACACGCTTCCTTCTGCATTCATGCTGTTTACATCGTCACACGCTTCCTCCTTCAGTTATGCTGTTCACATCGTCACACGCTTCCTCCTGCAGTTATGCTGTTCACATCGTCACACGCTTCCTCCTGCAGTTATGCTGTTCACATCGTCACACGCTTCCTCCTGCAGTTATGCTGTTCACATCGTCACACGCTTCCTCCTGCAGTTATGCTATTCACATCGCCACACGCTACCCCATGCAGGTCTGTTGTTACAATCGCCACACGCTTCCTCCTGCAGTCATGCTGTTCACATCGCCACATGCTACCCCCTGCAGGTCTGTTGTTTCAATCGTCACACGCTTCCTCCTGTAGTCATGCTGTTTACATCGTTACACGCTTCCTCCTCCAGTTATGCTGTTCACATCGTCACACGCTTCCTCCTGCAGTTATGCTGTTCACATCGTCACACGCTTCCTCCTGCAGTTATGCTGTTCACATCGTCACACGCTTCCTCCTGCAGTTATGCTGTTCACATCATCGCAAGTTTCCTCCTGCAGTCATGCTGTTTACATCGTCACACGCTTCCTCCTGTCCTGTAGTCATGCTGTTTACATCGTCACACGCTTCCTCCTGCAGTGATGCTGTTTACATCGTCACACGCTTCCTCCTACAATGATGCTGTTTACATCGTCACACGCTTCCTTCTGCAGTCATGCTGTTCACATCGTCACACGCTTCCTCCTGCAGTCATGCTGTTTACATCGTCACACGCTTCCTCCTGCAGTGATGCTGTTTACATCGCCACACGCTTCCTCCTGCAGTCATGCTGTTCACATCGTCACACGCTTCCTCCTGCAGTAATGCTGTTCACATCGCCACACGCTTCCTCCTGCAGGTCTGTTGTTACAATCGCCACACGCTTCCTCCTGCAGTCATGCTGTTCACATCGTCACACGCTTCCTCCTGCAGTGATGCTGTTCACATCGTCACACGCTTCCTCCTGCAGTGATGCTGTTCACATCGCCACACGCTTCCTTCTGCATTCATGCTGTTTACATCGTCACACGCTTCCTCCTTCAGTTATGCTGTTCACATCGTCACACGCTTCCTCCTGCAGTCATGCTGTTCACATCATCACACGCTCCTCTGCAGTCTGTTGTTACATCGTCACACGCTTCCTCCTGCAGTCATGCTGTTTACATCGTCACACGCTTCCTCCTGCATTGATGCTGTTCACATCGCCACACGCTTCCTCCTGCAGTGATGCTGTTCACATCGCCACACGCTTCCTCCTGCAGGTCTGTTGTTACAATCGCCACACGCTTCCTCCTGCAGTGATGCTGTTCAAATCGTCACACGCTTCCTCCTGCAGTGATGCTGTTTACATCGCCACACGCTTCCTCCTGCAGGTCTGTTGTTTCAATCGTCACACGCTTGCTTCTGCAGTGATGCTGTTCACATCGCCACACGCTTCCTCCTGCAGTCATGCTGTTCACATCGCCACACGCTACCTCCTGCAGGTCTGTTGTTTCAATCGTCACACGCTTCCTTCTGCAGTCATGCTGTTCACATCGTCACACGCTTCCTCCTGCAGTCATGCTGTTCACATCGTCACACGCTTCCTCCTGCAGTCATGCTGTTTACATCGCCACACGCTTCCTTCTGCAGTCATGCTGTTCACATTGTCACACGCTTCCTCCTGCAGTGATGCTGTGTACATCGTCACGCGTTTCCACCTGCAGTCATGCTGTTTACATCGTCACACGTTTCCTCCTGCAGTCATGCTGTTCACATCGCCACACTCTTCCTCCTGCAGTCATGCTGATCACATCGTCACACGCTTCCTCCTGCAGGTCTGTTGTTACAATCGCCACACGTTTCCTCCTGCAGTCATGCTGTTCACATCGTCACACGCTTCCTCATGCATGTCTGTTGTTACAATCGCCACACGCTTCCTCATGCAGTCATGCTATTCACATCGCCAAACGCTACCTCCTGCAGGTCTGTTGTTACAATCGCCACACGCTTCCTCCTGCAGTCATGCTGTTCACATCGTCACACGCTTCCTCCTGTCCTGTAGTCATGCTGTTTACATCGTCACACGCTTCCTCCTGCAGTGATGCTGTTTACATCGTCACACGCTTCCTCCTACAATGATGCTGTTTACATCGTCACACGCTTCCTTCTGCAGTCATGCTGTTCACATCGTCACACGCTACCTCCTGCAATCATGCTATTCAGATCGTCACACGCTTCCTCCTGCAGTCATGCTGTTCAGATCGCCACACGCTTCCTCCTGCAGTCATGCTGTTCACATCGTCACACGTTTCCTCCTGCAGTCATGTTGTTACAATCGCCACACGCTTCCTCCTGCACTGATGCTGTTCACATAGCCACACGCTACCTCCTGCAGGTCTGTTGTTACAATCGCCACACGCTTCCTCCTGCAGTCATGCTGTTCACATCGCCACACGCTTCCTCCTGCAGTCATGCTGTTCACATCGCCACAGGCTTCCTCCTGCAGTCATGCTGTTCAGATCGTCACACGCTACCTCCTGCACTGATGCTGTTCACATCGCCACACGCTACCTCCTGCAGTCATGCTGTTCACATCATCACACGCTACCTCCTGCACTCATGCTGTTTACATCGTCACACGCTTCCTCCTGCATTCATGCTGTTTACATCGTCACACGCTTCCTCCTGCAGTCATGCTGTTTACATCGTCACACGCTTCCTCCTGCAGTGATGCTGTTTACATCGTCACACGCTTCCTCCTGCAGTGATGCTGTTTACATAGTCACAGGCTTCATCCTGCAGTCATGCTGTTTACATCGTCACATGCTTCCTCCTTCAGTGATGCTGTTTACATCGTCACACGCTTCCTCCTGTAGTTATGCTGTTTACATCGTCACACCCTTCCTCCTGCAGTGATGCTGTTTACATCGCCACACGCTTCCTCCTGCAGTGATGCTGTTTACATCGTCACACGCTTCCTCCTGCAGTGATGCTGTTCACATCGTCACAAGCTTCCTCCTGCAGGTCTGTTGTTACAATCGCCACACGCTTCCTCCTACAGTGATGCTGTTTACATCGTCACACGCTACCTCCTGCAGTGATGCTGTTTACATCGTCACACGCTTCATCCTGCAATCATGCTGTTTACATCGTCACAGGCTTCCTCCTGCAGTGATGCTGTTTATATCGCCACAGGCTTCCTCCTGCAGTCATGCTGTTCACATCGCCACAGGCTTCCTCCTGCAGTCATGCTGTTCAGATCGTCACACGCTACCTCCTGCACTGATGCTGTTCACATCGCCACACGCTACCTCCTGCAGTCATGCTGTTCACATCACACGCTACCTCCTGCAGTCATGCTGTTTACATCGTCACACGCTTCCTTCTGCAGTCATGCTGTTTACATCGTCACACGCTTCCTCCTGCAGTGATGCTGTTTACATCGTCACACGCATCCTCCTGCAGTGATGCTGTTTACATCGTCACACGCTTCATCCTGCAGTCATGCTGTTTACATCGTCACATGCTTCCTTCTGCAGTGATGCTGTTTACATCGTCACACGCTTCCTCCTGTAGTTATGCTGTTTACATCGTCACACCCTTCCTCCTGCAGTGATGCTGTTTACATCGCCACACGCTTCCTCCTGCAGTGATTCTGTTTACATCGTCACACGCTTCCTCCTGCAGTGGTGCTGTTCACATCGTCACAAGCTTCCTCCTGCAGGTCTGTTGTTACAATTGCCACACGCTTCCTCCTACAGTGATGCTGTTTACATCGTCACACGCTACCTCCTGCAGTGATGCTGTTTACATCTTCACACGCTTCATCCTGCAATCATGCTGTTTACATCGTCACAGGCTTCCTCCTGCAGTGATGCTGTTTACATCGTCACACGCTTCCTCCTGTAGTCATGCTGTTTACATCGTCACACGCTTCCTCCTGCATTGATGCTGTTTACATCGCCATACGATTCCTCCTGCAGTGATGCTGCTTACTTCGTCACTCGCTTCCTCCTGCAGTGATGCTGTTTACATCGTCACACGCTTCATCCTGCAGTGATGGTGTTTACATCGTCACACGCTTCCTCCTGCAGTCATGCTGTTCACATCGTCACACGCTTCCTCCTGCAGTCATGCTGTTTACATCGCAACACGCTTCCTCCTGCGGTCATGCTCTTCACATCGTCACACGCTTCCTCCTGCAGATATGTTGTTACAATCGCCATACGCCTCCTCCTGCAGTGATGCTCTTCACATTGTCACACGCTTCCTCCTGCAGATATGTTGTTACAATCGCCACATGCTTCCTCCTGCAGTCATGCTGATCATATCGTCACACGCTTCCTCCTGCAGGTCTGTTGTTACAATCGCCACACGTTTCCTCCTGCAGTCATGCTGTTCACATCGCCACACGCTTCCTCCTGCAGTCATACTGATCACATCGGCACACGCTTCCTCCTGCAGGTTTGTTGTTACAATCGCCACACGTTTCCTCCTGCAGCCATGCTGTTCACATCGTTACACGCTTCCTCCTGCATGTCTGTTGTTACAATCGCCACACGCTTCCTCCTGCAGTCATGCTATTCAGATCGTCACACGCTTCCTCCTGCAGTCATGCTGTTCAGATCGCCACACGCTTCCTCCTGCAGTCATGCTGTTCACATCGTCACACGCTTCCTCCTGCAGTCATGTTGTTACAATCGCCACACGCTTCCTCCTGCACTGATGCTGTTCACATAGCCACACGCTACCTCCTGCAGGTCTGTTGTTACAATCGCCACACTCTTCCTCCTGCAGTCATGCTGTTCACATGGCCACACGCTTCCTCCTGCAGTCATGCTGTTCACATCGCCACACGCTTCCTCCTGCAATCATGCTATTTAGATCGTCACACGCTTCCTCCTGCAGTCATCCTGTTCAGATCGCCACACGCTTCCTCCTGCAGTCATGCTGTTCACATCGTCACACGCTTCCTCCTGCAGTCATGTTGTTACAATCGCCACACGCTTCCTCCTGCACTGATGCTGTTCACATAGCCACACGCTACCTCCTGCAGGTCTGTTGTTACAATCGCAACACGCATCCTCCTGCAGTCATGCTGTTCACATGGCCACACGCTTCCTCCTGCAGTCATGCTGTTCACATCGCCTCACGCTTCCTCCTGCAGTCATGCTGTTCACATCGCCACAGGCTTCCTCCTGCAGTCATGCTGTTCAGATCGTCACACGCTACCTCCTGCACTGATGCTGTTCACATCGCCACACGCTACCTTCTGCAGTCATGCTGTTTACATCGTCACACGCTTCCTCCTGCAGTCATGCTGTTTACATCGTCACACGCTTCCTCCTGCAGTGATGCTGTTTACATCGTCACACGCTTCCTCCTGCACTGATGCTGTTTACATCGTAACACGCTTCCTCCTGCAGTCATGCTGTTCTCATCGTCACATGCTTCCTCTTGTAGTCATGATGTGTACATCGTCATACGTTTCCTCCTGCAGTCATGCTGTTTACATTGTCACACGCTTCCTCCTGCAGTCATGCTGTTTACATCGTCACTCGCTTCCTCCTGCAGTCATGCTGTTCACATCGTCACACGCGTCCTCCTGCATGTCTGTTGTTACAATCGACACACGTTTCCTCCTGCAGTCATGCTGTTCACATCGCAACACGCTACCTCCTGCAGTCATGCTGTTCAGATCGTCACACACTTCCTCCTGCAGTCATGCTGTTCACATCGTCACACGCTTCCTCCTGCAGTCATGTTGTTACAATCGCCACACGCTTCCTCCTGCACTGATTCTGTTCACATCGCCACACGCTACCTCCTGCAGGGCTGTTGTTACAATCGCCACACGCATCCTGCTGCAGTCATGCTGTTCACATCGCCACACGCTTCCTCCTGCAGTCATGCTGTTCACATCGCCACACGCTTCCTCCTGCAGTCATGCTGTTCACAGCGCCACACGCTTCCTCCTGCAGTCATGCTGTTCAGATCGTCACACGCTACCTCCTGCACTGATGCTGTTCACATCGCCACACGCTACCTCCTGCAGTCATGCTGTTCAGATCATCACACGCTACCTCCTGCAGTCATGCTGTTTACATCGTCACACGCTTCCTCCTGCAGTCATGCTGTTCACATCGTCACACGCTTCCTCCTGCAGTCATGCTGTTTACATCGTCACACGCTTCCTCCTGCAGTCATGCTGTTTACATCGTCACACGCTTCCTCCTGCAGTCATGCTGTTTACATCATCACACGCTTCCTCCTGCAGTCATGCTGTTTACATCGTCACACGCTTCCTCCTGCAGTCATGCTGTTTACATCGTCACACGCTTCCTCCTGCAGTCATGCTGTTTACATCGTCACACGCTTCCTCCTGCAGTGATGCTGTTTACATCGTAACACGCTTCCTCCTGCAGTCATGCTGTTCTCATCGTCACACACTTCCTCTTGTAGTCATGATTTGTACATCGTCACATGCTTCCTCCTGCAGTTATGCTGTTTACATCGTCACACGTTTCCTCCTGCAGTGATGCTGTTTACATCGTCACATGTTTCCTCCTGCAGTCATGCTGTTTACATCGTCACACGCTTCCTCCTGTAGTCATGCTGTTTACATCGTCACACGCTTCCTCCTGTAGTCATGCTGTTTACAGTGTCACACGCTTCGTCATACACTCCAGTTTTCACATCGTCACACACTTAGTCATACACTCCAGTTTTCACATCATCACACACTTCGTCATACACTCCAGTTGTCACATCGTCACACACTTCCTCATACACTCCAGTTTTCATATCGTCACGCCCTTCCTCCTACTGTACTGTTGTTCACATCGTCACTCCATTGCTTCATAACTTTGTAATGTTGTGTGTGGGAGTTGACCCCTAGTTTCTATGTACGGTGATGTGTGGGAGATGACCCCTAGTTTCTTTGTACCATGAGGTGTGGGAGTTGACCCCTAGTTTCTATGTACGGTGATGTGTGGGAGATGACCCCTAGTTTCTATGGACCATGATGTGTGGGAGTTGACCCCTAGTTTCTATGTACGGTGATGTGTGGGAGATGACCCCTAGTTTCTATGTACGGTGATGTGTGGGAGTTGACCCCTAGTTTCTATGGACCATGATGTGTGGGAGTTGACCCCTAGTTTCAATATACGGTGATGTATGTGAGTTGACCCCTAGTTTCTATATACGGTGATGTGTGTGAGTTGACCCCTAGTTTCTATGTACCATGATGTGTGGGAGTTGACCCCTAGTTTCTATGTACCATGATGTGTGGGAGTTGACCCCTAGTTTCTATGTACGGTGATGTGTGGGAGATGACTCCTAGTTTCTATGTATCATGATGTGTGTGAGTTGACCCCTAGTTTCTATGTACTGTGATGTGTGGGAGTTGACCCCTAGTTTCTATGTACCATGATGTGTGGGAGTTGACCCCTAGTTTCTATGTACGGTGATGTGTGGGAGATGACCCCTAGTTTCTATGTACGGTGATGTGTGGGAGATGACCCCTAGTTTCTATTGACCATGATGTGTGAGAGATGACCCCTAGTTTATATGTACCATGATGTGTGGGAGTTGACCCCTAGTTTCTATGTACGGTGATGTGTGGGAGATGACCCCTAGTTTCTATGTACCATGATGTGTGGGAGTTGACCCCTAGTTTCAATATACGGTGATGTTTGTGAGTTGACCCCTAGTTTCTATATACGGTGATGTGTGTGAGTTGACCCCTAGTTTCTATGTACCATGATGTGTGGGAGTTGACCCCTAGTTTCTATTGACCATGATGTGTGGGAGTTGACCCCTAGTTTCTATGTACCATGATGTGTGGGAATTGACCCCTAGTTTCTATGTACGGTGATGTTTGTGAGTTGACCCCTAGTTTCTATGTACCATGATGTGTGGGAGTTGACCCCTAGTTTCTATTGACCATGATGTGTGGGAGTTGACCCCTAGTTTCTTATGGACCATGATTTGTGGGAGTTGACCCCTAGTTTCTATGTACGGTGATGTGTGGGAGATGACCCCTAGTTTCTATGTACGGTGATGTGTGGGAGTTGACCCCTAGTTTCTATGGACCATGATGTGTGGGAGATGACCCCTAGTTTCTATGTACCATGATGTGTGGGAGTTGACCCCTAGTTGCTATGTACCATGATGTGTGGGAGTTGAACGCTAGTTTCTATGTACTGTGATGTGTGGGAGATGACCCCTAGTTTCTATGTACCATGATGTGTGGGAGTTGACCCCTAGTTTCTATGTACGGTGATGTGTGGGAGTTGACCCCTAGTTTCTATGGAACATGATGTGTGGGAGATGACCCCTAGTTTCTATGTACTGTGATGTGTGTGAGTTGACCCCTAGTTTCTATGTACGGTGATGTGTGGGAGATGACCCCTAGTTTATATGTACCATGATGTGTGGGAGTTGACCCCTAGTGTCTATGTACGGTGATGTGTGGGAGATGACCCCTAGTTTCTATGTACCATGATGTGTGGGAGTTGACCCCTAGTTTCTATGTACGGTGATGTGTGGGAGATGACCCCTTGTTTCTATGTACGGTGATGTGTGGGAGATGACCCCTAGTTTCTATGTACGGTGATGTGTGGGAGATGACCCCTAGTAACTATGTACGGTGATGTGTGGGAGTTGACCCCTAGTTTCTATGTACGGTGATGTGTGGGAGATGACCCCTAGTTTCTATGTACCATGATGTGTGGGAGTTGACCCCTAGTTTCTATGGACCATGATGTGTGGGAGTTGACCCCTAGTTTCAATATACGGTGATGTATGTGAGTTGACCCCTAGTTTCTATATACGGTGATGTGTGTGAGTTGACCCCTAGTTTCTATGTACCATGATGTGTGGGAGTTGACCCCTAGTTTCTATGTACCATGATGTGTGGGAGTTGACCCCTAGTTTCTATGTACGGTGATGTGTGGGAGATGACCCCTAGTTTTTATGTACGGTGATGTGTGGGAGATGTCCCCTAGTTTCTATTGACCATGATGTGTGGGAGATGACCCCTAGTTTATATGTACCATGATGTGTGGGAGTTGACCCCTAGTTTCTATGTACGTTGATGTGTGGGAGATGACCCCTAGTTTCTATGTACCATGATGTGTGGGAGTTGACCCCTAGTTTCAATATACGGTGATGTTTGTGAGTTGACCCCTAGTTTCTATATACGGTGATGTGTGTGAGTTGACCCCTAGTTTCTATGTACCATGATGTGTGGGTGTTGACCCATAGTTTCTATTGACCATGATGTGTGGGAGTTGACCCCTAGTTTCTATGTACCATGATGTGTGGGAGATGACCCCTAGTTTCTATGTACGGTGATGTTTGGGATATGACTCCTAGTTTCTATGTACGGTGATGTGTGGGAGATGACCCCTAGTTTCTATGTACCATGATGTGTGGGAGTTGACCCCTAGTTTCTATGTACGGTGATGTGTGGGAGATGACCCCTAGTTTCTATGTACGGTGATGTGTGGGAGATGACCCCTAGTTTCTATTGACCATGATGTGTGAGAGATGACCCCTAGTTTATATGTACCATGATGTGTGGGAGTTGACCCCTAGTTTCTATGTACCATGATGTGTGGGAGATGACCCCTAGTTTCTATGTACTGTGATGTGTGGGAGTTGACCCCTAGTTTCTATGTACGGTGATGTGTGGGAGTTGACCCCTAGTTTCTATGTACCATGATGTGTGGGAGTTGACCCCTAGTTTCTATGTACCATGATGTGTGGGAGATGACCCCTAGTTTCTATGTACGGTGATGTGTGGGAGATGACCCCTAATTTCTATGTACTCTTATTCATCTAGTAACGTTTTCATATAGTAACGTATTCATTTAATTACGTATTCATATAACAATGTATTCGTATAGCAAAGTATTCATCTAGCAATATATTCATTTAGAAACGTATTCATCTAGTAAAGTATTCATATAGCAACTTATTCATCTAGCAACATATTCATCTAGTAAAGTATTCATATAGCAACTTATTCATCTAGCAACATATTCATTATTCATCTAGAAACATATTCATCTAGTAAAGTATTCAAACAGCAACCAACAGCAATGTATTCATATAGCAATGTATTCATATAGCAACTTATTCATCTAGCAACATATTAATTATTCATCTAGCAACATATTCATCTAGTAAAGTATTCAAACAGCAACCAACAGCAACATATTCATCTAGTAACGTATTCATATAGCAAGGCATTCATATAGGAAAGTTTTCATCTAGCAACATATTCACCTAGCAACATATTCATCTAGTAACGTATTCATATAGCAAGGCATTCATATAGGAAAGTTTTCATCTAGCAACATATTCACCTAGCAACATATTCATCTAGTAACGTATTCATATAGCAAGGCATTCATATAGGAAAGTTTTCATCTAGCAACATATTCACCTAGCAACATATTCATCTAGTAACGTATTCATATAGCAAGGCATTCATATAGGAAAGTTTTCATCTAGCAACATATTCACCTAGCAACATATTCATCTAGTAACGTATTCATATAGCAAGGCATTCATATAGGAAAGTTTTCATCTAGCAACATATTCATCTAGTAACGTATTCATCTAGCAACATATTCATCTAGTAACGTATTCATCTAGCAACATATTCATCTAGTAACGTATTCATCTAGCAACATATTCATCTAGCAACGTATTCATCTAGCAGCAAATTCAACTAGCAACGTATTCATATAGCAACCTATTCATCTAGCGACATATTCATCTAGCAACGTATTCATCTAGCAACAAATTCAACTAGCAACGTATTCATCTAGCAACATATTCATCTAGTAACGTATTCATCTAGCAACATATTCATCTGGTAACGTATTCATCTAGCAACATATTCATCTAGTAACGTATTCATCTAGCAACATAGTCATCTAGTAACGTATTCATCTAGCAACATATTCATCTAGTAACGTATTCATCTAGCAACATATTCATCTAGTAACGTATTCATCTAGTAACATATTCATATAGCAACGTATTCACCTAGCAACACATTCAACTAGCATCGTATTCACCTAGCAACACATTCAACTAGCATCGTATTCATATAGCAAAGTATTCATATAGCATCATATTCATCTAGTAACGTTTTCATCTAGCAACATACTAATCTAGTAACGTATTCATATAGCAACGTATTAATCTAGTAACGTAATCATATAGCAATGTTTTCTTATAGCAAGGTATTCATCAGGTAACTTATTCATATAGCAACATATTCATCTAGGAACGTATTCATATAGCAACGTATACATCTAGTAACGTATTCATATAGCAATGTATTCAAATAGCAACGTATTCATATAGCAACGTAATCAGGTAGCAACGTATTCATATAGCAACGTATTCATCTAGTAACGTATTCATATAGCAATGTATTCATATAGCAACGTATTCATCTATCAACGTATTCATCCAACAACGTATTCATCTAATAACGTATTCATATAACAACGTATTCATCTAGTAACGAATTAATATAGCAAGGTATTCATCTATCAACGTATTCATCCATCAACGTATTCATCTAATAACGTATTCATATAACAACGTATTCATCTAGTAACATTTTCATATAGTAACGTATTCATATAGCAACGTATTAATCAAGTAACGTGGTCATATTGCAATATAGTCATCTAGCAACGTATTCATATAACAACGTATTCATCTAGTAACGTATTCATATAGCAACATATTCATCTAGTAACGTATTCATATAACAACGTATTCATCTAGTAGCGTATTAATATAGGAACGTATTCATATAGCAACATATTCACCTAGCAACATAGTCATCAAGTAATGTATTCATATAGCAAGATATTCATCTAGCAAGATATTCATCTAGCAACGTATTCATCTAGCAACAAATTCAACTAGCAATGTATTCATTTAGCAACGTATTCATCTAGCAACATATTCATCTAGTAACGTATTCATCTAGCAACATATTCATATAGTAACGTATTCATCTAGTAACGTATTCTTAATTATTATAGCAACGTAATCATATAGCAACATATTCATATAGAAACATATTCATATAGCAATGTATTCATTTAGCAACATATTCATCTAGTAACGTATTCATATATCAACGTATTCATATAGCAACGTATTCATCTAGCAACATATCCATCTAGTAACGTTTTCATCTAGCAACATACTCATCTAGTAACGTATTCATATAGCAACGTATTCATCTAGTAACGTATTCATATAGCAACGTATTCATATAGCAACGTATTCAAATAGCAACATATTCATCTGGTAACGTATTGATATAGCAACGTATTCATCTAGTAACGTATTCATATAGCAACCTATTCATCTGGTAACGTATTGATATAGCAACGTATTCATCTAGTAACGTATTCATATAGCAACCTATTCACCTATCAACGTATTCATCTATCAACGTATTCATCCATCAACGTATTCAGCTAATAACGTATTCATATAACATCGTATTCATCTAGTAACGTATTAATATAGCAAGGTATTCATATAGCAACATATTCACCTAGCAACATATTCATCTAGTAACGTATTCATCTAGTAACGTATTCATAAAGCAACGTATTCATCTAGCAACATATTCATCTAGTAACGTATTCATCTAGTAACGTATTCATATATCAACGTATTCATATAGCAAACTATTCATCTAGTAACGTATTCATATAGCAACATATTCATATAGAAGGTATTCATCTAACAACGGATTCATCTAGTAACGGACTCATCTAGTAACCGATTCATCTTGTAACGGATTCATCTAGTAACGTATTCATCTAATAATGGATTCATCTAACAACGGATTCATCTAGTAACGGATTCATCTAACAACATATTCATCTACTAACGGATTCATCTAGTAACGTATTCATCTAACAATGGATTCATCTAGTAACGGATTCATCTAGTAACGGATTCATCTAGAAACGGATTCATCTAGCAACGGATTCATCTAGTAACGGATTCATCTAATAACGGATTACGGATTCATCTGGTAACGGATTCATCTAGTAACGGATTCATCTAGTAACGTATTCATCTAACAACGGATTCATCTAGTAACGGATTCATCTAGTAACGGATTCATCTAGAAACGGATTCATATAACAACGGATTCATCTAGTAACGGATTCATCTAACAACGGATTCATCTAGTAACGGATTCATCTAGTAACGTATTCATCTAACAACGGATTCATCTAGTAACGGATTCATCTAGTAACGGATTCATCTAGAAACGGATTCATCTAGCAACGGATTCAGCTAGTAACGGATTCATCTAATAACGGATTCATCAGGTAACGGATTCATCTAGTAACGGATTAATCTAGTAATGGATTCATCTTGTAACGGATTCATCTAGTAACGGATTCATCTAGTAACGGATTCATCTAGCTACGGATTCATCTTGTAACGGATTCATCTAGTAACGGATTCATCTAGTAACGGAGTCCGGATTCATCTAGTAACGGATTCATCTAACAACGAATTCATCTAGTAACGGATTCATCTAGTAAGGTATTCATCTAGCAACGGATTCATCTAAGAACGGATTCATCTAGTAGTGGATTCATCTAACAACGGATTCATCTAGTAACGGATTCATCTAGTAACGGATTCATCTAACAACGGATTCATCTAACAACGGATTCATCTAGTAACGTATTCATCTATTATCGGATTCATCTAGTAACGGATTCATCTAAAAACGGATTCATCTATTAAGGCATTCATCTAGTAACGTATTCATCTTATAACATATTCATCTAACAATGGATTCATCTATTAACGGATTCATCTAACAACGGAGACATCTAGTAACGGAGTCATCTAACAACGGATTCATCTAGTAACGGATTCATCTAGTAACGGATTCATCTAGTAAGGTATTCATCTAGAAACGTATTCATCTAGTAATGGATTCATCTAACAACGGATTCATCTAGTAACGGATTCATATAACAACGGATTCATCTAGTAACGGATTCATCTAGTAACGGATTCATCTAACAAAGGATTCATCTAGTAACGTATTCATCTAGCAACGGATTCATCTAACAAAGGATTCATCTAGTAACGGATTCTTCTAGTAACGGATTCATCAAGTAACGTATTCATCTAACAACGGATTCATCTAACAACGGATTCATCTAGTAACGGATTCCTCTAGTAACGTATTCATCTATTAACGGATTCCGGATTCATCTAGAAACGGATTCATATAGTAACGGATTCATCTAGTAACGGATTCATCTAGAAACGGATTCATCTAGCAACGGATTCATCTAGTAACGGATTCATCTAGTAACGGATTCATCTAATAACGGATTCCGGATTCATCTGGTAACGGATTCATCTAGTAACGGATTCATCTAGTAATGGATTCATCTTTTAACGGATTCATCTAGTAACGGATTCATCTAGTAACGGATTCATCTAGTAACGGAGTCCAGATTCATCTAGTAACGGATCGATCTAACAAAGGATTCATCTAGCTACGGATTCATCTTTTAACGGATTCATCTAGTAACGGATTCATCTAGTAACGGAGTCCGGATTCATCTAGTAACGGATTCATCTAACAACGGATTCATCTAGTAACGGATTCATCTAGTAACGGATTCATCTAACAACGGATTAATCTAGTAACGGATTCATCTAGTAACGTATTCATCTAGCAACGGATTCATCTAAGAACGGATTCATCTAGTAGCGGATTTATCTAACAACGGATTCATCTAGTAACGGATTCATCTACTAATGGATTCATCTAACAACGGATTCATCTAGTAACGTATTCATCTATTAACGGATTCATCTAGTAACGGATTCATCTAGTAACGGATTCATCTTGTAACGGATTCATATAGTAACGGATTCATCTAGTAACGGATTCCGGATTCATCTATTAACGGATTCATCTAGCAACGGATTCATCTAGAAACGGATTCATATAGTAACGGACCCATCTAGTAACGGATTCATTTAGAAACGGATTCATCTAGCAACGGATTCCGGATTCATCTGGTAACGGATTCATGTAGTAAGGGATTCTTCTTGTAACGGATTCAACTAGTAACGGATTCATCTAGTAACGGAATCATTTTGTAACGGATTCATCTAGTAACGGATTCATCTAGTAACGGATTCATCTAGCAACGGATTCATCTAACAAAGGATTCATCTAGTAACGGATTCATCTAGTAACGGATTAATCTAGTAACGTACACATCTAGAAAAGTATTCATCTAGCAACGGATTCATCTAACAACGGATTCATCTAGTAACGGATTCATCTAGTAACGGATTCATCTAGTAACGTACACATCTAAAAACGTATTCATCTAGTAACGGATTCATCTAACAACGGATTCATCTAGTAACGGACTCATCTAGTAACCGATTCATCTTTCATAGGATTCATCTAGTAACGGATTCATCTAGTAACGGATTCATCTACCAACGGATTCATCTAGTAACGGATTAATTTAGTAACGCATTCATCTAACAACGGATTCATCTAGTAACGGATTCATCTAACAACGGATTCATCTAGTAACGGATTCATCTAGTAATGGATTCATCTAACAACGGATTCATCTAGTAATGGATTCATCTAGTAACAGATTCATCTAGTAACGTATTCATCCAACAACGGATTCATCTAGTAACGGATTCATCTAGTAACGGATTCATCTAGTAACGTATTCATCTAACAACGGATTCATCTAACAACGGATTCATCTAGTAACGGATTCATCTAGTAATGTATTCGTCTAGTAACGGATTCATATATTAACGGATTAATCTAACAACGGAGACATCTAGTAAGGCATTCATCTAGTAACGTATTCATCCAACAACGGATTCATCTAGTAACGGATTCATCTAGTAACGGATTCATCTAGTAACCTATTCATCTAACAACGGATTCATCTAACAACGGATTCATCTAGTAACGGATTCATCTAGTAACGTATTCTTCTAGTAACGGATTCATCTATTAACGGATTCATCTAACAATGGAGACATCTAGGAACGGATTCATCTAACAACGGATTCATCTAGTAACGGATTCATCTAGTAACGTATTCATCGAGAAACGTATTCATCTAGTAATTGATTCATCTAACAACGGATTCATCTAACAATGGACTCATCTAGTAACGGATTCATCTAACATCGGATTCATCTTGTAACGGATTCATCTAACAACGGATTCACCTAACAACGGATTCATCTAGTAACGGATTCATCTAGTAACGTATTCATCAAACAACGGATTCATCTAACATCGGATTCACCTAGTAACGGATTCATCTAACAACGGATTCATCTAGTAACGGATTCCTCTAGTAACGGATTCATCTAATAACGGATTCCGGATTGATCTGGTAACGGATTCATCTAGTAACGGATTCTTCTTGCAACGGATTCATCTAGTAACGGATTCCGGATTCATCTAGTAACGGTTTCATCTAGTAACGGATTCATCTAGAAACGGATTCATCTAGTAACGGAATCATCTAGAAACGGATTCATCTAGCAACGGATTCATTTTGTAACGGATTCATCTAGAAACGGATTCATCTAGCAACGGATTCATCTTGTAACGAATTCATCTAGTAACGGATTCCGGATTCATCTAGTAACGGATTCATCTAGTAACGGATTCATCTAGTAACGGATTCATCTAGAAACGGATTCATATAGTAATGGATCCATCTAGTAACGGATTCATCTAGAAACGGATTCATCTAGTAACGGATTCCTCTAGTAACGGATTCATCTAATAACGGATTCCGGATTGATCTGGTAACGGATTCATCTAGTAACGGATTCTTCTTGTAACGGATTCATCTAGTAACGGATTCCGGATTCATCTAGTAACGGTTTCATCTAGTAACGGATTCATCTAGTAACGGATTCATCTAGTAACGGACTCATTTAGAAACGGATTCATCTAGCAACGGATTCATTTTGTAACGGATTCATCTAGAAACGGATTCATCTAGCAACGGATTCATCTTGTAACGAATTCATCTAGTAACTGATTCCGGATTCATCTAGTAACGGATTCATCTAGTAATGAATTCATCTAGTAACGGATTCATCTAGAAACGGATTCATATAGTAATGGATCCATCTAGTAACGGATTCATCTAGAAACGGATTCATATAGTAACGGATCCATCTAGTAACGGATTCATCTAGAAACGGATTCATCTAGCAACGGATTCCGGATTCATCTGGTAACGGATTCTTCTTGTAACGGATTCAACTAGTAACGGATTCATCTAGTAACGGAATCATCTAGTAACGGATTCATCTAGCAACGGATTCATCTAACAACGGATTCATCTAGTAACGGATTCATCTAGTAACGGATTCATCTTGTAACGGATTCATCTAGTAACGGATTCATCTAGTAACGGATTCCGGATTCATCTTGTAACGGATTCATCTAGTAACGGATTCCGGATTCATCTAGTAACGGATTCATCTAGTAATGGATTCATCTTGTAACGGATGCATCTAGTAACGGATCCATCTAGTAACGGATTCATCTAGAAAAGGATTCATCTAGCAACGGATTCCGGATTCATCCGGTAACGGATTCATCTAGTAACGGATTCTTCTTGTAACGGATTCAACTAGTAAAGGATTCATCTAGTAACGGAAGCATCTTGTAACGGATTCATCTAGTAATGGATTCATCTAGTAACGAATTCATCTAGCAACGGATTCATCTAACAACGGATTCATCTAGTAACGGATTCATCTAGTAACGGATTCATATAGTAACATACATATCTAGAAACGTATTCATCTAGCAACGGATTCATCTAACAACGGATTCATCTAGTAACGGATTCATCTACCAACGGATTCATCTAGTAACGGATTAATTTAGTAACGCATTCATCTAACAACGGATTCATCTAGTAACGGATTCATCTAACAACGGATTCATCTAGTAACGGATTCATCTAGTAACGTATTCATCTAGCAACGGATTCATCTAAGAACGGATTCATCTAGTAGCGGATTTATCTAACAACGGATTCATCTAGTAACGGATTCATCTACTAATGGATTCATCTAACAACGGATTCATCTAGTAACGTATTCATCTATTAACGGATTCATCTAGTAACGGATTCATCTAGTAACGGATTCATCTTGTAACGGATTCATATAGTAACGGATTCATCTAGTAACGGATTCCGGATTCATCTATTAACGGATTCATCTAGCAACGGATTCATCTAGAAACGGATTCATATAGTAACGGACCCATCTAGTAACGGATTCATTTAGAAACGGATTCATCTAGCAACGGATTCCGGATTCATCTGGTAACGGATTCATGTAGTAAGGGATTCTTCTTGTAACGGATTCAACTAGTAACGGATTCATCTAGTAACGGATTCATCTAGTAACGGATTCATCTAGTAACGGATTCATCTAGCAACGGATTCATCTAACAAAGGATTCATCTAGTAACGGAATGATCTAGTAACGGATTAATCTAGTAACGTACACATCTAGAAAAGTATTCATCTAGCAACGGATTCATCTAACAACGGATTCATCTAGTAACGGATTCATCTAGTAACGGATTCATCTAGTAACGTACACATCTAAAAACGTATTCATCTAGTAACGGATTCATCTAACAACGGATTCATCTAGTAACGGACTCATCTAGTAACCGATTCATCTTTCATAGGATTCATCTAGTAACGGATTCATCTAGTAACGGATTCATCTACCAACGGATACATCTAGTAACGGATTAATTTAGTAACGCATTCATCTAACAACGGATTCATCTAGTAACGGATTCATCTAACAACGGATTCATCTAGTAACGGATTCATCTAGTAATGGATTCATCTAACAACGGATTCATCTAGTAATGGATTCATCTAGTAACAGATTCATCTAGTAACGTATTCATCCAACAACGGATTCATCTAGTAACGGATTCATCCAACAACGGATTCATCTAGTAACGGATTCATCTAGTAACGGATTCATCTAGTAACCTATTCATCTAACAACGGATTCATCTAACAACGGATTCATCTAGTAACGGATTCATCTAGTAACGTATTCTTCTAGTAACGGATTCATCTATTAACGGATTCATCTAACAATGGAGACATCTAGGAACGGATTCATCTAACAACGGATTCATCTAGTAACGGATTCATCTAGTAACGTATTCATCGAGAAACGTATTCATCTAGTAATTGATTCATCGAACAACGGATTCATCTAACAATGGACTCATCTAGTAACGGATTCATCTAACATCGGATTCATCTTGTAACGGATTCATCTAACAACGGATTCACCTAACAACGTATTCATCTAGTAACGGATTCATCTAGTAACGTATTCATCAAACAACGGATTCATCTAACATCGGATTCACCTAGTAACGGATTCATCTAACAACGGATTCATCTAGTAACGGATTCCTCTAGTAACGGATTCATCTAATAACGGATTCCGGATTGATCTGGTAACGGATTCATCTAGTAACGGATTCTTCTTGCAACGGATTCATCTAGTAACGGATTCCGGATTCATCTAGTAACGGTTTCATCTAGTAACGGATTCATCTAGAAACGGATTCATCTAGTAACGGAATCATCTAGAAACGGATTCATCTAGCAACGGATTCATTTTGTAACGGATTCATCTAGAAACGGATTCATCTAGCAACGGATTCATCTTGTAACGAATTCATCTAGTAACGGATTCCGGATTCATCTAGTAACGGATTCATCTAGTAACGGATTCATCTAGTAACGGATTCATCAAGAAACGGATTCATATAGTAATGGATCCATCTAGTAACGGATTCATCTAGAAACGGATTCATCTAGTAACGGATTCCTCTAGTAACGGATTCATCTAATAACGGATTCCGGATTGATCTGGTAACGGATTCATCTAGTAACGGATTCTTCTTGTAACGGATTCATCTAGTAACGGATTCCGGATTCATCTAGTAACGGTTTCATCTAGTAACGGATTCATCTAGTAACGGATTCATCTAGTAACGGACTCAGTTAGAAACGGATTCATCTAGCAACGGATTCATTTTGTAACGGATTCATCTAGAAACGGATTCATCTAGCAACGGATTCATCTTGTAACGAATTCATCTAGTAACGGATTCCGGATTCATCTAGTAACGGATTCATCTAGTAACGAATTCATCTAGTAACGGATTCATCTAGAAACGGATTCATATAGTAATGGATCCATCTAGTAACGGATTCATCTAGAAACGGATTCATATAGTAACGGATCCATCTAGTAACGGATTCATCTAGAAACGGATTCATCTAGCAACGGATTCCGGATTCATCTGGTAACGGATTCTTCTTGTAACGGATTCAACTAGTAACGGATTCATCTAGTAACGGAATCATCTTGTAACGGATTCAACTAGTAACGGATTCATCTAGTAACGGATTCATCTAGCAACGGATTCATCTAACAACGGATTCATCTAGTAACGGATTCATCTAGTAACGGATTCATCTTGTAACGGATTCATCTAGTAACGGATTCATCTAGTAACGGATTCCGGATTCATCTAGTAACGGATTCATCTAGTAACGGATTCATCTTGTAACGGATGCATCTAGTAACGGATCCATCTAGTAACGGATTCATCTAGAAAAGGATTCATCTAGCAACGGATTCCGGATTCATCCGGTAACGGATTCATCTAGTAACGGATTCTTCTTGTAACGGATTCAACTAGTAAAGGATTCATCTAGTAACGGAAGCATCTTGTAACGGATTCATCTAGTAATGGATTCATCTAGTAACGAATTCATCTAGCAACGGATTCATCTAACAACGGATTCATCTAGTAACGGATTCATCTAGTAACGGATTCATATAGTAACATACATATCTAGAAACGTATTCATCTAGCAACGGATTCATCTAACAACGGATTCATCTAGTAACGGATTCATCTACCAACGGATTCATCTAGTAACGGATTAATTTAGTAACGCATTCATCTAACAACGGATTCATCTAGTAACGGATTCATCTAACAACGGATTCATCTAGTAACGGATTCATCTAGTAACGGATTCATCTAACAACGGATTCATCTAGTAATGGATTCATCTAGTAACGGATTCATCTAGTAACGGATTCATCTAGTAACGTATTCATCTAACAACGGATTCATCTAACAACGGATTCATCTAGTAACGGATTCATCTAGTAATGTATTCGTCTAGTAACGGATTCATATATTAACGGATTAATCTAACAACGGAGACATCTAGTAAGGCATTCATCTAGTAACGTATTCATCCAACAACGGATTCATCTAGTAACGGATTCATCTAGTAACGGATTCATCTAGTAACCTATTCATCTAACAACGGATTCATCTAACAACGGATTCATCTAGTAACGGATTCATCTAGTAACGTATTCTTCTAGTAACGGATTCATCTATTAACGGATTCATCTAACAATGGAGACATCTAGGAACGGATTCATCTAACAACGGATTCATCTAGTAACGGATTCATCTAGTAACGTATTCATCGAGAAACGTATTCATCTAGTAATTGATTCATCTAACAACGGATTCATCTAACAACGGACTCATCTAGTAACGGATTCATCTAACATCGGATTCATCTTGTAACGGATTCATCTAACAACGGATTCACCTAACAACGGATTCATCTAGTAACGGATTCATCTAGTAACGTATTCATCAAACAACGGATTCATCTAACAACGGATTCACCTAGTAACGGATTCATCTAACAACGGATTCATCTAGTAACGGATTCCTCTAGTAACGGATTCATCTAATAACGGATTCCGGATTGATCTGGTAACGGATTCATCTAGTAACGGATTCTTCTTGCAACGGATTCATCTAGTAACGGATTCCGGATTCATCTAGTAACGGTTTCATCTAGTAACGGATTCATCTAGAAACGGATTCATCTAGTAACGGAATCATCTAGAAACGGATTCATCTAGCAACGGATTCATTTTGTAACGGATTCATCTAGAAACGGATTCATCTAGCAACGGATTCATCTTGTAACGAATTCATCTAGTAACGGATTCCGGATTCATCTAGTAACGGATTCATCTAGTAACGGATTCATCTAGTAACGGATTCATCAAGAAACGGATTCATATAGTAATGGATCCATCTAGTAACGGATTCATCTAGAAACGGATTCATCTAGTAACGGATTCCTCTAGTAACGGATTCATCTAATAACGGATTCCGGATTGATCTGGTAACGGATTCATCTAGTAACGGATTCTTCTTGTAACGGATTCATCTAGTAACGGATTCCGGATTCATCTAGTAACGGTTTCATCTAGTAACGGATTCATCTAGTAACGGATTCATCTAGTAACGGACTCAGTTAGAAACGGATTCATCTAGCAACGGATTCATTTTGTAACGGATTCATCTAGAAACGGATTCATCTAGCAACGGATTCATCTTGTAACGAATTCATCTAGTAACGGATTCCGGATTCATCTAGTAACGGATTCATCTAGTAACGAATTCATCTAGTAACGTATTCATCAAACAACGGATTCATCTAACATCGGATTCACCTAGTAACGGATTCATCTAACAACGGATTCATCTAGTAACGGATTCCTCTAGTAACGGATTCATCTAATAACGGATTCCGGATTGATCTGGTAACGGATTCATCTAGTAACGGATTCTTCTTGCAACGGATTCATCTAGTAACGGATTCCGGATTCATCTAGTAACGGTTTCATCTAGTAACGGATTCATCTAGAAACGGATTCATCTAGTAACGGAATCATCTAGAAACGGATTCATCTAGCAACGGATTCATTTTGTAACGGATTCATCTAGAAACGGATTCATCTAGCAACGGATTCATCTTGTAACGAATTCATCTAGTAACGGATTCCGGATTCATCTAGTAACGGATTCATCTAGTAACGGATTCATCTAGTAACGGATTCATCTAGAAACGGATTCATATAGTAATGGATCCATCTAGTAACGGATTCATCTAGAAACGGATTCATCTAGTAACGGATTCCTCTAGTAACGGATTCATCTAATAACGGATTCCGGATTGATCTGGTAACGGATTCATCTAGTAACGGAATCTTCTTGTAACGGATTCATCTAGTAACGGATTCCGGATTCATCTAGTAACGGTTTCATCTAGTAACGGATTCATCTAGTAACGGATTCATCTAGTAACGGACTCATTTAGAAACGGATTCATCTAGCAACGGATTCATTTTGTAACGGATTCATCTAGAAACGGATTCATCTAGCAACGGATTCATCTTGTAACGAATTCATCTAGTAACGGATTCCGGATTCATCTAGTAACGGATTCATCTAGTAACGAATTCATCTAGTAACGGATTCATCTAGAAACGGATTCATATAGTAATGGATCCATCTAGTAACGGATTCATCTAGAAACGGATTCATATAGTAACGGATCCATCTAGTAACGGATTCATCTAGAAACGGATTCATCTAGCAACGGATTCCGGATTCATCTGGTAACGGATTCTTCTTGTAACGGATTCAACTAGTAACGGATTCATCTAGTAACGGAATCATCTTGTAACGGATTCAACTAGTAACGGATTCATCTAGTAACGGATTCATCTAGCAACGGATTCATCTAACAACGGATTCATCTAGTAACGGATTCATCTAGTAACGGATTCATCTTGTAACGGATTCATCTAGTAACGGATTCATCTAGTAACGGATTCCGGATTCATCTAGTAACGGATTCATCTAGTAACGGATTCATCTTGTAACGGATGCATCTAGTAACGGATCCATCTAGTAACGGATTCATCTAGAAAAGGATTCATCTAGCAACGGATTCCGGATTCATCCGGTAACGGATTCATCTAGTAACGGATTCTTCTTGTAACGGATTCAACTAGTAAAGGATTCATCTAGTAACGGAAGCATCTTGTAACGGATTCATCTAGTAATGGATTCATCTAGTAACGAATTCATCTAGCAACGGATTCATCTAACAACGGATTCATCTAGTAACGGATTCATCTAGTAACGGAATCATATAGTAACATACATATCTAGAAACGTATTCATCTAGCAACGGATTCATCTAACAACGGATTCATCTAGTAACGGATTCATCTACCAACGGATTCATCTAGTAACGGATTAATTTAGTAACGCATTCATCTAACAACGGATTCATCTAGTAACGGATTCATCTAACAACGGATTCATCTAGTAACGGATTCATCTAGTAACGGATTCATCTAACAACGGATTCATCTAGTAATGGATTCATCTAGTAACAGATTCATCTAGTAACGTATTCATCCAACAACGGATTCATCTAGTAACGGAATCATCTAGTAACGGATTCATCTAGTAACGTATTCATCTAACAACGGATTCATCTAACAACGGATTCATCTAGTAACGGATTCATCTAGTAATGTATTCGTCTAGTAACGGATTCATCTATTAACGGATTAATCTAACAACGGAGACATCTAGTAAGGCATTCATCTAGTAACGTATTCATCCAACAACGGATTCATCTAGTAACGGATTCATCTAGTAACGGATTCATCTAGTAACCTATTCATCTAACAACGGATTCATCTAACAACGGATTCATCTAGTAACGGATTCATCTAGTAACGTATTCTTCTAGTAACGGATTCATCTATTAACGGATTCATCTAACAATGGAGACATCTAGGAACGGATTCATCTAACAACGGATTCATCTAGTAACGGATTCATCTAGTAACGTATTCATCGAGAAACGTATTCATCTAGTAATTGATTCATCTAACAACGGATTCATCTAACAACGGACTCATCTAGTAACGGATTCATCTAACATCGGATTCATCTTGTAACGGATTCATCTAACAACGGATTCACCTAACAACGGATTCATCTAGTAACGGATGCATCTAGTAACGTATTCATCAAACAACGGATTCATCTAACAACGGATTCACCTAGTAACGGATTCATCTAACAACGGATTCATCTAGTAACGAATTCATCTAGCAACGGATTCATCTAACAACGGATTCATCTAGTAACGGATTCATCTAGTAACGGATTCATATAGTAACGTACATATCTAGAAACGTATTCATCTAGCAACGGATTCATCTAACAACGGATTCATCTAGTAACGGATTCATCTAGTAATTGATTCATCTAACAACGGATTCATCTAACAACGGACTCATCTAGTAACGGATTCATCTAACATCGGATTCATCTTGTAACGGATTCATCTAACAACGGATTCATCTAGTAACGGATGCATCTAGTAACGTATTCATCAAACAACGGATTCATCTAACAACGGAATCACCTAGTAACGGATTCATCTAACAACGGATTCATCTAGTAACGAATTCATCTAGCAACGGATTCATCTAACAACGGATTCATCTAGTAACGGATTCATCTAGTAACGGATTCATATAGTAACGTACATATCTAGAAACGTATTCATCTAGCAACGGATTCATCTAACAACGGATTCATCTAGTAACGGATTCATCTACCAACGGATTCATCTAGTAACGGATTAATTTAGTAACGCATTCATCTAACAACGGATTCATCTAGTAACGGATTCATCTAACAACGGATTCATCTAGTAACGGATTCATCTAGTAACGGATTCATCTAACAACGGATTCATCTAGTAATGGATTCATCTAGTAACAGATTCATCTAGTAACGTATTCATCCAACACACAAACGGATTCATCTAGTAACGGATTCATCTAGTAACGTATTCATCTAACAACGGATTCATCTAACAACGGATTCATCTAGTAACGGATTCATCTAGTAATGTATTCGTCTAGTAACGGATTCATCTATTAACGGATTAATCTAACAACGGAGACATCTAGTAAGGCATTCATCTAGTAACGTATTCATCCAACAACGGATTCATCTAGTAACGGATTCATCTAGTAACGGATTCATCTAGTAACCTATTCATCTAACAACGGATTCATCTAACAACGGATTCATCTAGTAACGGATTCATCTAGTAACGTATTCTTCTAGTAACGGATTCATCTATTAACGGATTCATCTAACAATGGAGACATCTAGGAACGGATTCATCTAACAACGGATTCATCTAGTAACGGATTCATCTAGTAACGTATTCATCGAGAAACGTATTCATCTAGTAATTGATTCATCTAACAACGGATTCATCTAACAACGGACTCATCTAGTAACGGATTAATCTAACATCGGATTCATCTTGTAACGGATTCATCTAACAACGGATTCACCTAACAACGGATTCATCTAGTAACGGATTCATCTAGTAACGTTTCATCAAACAACGGATTCATCTAACAATGGATTCACCTAATAACGGATTCATCTAACAACGGATTCATCTAGTAACGGATTCATCTAGTAATGTATTCGTCTAGTAACGGATTCATCTATTAACGGATTAATCTAACAACGGAGACATCTAGTAAGGCATTCATCTAGTAACCTATTCATCCAACAACGGATTCATCTAGTAACGGATTCATCTAGTAACGGATTCATCTAGTAACCTATTCATCTAACAACGGATTCATCTAACAACGGATTCATCTAGTAACGGATTCATCTAGTAACGTATTCTTCTAGTAACGGATTCATCTATTAACGGATTCATCTAACAACGGAGACATCTAGTAACGGATTCATCTAACAACGGATTCATCTAGTAACGGATTCATCTAGTAACGTATTCATCGAGAAACGTATTCATCTAGTAATTGATTCATCTAACAACGGATTCATCTAACAACGGACTCATCTAGTAACGGATTCATCTAACATCGGATTCATCTTGTAACGGATTCATCTAACAACGGATTCACCTAACAACGGATTCATCTAGTAACGGATTCATCTAGTAACGTATTCATCAAACAACGGATTCATCTAACAATGGATTCACCTAGTAACGGATTCATCTAACAACGGATTCATCTAGTAACGGATTCCTCTAGTAACGGATTCATCTAATAACGGATTCCGGATTGATCTGGTAACGGATTCATCTAGTAACGGATTCTTCTTGTAACGGATTCATCTAGTAACGGATTCCGGATTCATCTAGTAACGGTTTCATCTAGTAACGGATTCATCTAATAACGGATTCATCTAGTAACGGAATCATCTAGAAACGGATTCATCTAGCAACGGATTCATTGTAACGAATTCATCTAGAAACGGATTCATCTAGCAACGAATTCATCTAGTAACGGATTCCGGATTCATCTAGTAACGGATTCATCTAGTAACGAATTCATCTAGTAACGGATTCATCTAGAAACGGATTCCTATAGTAATGGATCCATCTAGTAACGGATTCATCTAGAAACGGATTCATATAGTAACGGATCCATCTAGTAACGGATTCATCTAGCTACGGATTCATCTTGTAACGGATTCATCTAGTAACGGATTCATCTAGTAACGGAGTCCGGATTCATCTAGTAACGGATTCATCTAACAACGGATTCATCTAGTAACGGATTCATCTAGTAACGGATTCATCTAACAACGGATTAATCTAGTAACGGATTCATCTAGTAACGTATTCATCTAGCAACGGATTCATCAAAGAACGGATTCATCTAGTAGCGGATTTATCTAACAACGGATTCATCTAGTAACGGATTCATCTACTAATGGATTCATCTAACAACGGATTCATCTAGTAACGTATTCATCTATTAACGGATTCATCTAGTAACGGATTCATCTAGTAACGGATTCATCTTGTAACGGATTCATATAGTAACGGATTCATCTAGTAACGGATTCCGGATTCATCTATTAACGGATTCATCTAGCAACGGATTCATCTAGAAACGGATTCATATAGTAACGGATCCATCTAGTAACGGATTCATCTAGAAACTGATTCATCTAGCAACGGATTCCGGATTCATCTGGTAACGGATTCATGTAGTAAGGGATTCTTCTTGTAACGGATTCAACTAGTAACGGATTCATCTAGTAACGGAATCATCTTGTAACGGATTCATCTTGTAACGGATTCATCTAGTAACGGATTCATCTATAAACGGATTCATATAGTAACGGATCCATCAAGTAACGGATTCATCTAGAAACGGATTCATCTAGCAACGGATTCCGGATTCATCTGGTAACGGATTCTTCTTGTAACGGATTCAACTAGTAACGGATTCATCTAGTAACGGAATCATCTTGTAACGGATTCAACTAGTAACGGATTCATCTAGTAACGGATTCATCTAGCAACGGATTCATCTAACAACGGATTCATCTAGTAACGGATTCATCTAGTAACGGATTCATCTTGTAACGGATTCATCTAGTAACGGATTCATCTAGTAACGGATTCCGGATTCATCTAGTAACGGATTCATCTAGTAACGGATTCATCTTGTAACGGATGCATCTAGTAACGGATCCATCTAGTAACGAATTCATCTAGAAACGGATTCATCTAGCAACGGATTCCGGATTCATCCGGTAACGGATTCATCTAGTAACGGATTCGTCTTGTAACGGATTCAACTAGTAAAGGATTCATCTAGTAACGGAAGCATCTTGTAACGGATTCATCTAGTAATGGATTCATCTAGTAACGAATTCATCTAGCAACGGATTCATCTAACAACGGATTCATCTAGTAACGGATTCATCTAGTAACGGATTCATATAGTAACGTACATATCTAGAAACGTATTCATCTAGCAACGGATTCATCTAACAACGGATTCATCTAGTAACGGATTCATCTAGTAACGGATTCATCTAGTAACGTACACATCTAGAAACGTATTCATCTAGTAACGGATTCCTCTAACAACGGATTCATCTAGTAACAGACTCATCTAGTAACCGATTCATCTGTCATAGGATTCATCTAGTAACGGATTCATCTAGTAACGGATTAATTTAGTAACGGATTCATCTAGTAACGTATTCATCTAACAACGGATTCATCTAGTAACGGATTCATCTAGTAACGGATTCATCTAGAAACGGATTCATCTAGCAACGGATTCAGCTAGTAACGGATTCATCTAATAACTGATTACGGATTCATCTGGTAACGGATTCATCTAGCAACGGATTAATCTAGTAATGGATTCATCTTGTAACGGATTCAACTAGTAACGGATTCATCTAGTAACGGATTCATCTAGCAACGGATTCATCTAACAACGGATTCATCTAGTAACGGATTCATCTAGTAACGGATTCATCTTGTAACGGATTCATCTAGTAACGGATTCATCTAGTAACGGATTCCGGATTCATCTAGTAACGGATTCATCTAGTAACGGATTCATCTTGTAACGGATTCATCTAGTAACGATTCATCTAGTAACGGATTCATCTAGAAACAGATTCATCTAGCAACGGATTCCGGATTCATCCGGTAACGGATTCATCTAGTAACGGATTATTCTTGTAACGGATTCAACTAGAAAAGGATTCATTTAGTAACGGAAGCATCTTGTAACGGATTCATCTAGTAATGGATTCATCTAGTAACGGATTCATCTAACAACGGATTCATCTAGTAACGGATTCATCTAGTAACGGATTCATATAGTAACGTACATATCTAGAAACGTATTCATCTAGCAACGGATTCATCTAACAACGGATTCATCTAGTAACGGATTCATCTATCAACGGATTCATCTAGTAACGGATTCATCTAGTAACGGATTCATCTAGTAACATACTCATCTAGTAACCGATTCATCTGTCATAGGATTCATCTAGTAACGGATTCATCTAGTAACGGATTAATTTAGTAACGGATTCATCTAGTAACGTATTCATCTAACAACGGATTCATCTAGTAACGGATTCATCTAGTAACGGATTCATCTAGAAACAGATTCATCTAGCAACGGATTCCGGATTCATCCGGTAACGGATTCATCTAGTAACGGATTATTCTTGTAACGGATTCAACTAGTAAAGGATTCATTTAGTAACGGAAGCATCTTGTAACGGATTCATCTAGTAATGGATTCATCTAGTAACGGATTCATCTAACAACGGATTCATCTAGTAACGGATTCATCTAGTAACGGATTCATATAGTAACGTACATATCTAGAAACGTATTCATCTAGCAACGGATTCATCTAACAACGGATTCATCTAGTAACGGATTCATCTATCAACGGATTCATCTAGTAACGGATTCATCTAGTAACGGATTCATCTAGTAACATACTCATCTAGTAACCGATTCATCTGTCATAGGATTCATCTAGTAACGGATTCATCTAGTAACGGATTAATTTAGTAACGGATTCATCTAGTAACGTATTCATCTAACAACGGATTCATCTAGTAACGGATTCATCTAGTAACGGATTCATCTAGAAACCGATTCATCTAGCAACGGATTCAGCTAGTAACGGATTCATCTAATAACGGATTACGGATTCATCTGGTAACGGATTCATCTAGTAACGGATTAATCTAGTAATTGATTCATCTTGTAATGGATTCATCTGGTAAGGGATTCATCTAGTAACGGATTCATCTAGCTACGGATTCATCTTGTAACGGATTCATCTAGTAACGGATTCATCTAGTAACGGAGTCCGGATTCATCTAGTAACGGATTCATCTAGTAACGGATTCATCTAGTAAGGTATTCATCTAGCAACGGATTCATCTAAGAACGGATTCATCTAGTAGTGGATTCATCTAACAACGGATTCATCTAGTAACGGATTCATCTAGTAACGGATTCATCTAACAACGGATTCATCTAACAACGGATTCATCTAGTAACGTATTCATCTATTATCGGATTCATCTAGTAACGGATTCATCTAAAAACGGATTCATCTATTAAGGCATTCATCTAGTAACGTATTCATCTTATAACATATTCATCTAACAACGGTTTCATCTATTAACGGATTCATCTAACAACGGAGACATCTAGTAACGGAGTCATCTAACAATGGATTCATCTAGTAACGGATTCATCTAGTAACGGATTCATCTAGTAAGGTATTCATCTAGAAACGTATTCATCTAGTAATGGATTCATCTAACAACGGATTCATCTAGTAACGGATTCATCTAACAACGGATTCATCTAGTAACGGATTCATCTAGTAACGGATTCATCTAACAAAGGATTCATCTAGTAAGGTATTCATCTAGCAACGGATTCATCTAACAACGGATTCATCTAGTAACGGATTCTTCTAGTAACGGATTCATCAAGTAACGTATTCATCTAACAACGGATTCATCTAACAACGGATTCATCTAGTAACGGATTCCTCTAGTAACGTATTCATCTATTAACGGATTCCGGATTCATCTAGAAACGGATTCATATAGTAACGGATTCATCTAGTAACGGATTCATCTAGAAACGGATTCATCTAGCAACGGATTCATCTAGTAACGGATTCATCTAATAACGGATTCCGGATTCATCTGGTAACGGATTCATCTAGTAACGGATTCATCTAGTAATGGATTCATCTTTTAACGGATTCATCTAGTAACGGATTCATCTAGTAACGGATTCATCTAGTAACGGATTCATCTAGTAACGGAGTCCAGATTCATCTAGTAACGGATTCATCTAACAAAGGATTCATCTAGCTACGGATTCATCTTGTAACGGATTCATCTAGTAACGGATTCCTCTAGTAACGGAGTCCGGATTCATCTAGTAACGGATTCATCTAACAACGGATTCATCTAGTAACGGATTCATCTAGTAACGGATTCATCTAACAACGGATTAATCTAGTAACGGATTCATCTAGTAAGGTATTCATCTAGCAACGGATTCATCTAAGAACGGATTCATCTAGTAGCGGATTTATCTAACAACGGATTCATCTAGTAACGTATTCATCTATTAACGGATTCATCTAGTAACGGATTCATCTAGTAACGGATTCATCTTGTAACGGATTCATATAGTAACGGATTCATCTAGTAACGGATTCCGGATTCATCTATTAACGGATTCATCTAGCAACGGATTCATCTAGAAACGGATTCATATAGTAACGGATCCATCTAATAACGGATTCATCTAGAAACGGATTCATCTAGCAACGGATTCCGGATTCATCTGGTAACGGATTCATGTAGTAAGGGATTCTTCTTGTAACGGATTCAACTAGTAACGGATTCATCTAGTAACGGAATCATCTTGTAACGGATTCATCTAGTAACGGATTCATCTAGTAACGGATTCATCTAGCAACGGATTCATCTAACAACGGATTCATCTAGTAACGGATTCATCTAGTAACGGATCCATCTAGTAACGTACACATCTAGAAACGTATTCCTCTAGCAACGGATTCATCTAACAACGGATTCATCTAGTAACGGATTCATCTAGTAACGGATTCATCTAGTAACGTACACATCTAGAAACGTATTCATCTAGTAATGGATTCATCTAACAACGGATTCATCTAGTAACGGACTCATCTAGTAACCGATTCATCTTTCATAGGATTCATCTAGTAACGGATTCATCTAGTAACGGATTCATCTACCAACGGATTCATCTAGTAACTGATTAATTTAGTAACGCATTCATCTAACAACGGATTCATCTAGTAACGGATTCATCTAACAACGGATTCATCTAGTAACGGATTCATCTAGTAACGGATTCATCTAACAACGGATTCATCTAGTAACGGATTCATCTAGTAACAGATTCATCTAGTAACGTATTCATCCAACAACGGATTCATCTAGTAACGGATTCATCTAGTAACGTATTCATCTAACAACGGATTCATCTAACAACGGATTCATCTAGTAACGGATTCATCTAGTAATGTATTCGTCTAGTAACGGATTCATCTATTAACGGATTAATCTAACAACGGAGACATCTAGTAAGGCATTCATCTAGTAACGTATTCATCCAACAACGGATTCATCTAGTAACGGATTCATCTAGTAACCTATTCATCTAACAACGGATTCATCTAACAACGGATTCATCTAGTAACGGATTCATCTAGTAACGTATTCTTCTAGTAACGGATTCATCTATTAACGGATTCATCTAACAACGGAGACATTTGGTAACGGATTCATCTAACAACGGATTCATCTAGTAACGGATTCATCTAGTAACGTATTCATCGAGAAACGTATTCATCTAGTAATTGATTCATCTAACAACGGATTCATCTAACAACGGACTCATCTAGTAACGGATTAATCTAACATCGGATTCATCTTGTAACGGATTCATCTAACAACGGATTCACCTAACAACGGATTCATCTAGTAACGGATTCATCTAGTAACGTTTTCATCAAACAACGGATTCATCTAACAATGGATTCACCTAATAACGGATTCATCTAACAACGGATTCATCTAGTAACGGATTCATCTAGTAATGTATTCGTCTAGTAACGGATTCATCTATTAACGGATTAATCTAACAACGGAGACATCTAGTAAGGCATTCATCTAGTAACCTATTCATCCAACAACGGATTCATCTAGTAACGGATTCATCTAGTAACGGATTCATCTAGTAACCTATTCATCTAACAACGGATTCATCTAACAACGGATTCATTTAGTAACGGATTCATCTAGTAACGTATTCTTCTAGTAACGGATTCATCTATTAACGGATTCATCTAACAACGGAGACATCTAGTAACGGATTCATCTAACAACGGATTGATCTAGTAACGGATTCATCTAGTAACTTATTCATCGAGAAACGTATTCATCTAGTAATTGATTCATCTAACAACGGATTCATCTAACAACGGACTCATCTAGTAACGGATTCATCTAACATCGGATTCATCTTGTAACGGATTCATCTAACAACGGATTCACATAACAACGGATTCATCTAGTAACGGATTCATCTAGTAACGTATTCATCAAACAACGGATTCATCTAACAATGGATTCACCTAGTAACGGATTCATCTAACAACGGATTCATCTAGTAACGGATTCCTCTAGTAACGGATTCATCTAATAACGGATTCCGGATTGATCTGGTAACGGATTCATCTAGTAACGGATTCTTCTTGTAACGGATTCATCTAGTAACGGATTCCGGATTCATCTAGTAACGGTTTCATCTAGTAACGGATTCATCTAATAACGGATTCATCTAGTAACGGAATCATATAGAAACGGATTCATCTAGCAACGGATTCATTTGTAACGAATTGATCTAGAAACGGATTCATCTAGCAACGAATTCATCTAGTAACGGATTCCGGATTCATCTAGTAACGGATTCATCTAGTAACGAATTCATCTAGTAACGGATTCATCTAGAAACGGATTCCTATAGTAATGGATCCATCTAGTAACGGATTCATCTAGAAACGGATTCATATAGTAACGGATCCATCTAGTAACGGATTCATCTAGCTACGGATTCATCTTGTAACGGATTCATCTAGTAACGGATTCATCTAGTAACGGAGTCCGGATTCATCTAGTAACGGATTCATCTAACAACGGATTCATCTAGTAACGGATTCATCTAGTAACGGATTCATCTAACAACGGATTAATCTAGTAACGGATTCATCTAGTAACGTATTCATCTAGCAACGGATTCATCAAAGAACGGATTCATCTAGTAGCGGATTTATCTAACAACGGATTCATCTAGTAACGGATTCATCTACTAATGGATTCATCTAACAACGGATTCATCTAGTAACGTATTCATCTATTAACGGATTCATCTAGTAACGGATTCATCTAGTAACGGATTCATCTTGTAACGGATTCATATAGTAACGGATTCATCTAGTAACGGATTCCGGATTCATCTATTAACGGATTCATCTAGCAACGGATTCATCTAGAAACGGATTCATATAGTAACGGATCCATCTAGTAACGGATTCATCTAGAAACTGATTCATCTAGCAACGGATTCCGGATTCATCTGGTAACGGATTCATGTAGTAAGGGATTCTTCTTGTAACGGATTCAACTAGTAACGGATTCATCTAGTAACGGAATCATCTTGTAACGGATTCATCTTGTAACGGATTCATCTAGTAACGGATTCATCTAGCAACGGATTCATCTAACAACGGATTCATCTAGTAACGGATTCATCTAGTAACGGATTCATCTAGTAACGTACACATCTAGAAACGTATTCATCTAGCAACGGATTCATCTAACAACGGATTCATCTAGTAACGGATTCATCTAGTAACGGATTCATCTAGTAACGTACACATCTAGAAACGTATTCATCTAGTAACGGATTCATCTAACAACGGATTCATCTAGAAAAGGACTCATCTAGTAACCGATTCATCTTTCATAGGATTCATCTAGTAACGGATTCATCTAGTAATGGATTCATCTACCAACGGATTCATCTAGTAACGGATTAATTTAGTAACACATTCATCTAACAACGGATTCATCTAACAACGGATTCATCTAGTAACGGATTCATCTAGTAACGGATTCATCTAACAACGGATTCATCTAGTAACGGATTCATCTAGTAACAGATTCATCTAGTAACGTATTCATCCAACAACGGATTCATCTAGTAACGGATTCATCTAGTAACGGATTCATCTAGTAACGTATTCATCTAACAACGGATTTATCTAGTAACGGATTCATCTAGTAATGTATTCGTCTAGTAACGGATTCATCTATTAACGGATTAATCTAACAACGGAGACATCTAGTAAGGCATTCCTCTAGTAACGTATTCATCCAACAACGGATTCATCTAGTAATGGATTCATCAGGTAACGGATTCATCTAGTAACCTATTCATCTAACAACGAATTCATCTAACAACGGATTCATCTAGTAACGGATTCATCTAGTAACGTATTCTTCTAGTAACGGATTCATCTATTAACGGATTCATCTAACAACGGAGACATCTAGTAACGGATTCATCTAACAACGGATTCATCTAGTAACGGATTCATCTAGTAACGTATTCATCGAGAAACGTACTCATCTAGTAATTGATTCATCTAACAACGGATTCATCTAACAACGGACTCATCTAGTAACGGATTCATCTAACATCGGATTCATCTAGTAACGGATTCATCTAACAACGGATTCACCTAACAACGGATTCATCTAGTAACGGATTCATCTAGTAACGTTTTCATCAAACAACGGATTCATCTAACAATGGATTCACCTAGTAACGGATTCATCTAACAACGGATTCATCTAGTAACGGATTCATCTAGTAATGTATTCGTCTAGTAACGGATTCATCTATTAACGGATTAATCTAACAACGGAGACATCTAGTAAGGCATTCATCTAGTAACGTAATCATCCAACAACGGATTCATCTAGTAACGGATTCATCTAGTAACGGATTCATCTAGTAACCTATTCATCTAACAACGGATTCATCTAACAACGGATTCATCTAGTAACGGATTCATCTAGTAACGTAATCTTCTAGTAACGGATTCATCTATTAACTGAATCATCTAACAACGGAGACATCTAGTAACGGATTCATCTAACAACGGATTCATCTAGTAACGGTTTCATCTAGTAACGTATTCATCGAGAAACGTATTCATCTAGTAATTGATTCATCTAACAACGGATTCATCTAACAACGGACTCATCTAGTAACGGATTCACCTAACATCGGATTCATCTTGTAACGGATTCATCTAACAACGGATTCACCTAACAACGGATTCATCTAGTAACGGATTCATCTAGTAACGGATTCATTAAACAACGGATTCATCTAACAATGGATTCACCTAGTAACGGATTCCTCTAACAACGGATTCATCTAGTAACGGATTCCTCTAGTAACGGATTCATCTAATAACGGATTCCGGATTGATCTGGTAACGGATTCATCTAGTAGCGGATTCTTCTTGTAACGGATTCATCTAGTAACGGATTCCGGATTCATCTAGTAACGGATTCATCTAGTAACGAATTCATCTAGTAACGGATTCATCTAGAAACGGATTCCTATAGTAATGGATCCATCTAGTAACGGATTCATCTAGAAACGGATTCATATAGTAACGGATCCATCTAGTAACGGATTCATCTAGCTACGGATTCATCTTGTAACGGATTCATCTAGTAACGGATTCATCTAGTAATGGAGTCCGGATTCATCTAGTAACGGATTCATCTAATAACGGATTCATCTAGTAACGGAATCATCTAGAAACGGATTCATCTAGCAACGGATTCATTTGTAACGAATTCATCTAGAAACGGATTCATCTAGCAACGGATTCATCTTGTAACGAATTCATCTAGTAACGGATTCCGGATTCATCTAGTAACGGATTCATCTAGTAACGAATTCATCTAGTAACGGATTCATCTAGAAACGGATTCCTATAGTAATGGATCCATCTAGTAACGGATTCATCTAGAAACGGATTCATATAGTAACGGATCCATCTAGTAACGGATTCATCTAGCTACGGATTCATCTTGTAACGGATTCATCTAGTAACGGATTCATCTAGTAATGGAGTCCGGATTCATCTAGTAACGGATTCATCTAACAACGGATTCATCTAGTAACGGATTCATCTAGTAACGGATTCATCTAACAACGGATTAATCTAGTAACGGATTCATCTAGTAAGGTATTCATCTAGCAACGGATTCATCTAAGAACGGATTCATCTAGTAGCGGATTTATCTAACAACGGATTCATCTAGTAACGGATTCATCTACTAATGGATTCATCTAACAACGGATTCATCTAGTAACGTATTCATCTATTAACGGATTCATCTAGTAACGGATTCATCTAGTAACGGATTCATCTTGTAACGGATTCATATAGTAACGGATTCATCTAGTAACGGATTCCGGATTCATCTATTAACGGATTAATCTTGAAACGGATTCATATAGTAACGGATCCATCTAGTAACGGATTCATCTAGAAACGGATTCATCTAGCAACGGAATCCGGATTCATCTGGTAACGGATTCATGTAGTAAGGGATTCATCTTGTAACGGATTCAACTAGTAACGGATTCATCTAGTAACGGAATCATCTTGTAACGGATTCATCTAGTAACGGATTCATCTAGTAACGGATTCATCTAGCAACGGATTCATCTAACAACGGATTCATCTAGTAACGGATTCATCTAGTAACGTACACATCTAGAAACGTATTCATCTAGCAACGGATTCATCTAACAACGGATTCATCTAGTAACGGATTCATCTAACAACGGATTCATCTAGTAACGGACTCATCTAGTAACCGATTCATCTTTCATAGGATTCATCTAGTAACGGATTCATCTAGTAACGGATTCATCTACCAACGGATTCATCTAGTAACGGATTAATTTAGTAACGCATTCATCTAACAACGGATTCATCTAGTAACGGATTCATCTAACAACGGATTCATCTAGTAACGGATTCATCTAATAACGGATTCATCTAACAACGGATTCATCTAGTAACGGATTCATCTAGTAACAGATTCATCTAGTAACGTATTCATCCAACAACGGATTCCTCTAGTAACGGATTCATCTAGTAACGGATTCATCTAGTAACGTATTCATCTAACAACGGATTCATCTAACAACGGATTCATCTAGTAACGGATTCATCTAGTAATGTATTCGTCTGGTAACGGATTCATCTATTAACGGATTAATCTAACAACGGAGACATCTAGTAAGGCATTCATCTAGTAACTTATTCATCCAACAACGGATTCATCTAGTAACGGATTCATCTAGTAACGGATTCATCTAGTAACCTATTCATCTAACAACGGATTCATCTAACAACGGATTCATCTAGTAACGGATTCATCTAGTAACGTATTCATCGAGAAACGTATTCATCTAGTAATTGATTCATCTAACAACGGATTCATCTAACAACGGACTCATCTAGTAACGGATTCATCTAACATCGGATTCATCTTGTAACGGATTCATCTAACAACGGATTCACCTAACAACGGATTCATCTAGTAACGGATTCATCTAGTAACGTATTCATCAAACAACGGATTCATCTAACAATGGATTCACCTAGTAACGGATTCATCTAACAACGGATTCATCTAGTAACGGATTCCTCTAGTAACGGATTCATCTAATAACGGATTCCGGATTGATCTGGTAACGGATTCATCTAGTAACGGATTCTTCTTGTAACGGATTCATCTAGTAACGGATTCCGGATTCATCTAGTAACGGTTTCATCTAGTAACGGATTCATCTAATAACGGATTCATCTAGTAACGGAATCATCTAGAAACGGATTCATCTAGCAACGGATTCATTTGTAACGAATTCATCTAGAAACGGATTCATCTAGCAACGGATTCATCTTGTAACGAATTCATCTAGTAACGGATTCCGGATTCATCTAGTAACGGATTCATCTAGTAACGAATTCATCTAGTAACGGATTCATCTAGAAACGGATTCCTATAGTAATGGATCCATCTAGTAACGGATTCATCTAGAAACGGATTCATCTAGTAACGTATTCTTCTAGTAACGGATTCATCTATTAACGGATTCATCTAACAACGGAGACATCTAGTAACGGATTCATCTAACAACGGATTAATCTAGTAACGGATTCATCTAGTAAGGTATTCATCTAGCAACGGATTCATCTAAGAACGGATTCATCTAGTAACGGATTGATCTACTAATGGATTCATCTAACAACGGATTCATCTAGTAACGTATTCATCTATTAACGGATTCATCTAGTAACGGATTCATCTAGTAACGGATTCATCTTGTAACGGATTCATATAGTAACGGATTCATCTAGTAACGGATTCCGGATTCATTTATTAACGGATTCATCTAGAAACGGATTCATATAGTAACGGATCCATCTAGTAACGGATTCATCTAGAAACGGATTCATCTAGCAACGGATTCCGGATTCATCTGGTAACGGATTCATGTAGTAAGGGATTCCTCTTGTAACGGATTCAACTAGTAACGGATCCATCTAGTAACGGAATCATCTTGTAACGGATTCATCTAGTAACGGATTCATCTAGTAACGGATTCATCTAGCAACGGATTCATCTAACAACGGATTCATCTAGTAACGGATTCATCTAGTAACGGATTCATCTAGTAACGTACACATCTAGAAACGTATTCATCTAGTAACGGATTCATCTAACAACGGATTCATCTAGTAACGGACTCATCTAGTAACCGATTCATCTTTCATAGGATTCATCTAGTAACGGATTCATCTAGTAACGGATTCATCTACCAACGGATTCATCTAGTAACGGATTAATTTAGTAACGCATTCATCTAACAACGGATTCATCTAGTAACGGATTCATCTAACAACGGATTCATCTAGTAACGGATTCATCTAGTAACGGATTCATCTAACAACGGATTCATCTAGTAACGGATTCATCTAGTAACAGATTCATCTAGTAACGTATTCATCCAACAACGGATTCATCTAGTAACGGATTCATCTAGTAACGGATTCATCTAGTAACGTATTCATCTAACAACGGATTCATCTAACAACGGATTCATCTAGTAACGGATTCATCTAGTAATGTATTCGTCTAGTAACGGATTCATCTATTAACGGATTAATCTAACAACGGAGACATCTAGTAAGGCATTCATCTAGTAACGTATTCATCCAACAACGGATTCATCTAGTAACGGATTCATCTAGTAACGGATTCATCTAGTAACCTATTCATCTAACAACGGATTCATCTAACAACGGATTCATCTAGTAACGGATTCATCTAGTAACGTATTCTTCTAGTAACGGAATCATCTATTAACGGATTCATCTAACAATGGAGACATCTAGGAACGGATTCATCTAACAACGGATTCATCTAGTAACGGATTCATCTAGTAACGTATTCATCGAGAAACGTATTCATCTAGTAATTGATTCATCTAACAACGGATTCATCTAACAACGGACTCATCTAGTAACGGATTCATCTAACATCGGATTCATCTTGTAACGGATTCATCTAACAACGGATTCACCTAACAACGGATTCATCTAGTAACGGATTCATCTAGTAACGTATTCATCAAACAACGGATTCATCTAACAACGGATTCACCTAGTAACGGATTCATCTAACAACGGATTCATCTAGTAACGGATTCCTCTAGTAACGGATTCATCTAATAACGGATTCCGGATTGATCTGGTAACGGATTCATCTAGTAACGGATTCTTCTTGTAACGGATTCATCTAGTAACGGATTCCGGATTCATCTAGTAACGGTTTCATCTAGTAACGGATTCATCTAATAACGGATTCATCTAGTAACGGAATCATCTAGAAACGGATTCATCTAGCAACGGATTCATTTTGTAACGGATTCATCTAGAAACGGATTCATCTAGCAACGGATTCATCTTGTAACGAATTCATCTAGTAACGGATTCCGGATTCATCTAGTAACGGATTCATCTAGTAACGAATTCATCTAGTAACGGATTCATCTAGAAACGGATTCCGGATTCATATAGTAACGGATTCATCTAGTAACGGATTCATCTAGTAACGGATTCATCTAGTAACGGATTCATCTAGTAACGGATTCATCTAGCAACGGATTCATTTTGTAACGGATTCATCTAGTAACGGATTCATCTAGTAACGGATTCATCTAGTAACGGATTCATCTAGTAAACCGGATTCATCTAGTAACGGATTCATCTAGTAACGGATTCATCTAGTAACGGATTCATCTAGTAACGGATTCATCTAGTAATGGATTCATCTAGTAACGGATTCATCTAGAAACGGATTCATATAGTAACGGATCCATCTAGTAACGGATTCATCTAGAAACGGATTCATCTAGCAACGGATTCCGGATTCATCTGGTAACGGATTCTTCTTGTAACGGATTCAACTAGTAACGGATTCATCTAGTAACGGAATCATCTAGTAACGGATTCATCTAGTAACGGATTCATCTAACAACGGATTCATCTAGTAACGGATTCATCTAATAACGGATTCATCTAGTAACGGATTCATCTAGTAACGGATTCATCTAGTAACGTCGATTCATCTAGAAACGGATTCATCTAGCAACGGATTCCGGATTCATCTAGTAACGGATTCATCTAGTAACGGATTCATCTAGTAACGGATTCATCTAGTAACGGATTCATCTAGTAACGGATTCATCTAGTAACGGATTCATCTAACAACGGATTCCGGATTCATCTAGTAACGGATTCATCTAGTAACGTATTCATCTAACAACGGATTCATCTAACAACGGATTCATCTAGTAATGGATTCATCTAGTAATGTATTCGTCTAGTAACGGATTCATCTATTAACGGATTAATCTAACAACGGAGACATCTAGTAAGGCATTCATCTAGTAACGTATTCATCCAACAACGGATTCATCTAGTAACGGATTCATCTAGTAACGGATTCATCTAGTAACCTATTCATCTAACAACGGATTCATCTAACAACGGATTCATCTAGTAACGGATTTATCTAGTAACGTATTCTTCTAGTAACGGATTCATCTATTAACGGATTCATCTAACAACGGAGACATCTAGTAACGGATTCATCTAACAACGGATTCATCTAGTAACGGATTCATCTAGTAACGTATTCATCGAGAAACGTATTCATCTAGTAATTGATTCATCTAACAACGGATTCATCTAACAACGGACTCATCTAGTAACGGATTCATCTAACATCGGATTCATCTTGTAACGGATTCATCTAACAACGGATTCACCTAACAACGGATTCATCTAGTAACGGATTCATCTAGTAACGTATTCATCAAACAACGGATTCATCTAACAATGGATTCACCTAGTAACGGATTCATCTAACAACGGATTCATCTAGTAACGGATTCCTCTAGTAACGGATTCCGGATTCATCTAGTAACGGTTTCATCTAGTAACGGATTCCGGATTGATCTGGTAACGGATTCATCTAGTAACGGATTCTTCTTGTAACGGATTCATCTAGTAACGGATTCCGGATTCATCTAGTAACGGTTTCATCTAGTAACGGATTCATCTAATAACGGATTCATCTAGCAACTGATTCATTTGTAACGAATTCATCTAGAAACGGATTCATCTAGCAACGGATTCATCTTGTAACGAATTCATCTAGTAACGGATTCCGGATTCATCTAGTAACGGATTCATCTAGTAACGAATTCATCTAGTAACGGATTCATCTAGAAACGGATTCCTATAGTAATGGATCCATCTAGTAACGGATTCATCTAGAAACGGATTCATATAGTAACGGATCCATCTAGTAACGGATTCATCTAGCTACGGATTCATCTTGTAACGGATTCATCTAGTAACGGATTCATCTAGTAAGGGAGTCCGGATTCATCTAGTAACGGATTCATCTAACAACGGATTCATCTAGTAACGGATTCATCTAGTAACGGATTCATCTTGTAACGGATTCATATAGTAACGGATTCATCTAGTAACGGATTCCGGATTCATCTATTAACGGATTCATCTAGAAACGGATTCATATAGTAACGGATCCATCTGGTAACGGATTCATCTAGAAACGGATTCATCTAGCAACGGATTCCGGATTCATCTGGTAACGGATTCATGTAGTAAGGGATTCTTCTTGTAACGGATTCAACTAGTAACGGATTCATCTAGTAACGGAATCATCTTGTAACGGATTCATCTAGTAACGGATTCATCTAGTAACGGATTCATCTAGCAACGGATTCATCTAACAACGGATTCATCTAGTAACGGATTTATCTAGTAACGGATTCATCTAGTAACGTACACATCTAGAAACGTATTCATCTAGCAACGGATTCATCTAACAACGGATTCATCTAGTAACGGATTCATCTAGTAACGGTTACACAATCTAGAAAGTATTCATCTAGTAACGGATTCATCTAACAACGGATTCATCTAGTAACGGAATCATCTAGTAACCCGATTCATTGTCATAGGATTCATCTAGTAACGGATTCATCTAGTAACGGATTCATCTAGTAACGGATTCATCTAGTAACGGATTCATCTAGACGATTCATCTAACAACGGTTCATCTAGTAACGGATTCATCTAACAACGGATTCATCTAGTAACGGATCCGGATTCATCTAGTAACGGATTCATCTAGTAACGGATTCATCTAGCAACGGATTCATCTAGTAACGGATTCATCTAATAACGGATTCATCTAGTAACGGATTCATCTAACAACGGATTCATCTAGTAACGGATTCATCTAGTAACGGATTCATCTAACAACGGATTCATCTAACAACGGATTCATCTAGTAACGGATTCATCTACTAACGGATTCATCTAGTAACGGATTCATCTAATAACGGATTCATCTAATAACGCATACATCTAGTAACGCATTCATCTAATAACATATTCATCCAACAACGGATTCATCTATTAACGGATTCATCTAACAACGGATACATCTAGTAACCTATTCATCTAACAACGGATTCATCTAACAACGGATTCATCTAGTAACGGATTCATCTAGTAACGTATTCATCTAGAAACGTATTCATCTATTAACGGATTCATCTAACAACGGATACATCTAGTAACGGATTCATCTAACAACGGATTCATCTAGTAACGGATTCATCTAGTAACGACACTAACAAAATTCATCTAGAAACGTATTCATCTAGCAACTGATTCATCTAACAACGGACACAAACACCAAACACACAAAACATTCATCTAACAACGGATTCATCTAACAACGGACTCATCTAGTAACGGATTCATCTAACAACGTATTCATCTATTAACACCGGATTCATCTAAAAACTGATTCACATAACAACGGATTCATCTAGTAACGGATTCATCTAGAAACGTATTCATCAAACAACGGATTCATCTAGTAACGGATTCATCTAGTAACGGATTCATCTAATAACGGATTCCGGATTCATCTGGTAACGGATAAATCTAGTAACGGATTCTTCTTGTAACGGATTCAACTAGTAACGGATTCATCTAGTAATGGATTCATCTTGTAACGGATTCATCTAGTAACGGATTCATCTAGTAACGGATTCATCTAGCAATGTATTCATCTTGTAACGGATTCATCTAGTAACGGATTCATCTAATAACGGATTCCGGATTCATCTAGTAACGGTTTCATCTAGTAACGGATTCATCTAGTAACGGATTCATCTAGTAACGGATTCATCTACAAACGGATTCATGTATCAACGGATTCATCTAGTAACGGATTCATCTAGAAACGGATTCATCTAGCAACGGATTCGTCATGTAACGAATTCATCTAGTAACGGATTCCGGATTCATCTAGTAACAGATTCATCTAGTAACGGATTAATCTAGTAACGGATTCATCTTGTAACGGATTCATCTAGTAACGGATTCATCTAGTAACGGATTCCGGATTCATCTAGTAACGGATTCTTCTAGCAACGGATTCATCTATCAACGGATTCATCTAGTAACGGATTCATCTAGAAACGGATTCATCTAGCAACGGATTCATCATGTAACGAATTCATCTAGTAACGGATTCCGGAATCATCTAGTAACGGATTCATCTAGTAACGGATTAATCTAGTAACGGATTCATCTTGTAACGGATTCATCTAGTAACGGATTCATCTAGTAACGGATTCCGGATTCATCTAGTAACGGATTCTTCTAGCATCGGATTCATCTAGAAACGGATTCATATAGTAACGGATCCATCTAGTAACGGATTCATCTAGAAACGGATTCATCTAGTAACGGATTTACCTAGTAACGGATTCATCCAATAACGGATTCCGGATTCATCTGGTAACGGATTCATCTAGTAACGGATTCTTCTTGAAACGGATTCAACTAGTAACGGATTCATCTATTAACGGAATCATCTTGTAATGGATTCATCTAGTAACGGATTCATCTAGTAACGGATTCATCTAGCAACGGATTCATCTTGTAACGGATTCATCTAGTAACGGATTCCGGATTCATCTAGTAACGGTTACATCTAGTAACGGATTCATCAAGTAACGGATTCATCTAGAAACGGATTCATCTAGCAACGGATTCATCTAGTAACGGATTCATTTTGTAACGAATTCATCTAGTAA
>CM026403.1:46782344-46861126 GCA_014843695.1 Archivesica marissinica
TAGTAACGGATTCATCTAGTAACGTACACATCTAGAAACGTATTCATCTAGCAACGGATTCATCTAACAACGGATTCATCTAGTAACGGATTCATCTAGTAACGGATTCATATAGTAACGTACATATCTAGAAACGTATTCATCTAGTAACGGATTCATCTAACAACGGATTCATCTAGGGTTTGTGTTTTTTTGGTTTTGTGGTTTTGTAATGGATTCATCTACCAACGGATTCATCTAGTAACGGATTAATTTAGTAACGCATTCATCTAACAACGGATTCATCTAACAACGGATTCATCTAGTAACGGATTCATATAGTAACGGATTCATCTAACAACGGATTCATCTAGTAATGGATTCATCTAGTAACAGATTCATCTAGTAACGTATTCATCCAACAACGGATTCATCTAGTAACGGATTCATCTAGTAACGTATTCATCTAGTAACGTATTCATCTAACAACGGATTTATCTAGTAACGGATTCATCTAGTAATGTATTCGTTTAGTAACGGATTCATCTATTAACGGATTAATCTAACAACGGAGACATCTAGTAAGGCATTCATCTTGTAACGTATTCATCCAACAACGGATTCATCTAGTAACGGATTCATCTAGTAACGGATTCATCTAGTAACCTATTCATCTAACAACGGATTCATCTAACAACGGATTCATCTAGTAACGGATTCATCTAGTAACGTATTCTTCTAGTAACGGATTCATCTATTAACGGATTCATCTAACAACGGAGACATCTAGTAACGGATTCATCTAACAACGGATTCATCTAGTAACGGATTCATCTAGTAACGTATTCATCGAGAAACGTACTCATCTAGTAATTGATTCATCTAACAACGGATTCATCTAACAACGGACTCATCTAGTAACGGATTCATCTAACATCGGATTCATCTAGTAACGGATTCATCTAACAACGGATTCACCTAACAACGGATTCATCTAGTAACGGATTCATCTAGTAACGTTTTCATCAAACAACGGATTCATCTAACAATGGATTCACCTAGTAACGGATTCATCTAACAACGGATTCATCTAGTAACGGATTCATCTAGTAATGTATTCGTCTAGTAACGGATTCATCTATTAACGGATTAATCTAACAACGGAGACATCTAGTAAGGCATTCATCTAGTAACGTAATCATCCAACAACGGATTCATCTAGTAACGGATTCATCTAGTAACGGATTCATCTAGTAACCTATTCATCTAACAACGGATTCATCTAACAACGGATTCATCTAGTAACGGATTCATCTAGTAACGTAATCTTCTAGTAACGGATTCATCTATTAACTGAATCATCTAACAACGGAGACATCTAGTAACGGATTCATCTAACAACGGATTCATCTAGTAACGGTTTCATCTAGTAACGTATTCATCGAGAAACGTATTCATCTAGTAATTGATTCATCTAACAACGGATTCATCTAACAACGGACTCATCTAGTAACGGATTCACCTAACATCGGATTCATCTTGTAACGGATTCATCTAACAACGGATTCACCTAACAACGGATTCATCTAGTAACGGATTCATCTAGTAACGGATTCATTAAACAACGGATTCATCTAACAATGGATTCACCTAGTAACGGATTCCTCTAACAACGGATTCATCTAGTAACGGATTCCTCTAGTAACGGATTCATCTAATAACGGATTCCGGATTGATCTGGTAACGGATTCATCTAGTAGCGGATTCTTCTTGTAACGGATTCATCTAGTAACGGATTCCGGATTCATCTAGTAACGGATTCATCTAGTAACGAATTCATCTAGTAACGGATTCATCTAGAAACGGATTCCTATAGTAATGGATCCATCTAGTAACGGATTCATCTAGAAACGGATTCATATAGTAACGGATCCATCTAGTAACGGATTCATCTAGCTACGGATTCATCTTGTAACGGATTCATCTAGTAACGGATTCATCTAGTAATGGAGTCCGGATTCATCTAGTAACGGATTCATCTAATAACGGATTCATCTAGTAACGGAATCATCTAGAAACGGATTCATCTAGCAACGGATTCATTTGTAACGAATTCATCTAGAAACGGATTCATCTAGCAACGGATTCATCTTGTAACGAATTCATCTAGTAACGGATTCCGGATTCATCTAGTAACGGATTCATCTAGTAACGAATTCATCTAGTAACGGATTCATCTAGAAACGGATTCCTATAGTAATGGATCCATCTAGTAACGGATTCATCTAGAAACGGATTCATATAGTAACGGATCCATCTAGTAACGGATTCATCTAGCTACGGATTCATCTTGTAACGGATTCATCTAGTAACGGATTCATCTAGTAATGGAGTCCGGATTCATCTAGTAACGGATTCATCTAACAACGGATTCATCTAGTAACGGATTCATCTAGTAACGGATTCATCTAACAACGGATTAATCTAGTAACGGATTCATCTAGTAAGGTATTCATCTAGCAACGGATTCATCTAAGAACGGATTCATCTAGTAGCGGATTTATCTAACAACGGATTCATCTAGTAACGGATTCATCTACTAATGGATTCATCTAACAACGGATTCATCTAGTAACGTATTCATCTATTAACGGATTCATCTAGTAACGGATTCATCTAGTAACGGATTCATCTTGTAACGGATTCATATAGTAACGGATTCATCTAGTAACGGATTCCGGATTCATCTATTAACGGATTAATCTTGAAACGGATTCATATAGTAACGGATCCATCTAGTAACGGATTCATCTAGAAACGGATTCATCTAGCAACGGAATCCGGATTCATCTGGTAACGGATTCATGTAGTAAGGGATTCATCTTGTAACGGATTCAACTAGTAACGGATTCATCTAGTAACGGAATCATCTTGTAACGGATTCATCTAGTAACGGATTCATCTAGTAACGGATTCATCTAGCAACGGATTCATCTAACAACGGATTCATCTAGTAACGGATTCATCTAGTAACGTACACATCTAGAAACGTATTCATCTAGCAACGGATTCATCTAACAACGGATTCATCTAGTAACGGATTCATCTAATAACGGATTCATCTAGTAACGGATTCATCTAGTAACGGATTCATCTATCATAGGATTCATCTAGTAACGGATTCATCTAGTAACGGATTCATCTAGTAACGGATTCATCTAGTAACGGATTCATCTAGTAACGTATTCATCTAACAACGGATTCATCTAGTAACGGATTCATCTAGTAACGGATTCATCTAGTAATGTATTCGTCTAGTAACGGATTCATCTAACAACGGATTCATCTAGTAACGGATTCATCTAGTAACGGATTCATCTAGTAACGTATTCATCCAACAACGGATTCATCTAGTAACGGATTCATCTAGTAACGGATTCATCTAGTAACGTATTCATCTAACAACGGATTCATCTAACAACGGATTCATCTAGTAACGGATTCATCTAGTAATGTATTCGTCTAGTAACGGATTCATCTATTAACGGATTAATCTAACAACGGAGACATCTAGTAAGGCATTCATCTAGTAACGTATTCATCAACAACGGATTCATCTAGTAACGGATTCATCTAGTAACGGATTCATCTAGTAACCTATTCATCTAACAACGGATTCATCTAACAACGGATTCATCTAGTAACGGATTCATCTAGTAACGTATTCATCGAGAAACGTATTCATCTAGTAATTGATTCATCTAACAACGGATTCATCTAACAACGGACTCATCTAGTAACGGATTCATCTAACATCGGATTCATCTTGTAACGGATTCATCTAACAACGGATTCACCTAACAACGGATTCATCTAGTAACGGATTCATCTAGTAACGTATTCATCAAACAACGGATTCATCTAACAATGGATTCACCTAGTAACGGATTCATCTAACAACGGATTCATCTAGTAACGGATTCCTCTAGTAACGGATTCTCTCATCTAGTAACGGATTCCGGATTGATCTGGTAACGGATTCATCTAGTAACGGATTCTTCTTGTAACGGATTCATCTAGTAACGGATTCCGGATTCATCTAGTAACGGTTTCATCTAGTAACGGATTCATCTAATAACGGATTCATCTAGTAACGGATCATCTAGAACGGATTCATCTAGCAACGGATTCATTTGTAACGAATTCATCTAGAAACGGATTCATCTAGCAACGGATTCATCTTGTAACGAATTCATCTAGTAACGGATTCCGGATTCATCTAGTAACGGATTCATCTAGTAACGAATTCATCTAGTAACGGATTCATCTAGAAACGGATTCCTATAGTAATGGATCCATCTAGTAACGGATTCATCTAGAAACGGATTCATATAGTAACGGATCCATCTAGTAACGGATTCATCTAGCTACGGATTCATCTTGTAACGGATTCATCTAGTAACGGATTCATCTAACAACGGATTAATCTAGTACGGATTCATCTAGTAACGGATTCATCTAACAACGGATTCATCTAGTAACGGATTCATCTAGTAACGGATTCATCTTGTAACGGATTCATATAGTAACGGATTCATCTAGTAACGGATTCCGGATTCATCTATTAACGGATTCATCTAGAAACGGATTCATATAGTAACGGATCCATCTGGTAACGGATTCATCTAGAAACGGATTCATCTAGCAACGGATTCCGGATTCATCTGGTAACGGATTCATGTAGTAAGGGATTCTTCTTGTAACGGATTCAACTAGTAACGGATTCATCTAGTAACGGAATCATCTTGTAACGGATTCATCTAGTAACGGATTCATCTAGTAACGGATTCATCTAGCAACGGATTCATCTAACAACGGATTCATCTAGTAACGGATTTATCTAGTAACGGATTCATCTAGTAACGTACACATCTAGAAACGTATTCATCTAGCAACGGATTCATCTAACAACGGATTCATCTAGTAACGGATTCATCTAGTAACGGATTCATCTAGTAACGTACACATCTAGAAACGTATTCATCTAGTAACGGATTCATCTAACAACGGATTCATCTAGTAACGGACTCATCTAGTAACCGATTCATCTTTCATAGGAATCATCTAGTAACGGATTCATCTAGTAACGGATTCATCTAGTAAGGGATTCATCTAGTAACGGATTAATTTAGTAACGCATTCATCTAACAACGGATTCATCTAGTAACGGATTCATCTAACAACGGATTCATCTAGTAACGGATTCATCTAATAACGGATTCATCTAACAACGGATTCATCTAGTAACGGATTCATCTAGTAACATATTCATCTAGTAACGTATTCATCCAACAACGGATTCCTCTAGTAACGGATTCATCTAGTAACGGATTTATCTAGTAACGTATTCATCTAACAATGGATTCATCTAACAACGGATTCATCTAGTAACGGATTCATCTAGTAATGTATTCGTCTAGTAACGGATTCATCTATTAACGGATTAATCTAACAACGGAGACATCTAGTAAGGCATTCATCTAGTAACGTATTCATCCAACAACGGATTCATCTAGTAACGGATTCATCTAGTAACGGATTCATCTAGTAACCTATTCATCTAACAACGGATTCATCTAACAACGGATTCATCTAGTAACGGATTTATCTAGTAACGTATTCTTCTAGTAACGGATTCATCTATTAACGGATTCATCTAACAACGGAGACATCTAGTAACGGATTCATCTAACAACGGATTCATCTAGTAACGGATTCATCTAGTAACGTATTCATCGAGAAACGTATTCATCTAGTAATTGATTCATCTAACAACGGATTCATCTAACAACGGATTCATCTAACAACGGACTCATCTAGTAACGGATTCATCTAACATCGGATTCATCTTGTAACGGATTCATCTAACAACTGATTCACCTAACAACGGATTCATCTAGTAACGGATTCATCTAGTAACGTATTCATCAAACAACGGATTCATCTAACAATGGATTCACCTAGTAACGGATTCATCTAACAACGGATTCATCTAGTAACGGATTCCTCTAGTAACGGATTCATCTAATAACGGATTCCGGATTGATCTGGTAACGGATTCATCTAGTAACGGATTCTTCTTGTAACGGATTCATCTAGTAACGGATTCCGGATTCATCTAGTAACGGTTTCATCTAGTAACGGATTCATCTAATAACGGATTCATCTAGTAACGGAATCATCTAGAAACGGATTCATCTAGCAACGGATTCATTTGTAACGAATTCATCTAGAAACGGATTCATCTAGCAACGGATTCATCTTGTAACGAATTCATCTAGTAACGGATTCCGGATTCATCTAGTAACGGATTCATCTAGTAACGAATTCATCTAGTAACGGATTCATCTAGAAACGGATTCCTATAGTAATGGATCCATCTAGTAACGGATTCATCTAGAAACGGATTCATATAGTAACGGATCCATCTAGTAACGGATTCATCTAGCTACGGATTCATCTTGTAACGGATTCATCTAGTAACGGATTCATCTAGTAATGGAGTCCGGATTCATCTAGTAACGGATTCATCTAACAACGGATTCATCTAGTAACGGATTCATCTAACAACGGATTAATCTAGTAACGGATTCATCTAGTAACGTATTCATCTAGCAACGGATTCATCTAAGAACGGATTCATCTAGTAGCGGATTTATCTAACAACGGATTCATCTAGTAACGGATTCATCTACTAATGGATTCATCTAACAACGGATTCATCTAGTAACGTATTCATCTAGTAACGGATTCATCTAGTAACGGATTCATCTTGTAACGGATTCATATAGTAACGGATTCATCTAGTAACGGATTCCGGATTCATCTATTAACGGATTCATCTAGAAACGGATTCATATAGTAACGGATCCATCTAGTAACGGATTCATCTAGAAACGGATTCATCTAGCAACGGATTCCGGATTTATCTGGTAACGGATTCATGTAGTAAGGGATTCTTCTTGTAACGGATTCAACTAGTAACGGATTCATCTAGTAACGGAATCATCTTGTAACGGATTCATCTAGTAACGGATTCATCTAGTAACGGATTCATCTAGCAACGGATTCATCTAACAACGGATTCATCTAGTAACGGATTCATCTAGTAACGGATTCATCTAGTAACGTACACATCTAGAAACGTATTCATCTAGCAACGGATTCATCTAACAACGGATTCATCTAGTAACGGATTCATCTAGTAACGGATTCATCTAGTAACGTACACATCTAGAAACGTATTCATCTAGTAACGGATTCATCTAACAACGGATTCATCTAGTAACGGACTCATCTAGTAACCGATTCATCTTTCATAGGATTCATCTAGTAACGGATTCATCAAACAACGGATTCATCAAACAATGGATTCACCTAGTAACGGATTCATCTAACAACGGATTCATCTAGTAATGTATTCGTCTAGTAACGGATTCATCTATTAACGGATTAATCTAACAACGGAGACATCTAGTAAGGCATTCATCTAGTAACGTATTCATCCAACAACGGATTCATCTAGTAACGGATTCATCTAGTAACGTATTCATCCAACAACGGATTCATCTAGTAACGGATTCATCTAGTAACGTATTCCTCTAGTAACGGATTCATCTAATAACGGATTCCGGATTGATCTGGTAACGGATTCATCTAGTAACGGATTCTTCTTGTAACGGATTCATCTAGTAGCGGATTCCGGATTCATCTAGTAACGGTTTCATCTAGTAAGGGATTCATCTAGTAACGGATTCATCTAGTAACGGAATCATCTAGAAACGGATTCATCTAGCAACGGATTCATTTGTAACGGATTCATCTAGAAACGGATTCATCTAGCAACGGAATCATCTAGAAACGGATTCATCTAGCAACGGATTCCGGATTCATCTGGTAACGGATTATTCTTGTAACGGATTCAACTAGTAACGGATTCATCTAGTAACGGAATCATCTTGTAACGGATTCAACTAGTAACGGATTCATCTAGTAACGGATTCATCTAGCAACGGATTCATCTTACAACGGATTCATCTAGTAACGGATTCATCTAGTAACGGATTCATCTTGTAACGGATTCATCTAGTAACGGATTCATCTAGTAACGGATTCCGGATTCATCTAGTAACGGATTCATCTAGTAACGGATTCATCTAGTAACGGATTAATCTTGTAACGGATTCATCTAGTAACGGATCCATCTAGTAACGGATTCATCTAGAAACGGATTCATCTAGCAACGGATTCCGGATTCATCCGGTAACGGATTCATCTAGTAACGGATTCTTCTTGTAACGGATTCAACTAGTAAAGGATTCATCTAGTAACGGAAGCATCTTGTAACGGATTCATCTAGTAATGGATTCATCTAGTAACGGATTCATCTAGCAACGGATTCATCTAACAACGGATTCATCTAGTAACGGATTCATCTAGTAACGGATTCATATAGTAACGTACATATCTAGAAACGTATTCATCTAGCAAAGGATTCATCTAACAACGGATTCATCTAGTAACGGATTCATCTACTAATGGATTCATCTAGTAACGTACACATCTAGAAACGTATTCATCTAGTAACGGATTCCTCTAACAACGGATTCATCTAGTAACAGACTCAGCTAGTAACCGATTCATCTGTCATAGGATTCATCTAGTAACGGATTAATTTAGTAACGGATTCATCTAACAACGGATTCATCTATTAACGGATTCATCTAACAACGGAGACATCTAGTAACGGATTCATCTAGTAACGTATTCATCCAACAACGGATTAATCTAGTAACGGATTCATCTAACAACGGAGTCATCTAACAACGGATTCATCTAGTAACGGATTCATCTAATAACGTATTCTTCTAGTAACGGATTCATCTATTAACGGATTCATCTAACAACGGAGACATCTAGTAACGGATTCATCTAGTAACGTATTCATCCAACAACGGATTCATCTAGTAACGGATTCATCTAGTATCGGATTCATCTAGTAACGTATTCATCTAACAACGGATTCATCTAACAACGGATTCATCTAGTAACGGATTCATATAGTAACGTATTCTTCTACTAACGGATTCATCTATTAACGGATTCATCTAACAACGGAGACATCTAGTAACGGATTCATCTAACAACGGATTCATCTAGTAACTGATTCATCTAGTAACGTATTCATCGAGAAACGTATTCATCTAGTAATGGATTCATCTAACAACGGATTCATCTAACAACGGACTCATCTAGTAACGGATTCACCTAACAACGGATTCATCTAGTAACGGTTTCATCTAGTAACGTATTCATCAAACAACGGATTCATCTAACAACGGATTCATCTAACAACGGACTCATCTAGTAACGGATTGATCTAACAACGGATTCATCTAGTAACGTATTCATCAAACAACGGATTCATCTAACAACGGATTCATCTAACAGCGGATTCACCTAGTAACGGATTCATCTAGTAACTGATTCATCTAACAACGGATTCATCTAACAACGGATTCATCTAGTAACGGATTGATCTAACAACGGATTCATCTAGTAACGGATTCATCTAACAACATATTCATCTAGTAACGGATTCATCTAATAACGTATTCATCTAACAACGGATTAATCTAACAACGGATTCATCTAGTAACGGATTCTTCTAGTAACGTATTCATCTAGTAACGGATTCATCTAGTAACGGATTCATCTAACAACGGATTCATCTATTAACGGATTCATCTAGTAACGGATTAATCTAGTAACGTATTCATCTAGAAACGTATTCATCTAGTAACGGATTTATCTAACAACGGATTCATCTAGTAACGGATTCAACTAGTAACGTATTCCTCTAGAAACGTATTCATCTAGTAACGGACTCATCTAACAACGGATTCATCTAGAACGGATTCATCTAACAACGGATTCATCTAGTAACGGATTCATCTAGTAACGGATTCATCTAACAACGGATTCATCTAGTAACGGATTCATCTAGTAACGGATTCATCTAGTAACGGATTCATCTTTTAACGGATTCATCTAGTAACGGATTCATCTAGTAATGGATTCATCTAACAACGGATTCATCTATTAATGGATTCATCTAACAACGGATTCATCTAGTAACGGATTAATCTAGTAACGCATTCATCTAGTAACGGATTCATCTAGTAACGGATTCATCTAGCAACGGATTCATCTAGTAACGGATTCATCTAACAACGGATTCATCTAGTAACGGATTCATCTAGTAACAGATTCATCTAACAACGGATTCATCTAATAACGGATTCATCTAGTAATGGATTCATCTAGTAACGGATTCATCTAACAACGGATTCATCTAGTAACGGATTCATCTAGTAGCGTATTCATCTAGCAAAGTATTCATCTAGTAACGGATTCATCTAGTAACGGATCCATCTAACAACGGATTAAACTAACAAAGGATTCGTCTAGTAACGGATTCCTCTAACCACGGATTCATCTAGTAACGGATTCATCTAGTAACGGATTAATCTTGTAACGGATTCATCTAGTAACGGATTCATCTAGTAACGGATTCATCTAACAACGGATTCATCTATTAATGGATTCATCTAACAACGGATTCATCTAATAACGGATTAATCTAGTAACGCATTCATCTAGTAACGGATTCCGGATTCATCTAGTAACGGATTCTTCTAGCAACGGATTCATCTATCAACGGATTCATCTAGTAACGGATTCATCAGGAAACGGATTCATCTAGCAACGGATTCATCATGTAACGAATTCATCTAGTAATGGATTCATCTAGTAACGGATTCATCTAACAACGGATTCATCTAGTAACGGATTCATCTAGTAGCGTATTCATCTAGCAAAGTATTCATCTAGTAACGGATTCATCTAGTAACGGATCCATCTAACAACGGATTAAACTAACAAAGGATTCATCTAGTAACGGATTCCTCTAACCACGGATTCATCTAGTAACGGATTCATCTAGTAACGGATTAATCTTGTAACGGATTCATCTAGTAACGGATTCATTTAGTAACGGATTCATCTTGTAACGGATTCATGTAGTAACGGATTCATCTTGTAACGGATTCATCTAGTAACGGATTCATCTAATAACGGATTCCGGATTCATCCTGTAACGGATTCATCTAGCAACGGATTCATCTAGAAACGGATTCATATAGTAACGGATTCATCTAGTAACGGATTCATCTAGAAACGGATTCATCTAGCAACGGATTCATCTAGTAACGGATTCATCTAGTAACGGATTCATCTAATAACGGATTCCGGATTCATCTGGTAACGGATAAATCTAGTAACGGATTCTTCTTGTAACGGATTCAACTAGTAACGGATTCATCTAGTAATGGATTCATCTTGTAACGGATTCATCTAGTAACGGATTCATCTAGTAACGGATTCATCTAGCAATGTATTCATCTTGTAACGGATTCATCTAGTAACGGATTCATCTAATAACGGATTCCGGATTCATCTAGTAACGGTTTCATCTAGTAACGGATTCATCTAGTAACGGATTCATCTAGTAACGGATTCATCTACAAACGGATTCATGTATCAACGGATTCATCTAGTAACGGATTCATCTAGAAACGGATTCATCTAGCAACGGATTCGTCATGTAACGAATTCATCTAGTAACGGATTCCGGATTCATCTAGTAACAGATTCATCTAGTAACGGATTAATCTAGTAACGGATTCATCTTGTAACGGATTCATCTAGTAACGGATTCATCTAGTAACGGATTCCGGATTCATCTAGTAACGGATTCTTCTAGCAACGGATTCATCTATCAACGGATTCATCTAGTAACGGATTCATCTAGAAACGGATTCATCTAGCAACGGATTCATCATGTAACGAATTCATCTAGTAACGGATTCCGGAATCATCTAGTAACGGATTCATCTAGTAACGGATTAATCTAGTAACGGATTCATCTTGTAACGGATTCATCTAGTAACGGATTCATCTAGTAACGGATTCCGGATTCATCTAGTAACGGATTCTTCTAGCATCGGATTCATCTAGAAACGGATTCATATAGTAACGGATCCATCTAGTAACGGATTCATCTAGAAACGGATTCATCTAGTAACGGATTTACCTAGTAACGGATTCATCCAATAACGGATTCCGGATTCATCTGGTAACGGATTCATCTAGTAACGGATTCTTCTTGAAACGGATTCAACTAGTAACGGATTCATCTATTAACGGAATCATCTTGTAATGGATTCATCTAGTAACGGATTCATCTAGTAACGGATTCATCTAGCAACGGATTCATCTTGTAACGGATTCATCTAGTAACGGATTCCGGATTCATCTAGTAACGGTTACATCTAGTAACGGATTCATCAAGTAACGGATTCATCTAGAAACGGATTCATCTAGCAACGGATTCATCTAGTAACGGATTCATTTTGTAACGAATTCATCTAGTAACGGATTCCGGATTCATCTAGTAACGGATTCATCTAGTAACGGATTCATATTGTAACGGATTCATCTATTAACGGACTTCTCTTGTAACGGATTCATCTAGTAACGGACTCCTCTTGTAACGGATTCATCTAGTAACGGACTCCTCTTGTAACGGATTCTAGTAACGGATTCATCTAGTAACGGATTCATCTAGTAACGGATTCATCTAACAATGGATTCATCTAGTAACGGATTCATCTAGCAACGGATTCATCTAGTAACGGATTCATCTAACAACGGATTCATCTAGTAACAGATTCATTAACAACGGATTCATCTAATAACGGATTCATCTAGTAATGGATTCATCTAGTAACGGATTCATCTAACAACGGATTCATCTAGTAACGGATTCATCTAGTAGCGTATTCATCTAGCAAAGTATTCATCTAGTAACGGATTCATCTAGTAACGGATCCATCTAACAACGGATTAAACTAACAAAGGATTCATCTAGTAACGGATTCATCTAGTAACGGATTCATCTAGTAGCGTATTCATCTAGCAAAGTATTCATCTAGTAACGGATTCATCTAGTAACGGATCCATCTAACAACGGATTAAACTAACAAAGGATTCATCTAGTAACGGATTCATCTAGTAACGGATTCATCTAGTAGCGTATTCATCTAGCAAAGTATTCATCTAGTAACGGATTCATCTAGTAACGGATCCATCTAACAACGGATTAAACTAACAAAGGATTCATCTAGTAACGGATTCATCTAGTAACGGATTCATCTAGTAGCGTATTCATCTAGCAAAGTATTCATCTAGTAACGGATTCATCTAGTAACGGATCCATCTAACAACGGATTAAACTAACAAAGGATTCATCTAGTAACGGATTCCTCTAACCACGGATTCATCTAGTAACGGATTCATCTAGTAACGGATTAATCTTGTAACGGATTCATCTAGTAACGGATTCATTTAGTAACGGATTCATCTTGTAACGGATTCATGTAGTAACGGATTCATCTTGTAACGGATTCATCTAGTAACGGATTAATCTAATAACGGATTCCGGATTCATCCTGTAACGGATTCATCTAGCAACGGATTCATCTGGAAACGGATTCATATAGTAACGGATTCATCTAGTAACGAATTCATCTAGAAACGGATTCATCTAGCAACGGATTCATCTAGTAACGGATTCATCTAGTAACGGATTCCGGATTCATCTGGCAATGGATACATCTAGTAACGGATTCTTCTTGTAACGGATTTAACTAGTAACGGATTCATCTAGTAATGGATTCATCTTGTAACGGATTCATCTAGTAACGGATTCATCTAGTAACGGATTCATCTAGCAATGTATTCATCTTGTAACGGATTCATCTAGTAACGGATTCATCTAATAACGGATTCCGGATTCATCTAGTAACGGTTTCATCTAGTAACGGATTCATCTAGTAACGGATTCATCTAGAAACGGATTCATGTATCAACGGATTCATCTAGTAACGGATTCATCTAGAAACGGATTCATCTAGGAACGGATTCGTCATGTAACGAATTCATCTAGTAACGGATTCCGGATTCATCTAGTAACAGATTCATCTAGTAACGGATTAATCTAGTAACGGATTCATCTTGTAACGGATTCATCTAGTAACGGATTCATCTAGTAACGGATTCCGGATTCATCTAGTAACGGATTCTTCTAGCAACGGATTCATCTATCAACGGATTCATCTAGTAACGGATTCATCTAGAAACGGATTCATCTAGCAATGGATTCATCATGTAACGAATTCATCTAGTAACGGATTCCGGATTCATCTAGTAACGGATTCATCTAGTAACGGATTAATCTAGTAACGGATTCATCTTGTAACGGATTCATCTAGTAACGGATTCATCTAGTAACGGATTCCGGATTCATCTAGTAACGGATTCTTCTAGCAACGGATTCATCTAGAAACGGATTCATATAGTAACGGATCCATCTAGTAACGGATTCATCTAGAAACGGATTCATCTAGCAACGGATTCATCTAGTAACGGATTCACCTAGTAACGGATTCATCCAATAACGGATTCCGGATTCATCTGGTAACGGATTCATCTAGTAACGGATTCTTCTTGAAACGGATTCAACTAGTAACGGATTCATCTATTAACGGAATCATCTTGTAATGGATTCATCTTGTAACGGATTCATCTAGTAACGGATTCCGGATTCATCTAGTAACGGTTTCATCTAGTAACGGATTCATCTAGTAACGGATTCATCTAGTAACGGATTCATCAAGTAACGGATTCATCTAGAAACGGATTCATCTAGCAACGGATTCATCTAGTAACGGATTCATTTTGTAACGAATTCATCTAGTAACGGATTCCGGATTCATCTAGTAACGGATTCATCTAGTAACGGATTCATATTGTAACGGATTCATCTATTAACGGACTTCTCTTGTAACGGATTCATCTAGTAACGGACTCCTCTTGTAACGGATTCATCTAGTAACGGACTCCTCTTGTAACGGATTCTAGTAACGGATTCATCTAGTAACGGATTCATCTTTTAACGGACTCCTCTTGCAACGGATTCATCTTGTAACGGATTCATATAGTAACGGACTCCTCTTGTAACGGATTCATCTAGTAACGTACTTTGAGATTTCACTCTTCAGCCATGGTAACAATTAGACCACTGAAAATGGGCGTGTACAAATAAAATGTAATGTCAACATGATATGACAACTATAACCTTGCAAATGCGCAAATACATGTATCTATTTCATTATTTAATTGATCCATAATGGAAACATAATAACGCTATAATCGACAATAAGGCAACCTTATTCTATTTATTATTGCATTTTCATGAAATAATAATGTGTCACGCTAAAAGTGTTGTATATATTATTCCAGCAACTTAAATGACAATTCAATGTTCTGAATATCACATGCAGTAGCACAGTAGCAAGCTCCTGGCATTATCTCCTCATATATATTTGCATTTGATTATCGTAATAGTTATTGTATATATTTCCGGTAGCTCTGCCTCGCATATTGATTGGTTCAGATATAGGGCTTAGCTACTTTTATTTTTCATTTCATATTTTGTGCGATTAATCAGCATCTAGAGCCTCATTCTGATAATGGAATCTCAGGTATGCATATAATTTGAGAGAGGCCTATGATCTAATTCTGGATTGTACTGATGCTGCGCAACAAGAGAACAACAACCACAGAAGCAACACACGTAGCACCGGAGCCCCAGTAATTATGGGAGAATATCATTTCCATTAATGCCACACTACGTTGTATATTTATAACAGTTTCAGAAAACCAATATAACTATCTGGGTTTATTTTTAGCAAGCTCGCAGCGCCATTACTGAAACAGTGTATGTGAGCAGAGATTATGCCGATGGAAACCGCTGCCACGAAATCTATAGCACATTTTATCGAGTTTCAGAGCCTACTCGTATAGTGATTCAGCCATGGAGTGTACGGAAATAATGGCATCTGTGTGCTAATATGCAGTATTATATCAAAACGACGGAATCTTTTAACAGTAAAAAAACCACATCTAAATAATTATGTAAACAACAATTGATCGTTGGGCAATATGGTCACGAAATCATCGGCTATGAAGGTATTATATGTAGCAATGCTTCCCGTCATTTGGAACAGAGGTAGGTAGTACTTCATATCTCTAAGCATATTTTTCTATAACTACATTTCCGTGTTTATTATATCCATCAATGGTTTCTGGGCAGTTTCCTCGTATTCATTGAGCGGTCATAATCCTTACGGAATATGAAGATTCACCGTTAATTATTATGCCATAAGTTTCCATGGTAACGATCTGTGTCGTGTTGCGAAATGCTAGATTCTAGTATAACAAAAATCTTAGAAAAATAGAAACAGTCAACTATTAATTCAAATGATAATTGTCTCCCTTTTACCAATGTACTGCGGATGAAATTTATAATTACGAATTCAGCATTTCGTTTATGAACTGGAATGTACTTATCTCATTCATATTGCATATCAAGACTGTACATTATGTGCACATATACCGTTGTGATATATAGTATCACCTGTCTTTGTGGTCGCCTCTATCCCGCTGGCTTGCGGAAGGTCGGTGGTTCTACCCGAATGCCAGTCCGCGCATGAACTACTGATCTGAGGGGCACACGGGGTTTCCCTCCACCAATAGTACCCGGAGAGGCGTCATATGACACAAGCTGTTGTTACGACGTCAAGTCTCAAAATGAAACAAATAAACAATGAAGTGTGTTCCAGACAGTAGAGGCTCATATTATGATATATGTATAATTCTGTCTTATTTGTTTATTTTTGGATTTAGAATCGCACTAACAGATTAACGTATTATCTAATGTTATAAAACGACTATCCAGCACTAAGTGGCGGATGTACCCCAGCTGCCCATCTACCCCCAGTTGCCAATCTACCCCCATCTGTCCATCTACCCCAGCTGCCAATCTACCCCCAGCTGCCCATCTACCCACAGCTGCACATCTACCCAAGCTGTCCATCTACCCCAGCTGCCAATCTACCCCCAGCTGCCCATCTACCCCCATGCCCATATACCCCCAGCTACCCATCTACCCCAGCTACCCAGCTACCCCCATCTACCCCAGCTGCCAATCTACCCCCAGCTGCCCATCTACCCCCAGCTGCACATCTACCCAAGCTGTCCATCTACCACAGCTACCAATCTACCCCCATCTGCCCATCTACCCCCAGCTGCCCATCTACCCAAGCTGTCCAACTACCCCAGCTGCCCATCTACCCCAGCTGCCCATCTACCCCAGCGGCCCATCTACCCCCAGCTACCCCTAGCTACCCATCAACACCCAGCTACCCATCTACCCCAGCTACCCATATACCCCGAGCTACCCATCTACCCGAGCTACCCATCTACCCCAGCTACCCATCTACCCCCAGCTACCCATCTACCCCCAGCTTCCCATCTACCCCCAGCTGTCCATCTACCCCAGCTACCCATCTACCCACAGCTACCCATCTACCCCCAGCTGCCCATCTACCCACGGCTAGCCATCTACCCCCAGCTGCCCATCTACCCCCAGCTGCCCATCTACCACCAGCTACCCATCTACCCCCAGCTATCCATCTACCCCCAGCTACCCATCTACACAAGCTGTCCTTCTACCCCCAGCTACCCATCTACCCCAGCTGCCCATCTACCCCCAGCTACCCAGCTACCCATCTACCCCTAGCTACCCATCTACCCCAGCTACCTATCTACCCCCAGCTACCCATCTACCCCAGCTACCTATCTACCCTCAGCTACCCATCTACCCCAGCTGCCCATCTACACCCAGCTACCCATCTACCCAAGCTGTCCAACTACCCTACAGCTGCCCATCTACCCCCAGCTGCCCATCTACCCCCAGCTACCCATCTACCCCCAGCTACCCATCTACCCCTAGCTACCCATCTACCCCAGCTACCTATCTACCCCCAGCTACCCATCTACCCCAGCTACCTATATAGAAACAGTCAACTATTAATTCAAATGATAATTGTCTCCCTTTTACCAATGTACTGCGGATGAAATTTATAATTACGAATTCAGCATTTCGTTTATGAACTGGAATGTACTTATCTCATTCATATTGCATATCAAGACTGTACATTATGTGCACATATACCGTTGTGATATATAGTATCACCTGTCTTTGTGGTCGCCTCTATCCCGCTGGCTTGCGGAAGGTCGGTGGTTCTACCCGAATGCCAGTCCGCGCATGAACTACTGATCTGAGGGGCACACGGGGTTTCCCTCCACCAATAGTACCCGGAGAGGCGTCATATGACACAAGCTGTTGTTACGACGTCAAGTCTCAAAATGAAACAAATAAACAATGAAGTGTGTTCCAGACAGTAGAGGCTCATATTATGATATATGTATAATTCTGTCTTATTTGTTTATTTTTGGATTTAGAATCGCACTAACAGATTAACGTATTATCTAATGTTATAAAACGACTATCCAGCACTAAGTGGCGGATGTACCCCAGCTGCCCATCTACCCCCAGTTGCCAATCTACCCCCATCTGTCCATCTACCCCAGCTGCCAATCTACCCCCAGCTGCCCATCTACCCACAGCTGCACATCTACCCAAGCTGTCCATCTACCCCAGCTGCCATTCTACCCCCAGCTACCCATCTACCCCAGCTACCCAGCTACCCCCCATCTACCCCAGCTGCCAATCTACCCCCAGCTGCCCATCTACCCCCAGCTGCACATCTACCCAAGCTGTCCATCTACCACAGCTACCAATCTACCCCATCTGCCCATCTACCCCCAGCTGCCCATCTACCCAAGCTGTCCAACTACCCCAGCTGCCCATCTACCCCAGCTGCCCATCTACTACCCCCAGCTGCTACCCAACCCAGTTACCCATCTACCCCAGCTACCCATCTACCCCCAGCTACCCCAGCTACCCCAGCCCATCTGCCCACCCCAGCTGCCCATCTACCCCCAGCCCAGCTACCCACCATCTAGCTACCCAGCTGCTACCCCCAGCTACCCATCTACCCAGCTACCTACCCCCTATCTACCCCAGCTACCTATCTACCCAGCTACTACCCCAGCTACCCATCTACCCCAGCTGCCAAGCTCAGCTACCCTACCCCAGCTGCCCAGCTACCCAGCTCTACCCTATCTACCCCAGCTAATCTACCCCCAGCTACCCCAGCTACCCTCAGCTCTACCCAGCTACCCAGCTACCCCAGCTCCACCCATCTACCCCAGCTGCCAATCTCATACCCCCAGCTGCACATCTACCCAAGCTGTCCATCTACCCCAGCTACCCCCAACTACCCCCAGCTGCCCATCTACCCCAGCTGCCCATCTACCACCAGCTACCCATCTACCCCAGCTACCCCAGCTACCCATCTACCCCGAGCTACCCATCTACCCCGAGCTACCCATCTACCCATCTACCCCCAGCTACTCATCTACCCCCAGCTACCCATCTACCCCCAGCTGCCCATCTACCCCCAGCTACCCATCTACCCCCAGCTACCCATCTACCCCCAGTTACCCATCTACCCCCAGCTGCCCATCTACCCACGGCTACCCATCTATCGCCAGCTGCCCATCTACCCCCAGCTGCCCATCTACCACCAGCTACCCATCTACCCCCAGCTACCCATCTACCCCCAGCTACCCATCTACCCAAGTTGTTCATCTACCCCCAGCTACCCATCTACCCAAGCTGTCCAACTACCCCCATCTGTCCATCTACACCCAGCTGCCCATCTACCCCCAGCTACCCATCTACTCCCAGCATCCGAGCATTGTTACAGACACAGGTTCCTAACAGTTTGTTAGTTTCCCTACATGAAATAATTCGATAACCCAGTGCCATACTATAACATACTGTAGGTTATTCCTAGTGCCATACTATAACATAGTGTAGGTTATTCCTAGTGTCATACTTAGCATAATGTAGGTTATTCCTAGCGTCATACTATAACATAATGTAGGTTATTCCTAGTGCCATACTATAACATACTGTAGGTTATACCTAGTGCCATACTATAACATACTGTAGGTTATTCCTAGTGCCATACTATAACATACTGTAGGTTATTCCTAGTGCCATACTATAACATACTGTAGGTTATTCCTAGTGCCATACTATAACATACTGTAGGTTATTCCTAGTGTCATACTATAACATACTGTTGGTTATTCTTAGGGCCATACTATAACATACTGTTGGTTATTCCTAGGGCCATACTATAACATACTGTAGGTTATTCCTAGTGTCATACAATAACATACTGTAGTTTATTCCTAGTGCCATACTATGACATAATGTAGGTTATACCTTGGGCCATTCTATAACATACTGTAGGTTATTCCTAGGGCCATACTATAACATACTGTAGGTTATTCCTAGTGTCATACTATAACATACTGTAGGTTATTCCTAGTGCCATTCTATAACATACTGTAGGTTATACCTAGTGCCATACTATAACATACTGTAGGTTATTCCTAGTGCCATTCTATAACATACTGTAGGTTATACCTAGTGCCATACTATAACATACTGTAGGTTATTCCTAGTGCCATACTATAACATACTGTAGGTTATACCTAGTGCCATACTATAACATACTGTAGGTTATTCCTAGTGCCATACTATAACATAATGTAGGTTATACCTTGGGCCATTCTATAACATACTGTAGGTTATTCCTAGTGACATACTATAACATACTATAGGTTATACCTAGTGCCATACTATAACATACTGTAGGTTATTCCTAGTGCCATACTATAACATACTGTAGGATAGTCCTAGTATTTATGTATAGTGGTGGTGTATTTATGAATGTTAATGGTGTATTTATGTATGGTTGTGGTGTATTTATGTATGGTGGTGGTGTATTTATGTATGGTGGTGGTGTATTTATGTATGGTGGTGGTGTATTTATGTATAGTGGTGGTGTATTTATGTATGGTGGTGGTGGTGTATTTATGTATGGTTGTGGTGTATTTATGTATGGTGGTGGTGTATTTATGAATGCTGATGGTGTATTTATGTATGGTTGTGGTGTATTTATGTATGGTGGTGGTGTATTTATGTATGGTGGTGGTGTATTTATGAATGCTGATGGTGTATTTATGTATAGTGGTGGTGTATTTATGAATGTTGATGGTGTATTTATGTATGGTGGTGGTGTATTTATGTATGGTGGTGGTGTATTTATGTATGGTGGTGGTGTATTTATGTATAGTTGTGGTGTATTTATGTATGGTGGTGGTGTATTTATGTATGGTGGTGGTGTATTTATGAATGCTGATGGTGTATTTATGTATGGTGGTGGTGTATTTATGAATGCTGATGGTGTATTTATGTATAGTGGTGGTGTATTTATGAATGTTGATGGTGTATTTATGTATGGTGGTGGTGTATTTATGAATGCTGATGGTGTATTTATGTATGGTGGTGGTGTATTTATGAATGTTGATGGTGTATTTATGTATGGTGGTGGTGTATTTATGTATGGTGGTGGTGTATTTATGTATGGTGGTGGTGTATTTATGTATAGTTGTGGTGTATTTATGTATGGTGGTGGTGTATTTATGTATGGTGGTGGTGTATTTATGAATGCTGATGGTGTATTTATGTATGGTGGTGGTGTATTTATGAATGCTGATGGTGTATTTATGTATAGTGGTGGTGTATTTATGAATGTTGATGGTGTATTTATGTATGGTGGTGGTGTATTTATGTATGGTGGTGGTGTATTTATGTATGGTGGTGGTGTATTTATGTATGGTGGTGGTGTATTGATGTATGGTGGTGGTGTATTTATGTATAGTTGTGGTGTATTTATGTATGGTGGTGGTGTATTTATGTATGGTGGTGGTGTATTTATGTATAGTTGTGGTGTATTTATGTATGATGGTGGTGTATTTATGAATGTTGATGGTGTATTTATGTATGGTGGTGGTGTATTTATGTATGGTGGTGGTGTATTTATGAATGTTGATGGTGTATTTATGTATGGTGGTGGTGTATTTATGTATGGTGGTGGTGTATTTATGAATGTTGATGGTGTATTTATGTATGGTGGTGGTGTATTTATGTATGGTGTTGGTGTATTTATGTATGGTGGTGGTGTATTTATGTATGGTTGTGGTGTATTTATGTATGGTGGTGGTGTATTTATGAATGTTGATGGTGTATTTATGTATGGTGGTGGTGTATTTATGTATGGTGGTGGTGTATTTATGAATGGTGGTGGTGTATTTATGTATAGTGGTGGTGTATTTATGAATGTTGATGGTGTATTTATGTATGGTTGTGGTGTATTTATGTATGGTGGTGGTGTATTTATGTATGGTGGTGGTGTATTTATGAATGGTGGTGGTGTATTTATGTATGGTGGTGGTGTATTTATGTATGGTGGTGGTGTATTTATGAATGTTGATGGTGTATTTATGTATGGTGGTGGTGTATTTATGTATGGTGGTGGTGTATTTATGAATGTTGATGGTGTATTTATGTATGGTGGTGGTGTATTTATGTATGATGGTGGTGTATTTATGTATGGTGGTGGTGTATTTATGTATGATGGTGGTGTATTTATGTATAGTGGTGGTGTATTTATGTATGATGGTGATGTATTTATGTATAGTGGTGGTGTATTTATGTATGGTTGTGGTGTATCATGTAATATTGTGGTAAATGATGTAAGTATCATGCAATTTTGCGGTTAATGAAGTAAGCATCATATAATATCGCTGTGAATGTATTATAAAATTTATTGTATGATATTGTACAGTACAACGCAGAGAGAAATTTAAATTGTAATTTGTTTATTGTATATTCAAATGCTTGTCTCGTGACATGCATGGTTGCAAACATATCTTGGTACCTATGTCGGATTATGAAGTATAAATTACATTTCCAAACTTAATACAAGATTCAGCATTATTATGTACAGCCAGGAGTACGTGTGTTTTCTCGAAAGATATAGTAGTTTCACCAGCGACGATTTCTATTGGTTTGGCGTTGGTTAGACGACCAGATGTATACGTGTATACCCTCTTGCTATTTCAGCCTCGGCCGTTGACTGTTACGACTGTAACTCATTCAACAAGAGTGACACCACATGCGGAGATCCCTTTCATCCTGCCTTTGGGGATTTAAAGAAGGATTGCGGACAAGGCAAGGAAGGACATATCGGACTATTTCCTGCCAAGTTTTGCATAAAACTGATAGGAAATACAGGTACATGTAGCTGTAGTAGATCAGATGCTCAGTTGTTGGCACGCTTGTAATCCATGGGCCACATGTTCGATCCCCCGCAATACAATATTAAAATGTGTTAAAACTCAGTTGCCGAGTGGTTAAGGTCGCTCATTTCAAATCACTTGCGCATAAGTTCGAATTCCACTGGGGGTGTCGAATTCTTTCAAGTGAGGAAGCTGTTGTCAATGCGTGAAATACTGCTCGGAGGGTCACCCGGGGGTCTTACTCCACCTGGAAACGCGCCATATGTTCTAAGCTGTTGGTACGACAATAACCCCACGACAACACACATAGCCTTTCGGATACTAATAGGATACACATTTGTATACTAGTAGGTTTCTAGTAGGATAAACATTATTATACTAGTAGGATACTAGTAGGTTAAACATTCGTATACTAGTAGGATACACATTCGTATACTAGTAGGTTAAACATTCGTATGCTAGTGGGATAAACATTCTTATACTAGAAGGATAAACATTCGTATACTAGTAGATTAAACATTCATATACTAGTAGGATAAACATTCGTATACTAGTAGGATAAACATTCGTATGCTAGTAGGATTAACATTCGCATACTAGTAGGATAAACATTCGTATACTAGTAGATTAAACATTCATATACTAGTAGGATAAACATTCGTATACTAGTAGGATAAACATTCGTATGCTAGTAGGATTAACATTCGCATACTAGTAGGATAAACATTCGTATACTAGTAGATTAAACATTCATATACTAGTAGGATAAACATTCGTATACTAGTAGGATAAACATTCGTATGCTAGTAGGATTAACATTCGCATACTAGTAGGATAAACATTCGTATACTAGTAGATTAAACATTCGTATACTAGTAGGATAAACATTCGTATACTAGTAGGATAAACATTCGTATACTAGTAGGATTAACATTCGTATACTAGTAGGATAAACATTCGTAAACTAGTAGGATAAACATTCGTATACTAGTAGGACAAACATTCGTATACTAGTACGATACTAGTAGGATAAACATTCGTATACTAGTAGGATAAACATTCGTATGATAGTAGGATAAACATTTGTATACTAGTAGGACAACATTAGTATACTTGTAGGATACACATTCGTATGCTAGTAGGATAAACATTCGTATGCTAGTAGGATAAACATTCGTATACTAGTAGGTTAAATATTCGTATACTAGTAGGATAAACATTCGTGTACTAGTAGGATAAACATTCGTATACTAGTAGGATAAACATTCGTATGATAGTAGGATAAACATGTGTATACTAGTAGGACAACATTCGTATACTAGTAGGATAAGCATTCGTATGCTAGTAGGATAATTTTTCTTTCATATACATGTAGGATAAACATTTGTATACTAGTAGGATAAGCATTCGTATACTAGTATGATAAACATTAGTATACTAGTAGGACAAACATTCGTATACTAGTAGGATACTAGTAGGATAATCATTCGCATACTAGTATGATAAACATTCGTATACTAGTATGATAAACATTCGTATAATAGTATGATAAACATTCGTATACTAGTAGGATAAACATTCGTATACTAGTATGATAAACATTCGTATAATAGTAGGATAAACAATCGTATGCTAGTAGGATAAACATTCGTATACTAGTAGGATAAACATTCGTATACTAGTATGATAAACATTCGTATAATAGTAGGATAAACAATCGTATACTAGTAGGATAAACATTCGTATACTAGTAGGATAAACATTTGTATACTAGTATGATAAACATTCGTATAATAGTAGGATAAACAATCGTATACTAGTAGGATAAACATTCGTATACTAGTAGGATAAACAATCGTATACTAGTAGGATAAACATCCGTATACTAGTAGGATAAACATTCGTATACAAGTAGGATACTATTAGGATATCCTACTAGTAGGATAAACATCCGTATACTAGTAGGATAAACATTCGTAGACTAGTAGGTTAAACATTCGTATGCTAGTAGGATAAACATTCGTGTACTAGTAGGATAAACATTCGTATACTAGTATGATAAACATTCCTATGCTAGTATGATAAATATTCGTATACTAGTAGGATAAACATTCGTATACTAGTAGGATAAACATTCGTATACTAGTAGGATAAACATTCGTATATTAGTAGGACAAACATTCGTATACTAGTAGGATAAACATTCGTATACTAGTAGGACAAACATTCTTATACTAGTAGGACAACATTCGTATACTAGTAGGATAAACATTCGTATATTAGTTGGATAAACATTTGTATACTAGTAGGATAAACATTCGTATACTAGTAGGTTAAACATTCGTATACTAGTAGGATAAACATTCGTATACTGGTACGTTAAACATTCGTATACTAGTAGGATAAACATTCGTGTACTAGTAGGATAAACATTCGTATACTTGTAGGATAAACATTCGTATGCTAGTAGGATAAACATTCGTATGCTAGTAGGATAAACATTAAACATTCGTATGCTAGTAGGATAAACATTCGTATACTAGTAGGATAAACATTCGTATGCTAGTATGATACTAGTAGGGTAAACGTTGGAATACTAGTAGGATAAACATTCGTATGCTAGTAGGATACACATTCATATACTAGTAGGATAAACATTCGTATGCTAGTAGGATAAACATTCGTATGCTAGTATGATACTAGTAGGATAAAGGTTCGTATACTAGTAGGATAAACATTCGTATGCTAGTAGGATACACATTCATATACTAGTAGGATAAACATTCGTATGCTAGTAGGATAAACATTCGTATGCTAGTATGATACTAGTAGGATAAACGTTCGTATACTAGTAGGATAAACATTCGTATGCTAGTAGGATACACATTCATATACTAGTAGGATAAACATTCGTATGCTAGTAGGATAAACATTCGTATGCTAGTAGAATAAACATTTGTATCCTAGTAGGACAAACATTCGTATACTAGTATGATACTAGTAGGATAAATGTTCGTATACTAGTAGGCTAAACATTTGTATATTAGTTGGATAAACATGTGTATACTAGTAGGACAAATATTCGTATACTGGTATGATACTAGTAGGATAAACATTCGTATACTAGTAGGATACACATTCGTATACTAGTAGGATAAACATTCGAATACTAGTAGGATAAACATTCGTATACTAGTAGGATAAACATTCGTATACTAGTAGGATTAATATTCGTACACTAGTAGGATAACTATTTGTATACTAGTAGGACACACATTCGTATGTTAGTATGATACTAGTATGATAAACATTCGTATGATAGTAGGATAAACAATCGTATACTAGTAGGATAAACGTTCGTATACTAGTAGGATACTAGTAGGATAATCATTCGTATGCTAGTAGGATACACATTCGTATAATAGTAGGATAAACAATCGTATAATAGTATGATAAACAATCGTATACTAGTAGGATAAACAATCGTATACTAGTAGGATTCACATCCGTATACTAGTAGGATAAACATTCGTATACTAGTCGGATACTAGTAGGATATCCTACTAGTAGGATAAACATCCGTATACTAGTAGGATAAACATTCGTATACTAGTAGGTTAAACATTCGAAAACTACTAGTAGGATAAACATTCGTGTACTAGTAGGATAAACATTCGTATACTAGTAGGATAAACATCCGTATACTAGTAGGATAAACATTCGTATACTAGTAGGATAAACATTCGTATGCTAGTAGGATAAACATTCGTATACTAGTAGGATAAACATTCGTATGCTAGTATGATACTAGTAGGATAAACGTTCGTATACTAGTAGGATAAACATTTGTATGCTAGTAGGATACACATTCATATACTAGTAGGATAAACATTCGTATGCTAGTAGGATAAGCATTCGTATGCTAGTAGAATAAACATGTGTATCCTAGTAGGACAAACATTCGTATACTAGTATGATACTAGTAGGATAAATGTTCGTATACTAGTAGGATACACATTCGTATGCTAGTAGGATAAACATTCGTATACTAGTAGGATACACATTCGTATGCTAGTAGGATAAACATTCGTATGCTAGTAGGATAAACATTCGTATACTAGTAGGATAAATATTCGTATACTAGTAGGCTGAACATTTGTATATTAGTTGGATAAACATTTGTATACTAGTAAGACAAATATTCGTATACTGGTATGATACTAGTAGGATAAACATTCGTATACTAGTAGGATAAACATTCGTATACTAGTAGGATTAATATTCGTATACTAGTAGGACAAACATTCGTATGTTAGAATGATACTAGTATGATAAACATTCGTATGATAGTAGGATAAACAATCGTATACTAGTGGGATAAACGTTCGTATACTAGTAGGATACTAGTAGGATAATCATTCGTATACTAGTAGGATAAACATTCGTATACTAGTAGGTTAAACATTCGTATACTAGTAGGATAAACATTCGTGTACTAGTAGGATACACATTCGTATACTTGTAGGATAAACATTCGTATGCTAGTAGGATAAACATTCGTATGCTAGTAGGATAAACATTCGTATACTAGTAGGATAAACATTCGTATGCTAGTATGATACTAGTAGGATAAACGTTCGTATACTAGTAGGATAAACATTCGTATGCTAGTAGGATACACATTCATATACTAGTAGGATAAACATTCGTATGCTAGTAGGATAAGCATTCGTATGCTAGTAGAATAAACATGTGTATCCTAGTAGGACAAACATTCGTATACTAGTATGATACTAGTAGGATAAATGTTCGTATACTAGTAGGATACACATTCGTATGCTAGTAGGATAAACATTCGTATAGTAGTAGGACAAACATTCGTATACTAGTATGATACTAGTAGGATAAATGTTCGTATACTAGTAGGATACACATTCCTATGCTAGTAGGATAAACATTCGTATGCTAGTAGGATAAACATTCGTATACTAGTAGGATAAATATTCGTATACTAGTAGGCTGAACATTTGTATATTAGTTGGATAAACATTTGTATACTAGTAAGACAAATATTCGTATACTGGTATGATACTAGTAGGATAAACATTCGTATACTAGTAGGATAAACATTCGTATACTAGTAGGATACTAGTAGGATTAATATTCGTATAATAGTAGGACAAACATTCGTATGTTAGAATGATACTAGTATGATAAACATTCGTATGATAGTAGGATAAACAATCGTATACTAGTGGGATAAACGTTCGTATACTAGTAGGATACTAGTAGGATAATCATTCGTATACTAGTGGAATAAACGTTCGTATACTAGTAGGATAAACATTCGTATAATAGTAGGATAAACAATCGTATACTAGTGGGATAAACGTTCGTATACTAGTAGGATAAACATTCGTATAATAGTAGGATAAACAATCGTATACTAGTAGGATAAACAATCGTATACTAGTAGGATTCACATCCGTATACTAGTAGGATAAACATTCGTATACTAGTAGGATACTAGTAGGATAAACATCCGTATACTAGTAGGATAAACAATCGTATACTAGTAGGATTAACATTTGTGTACTAGTAGGATAAACATTTGTGTACTAGTAGGATAAACATTCGTGTACTAGTAGGATAAACATGTGTATGATAGTAGGATAAACATGTGTATACTAGTATGACAACATTCGTATACTAGTATGATAAACATTCGTATACTAGTATGATAAACATTCGCATACTAGTATGATAAACATTCGTATACTAGTACGATACTAGTAGGATAAACATTCGTATACTAGTAGGATAAACATTCGTATGATAGTAGGATAAACATTTGTATACTAGTAGGACAACATTAGTATACTTGTAGGATACACATTCGTATGCTAGTAGGATAAGCATTCGTATGCTAGTAGGATAAACATTCGTATACTAGTAGGATACACATTCGTATACTAGTAGGATAAACATTCGTATACTAGTAGGATAAATATTCGTATACTAGTAGGCTAAACATTTGTATATTAGTTGGATAAACATTTGTATACTAGTAGGACAAATATTCGTATACTGGTATGATACTAGTAGGATAAACATTCGTATACTAGTAGCATACACATTCGTATACTAGTAGGATAAACATTCGTATGCTAGTAGGATACACATTCATATACTAGTAGGATAAACATTCGTATGCTAGTAGGATAAGCATTCGTATGCTAGTAGAATAAACATGTGTATCCTAGTAGGACAAACATTCGTATACTAGTATGATACTAGTAGGATAAATGTTCGTATACTAGTAGGATACACATTCGTATGCTAGTAGGATAAACATTCGTATAGTAGTAGGACAAACATTCGTATACTAGTATGATACTAGTAGGATAAATGTTCGTATACTAGTAGGATACACATTCCTATGCTAGTAGGATAAACATTCGTATGCTAGTAGGATAAACATTCGTATACTAGTAGGATAAATATTCGTATACTAGTAGGCTGAACATTTGTATATTAGTTGGATAAACATTTGTATACTAGTAAGACAAATATTCGTATACTGGTATGATACTAGTAGGATAAACATTCGTATACTAGTAGGATAAACATTCGTATACTAGTAGGATACTAGTAGGATTAATATTCGTATAATAGTAGGACAAACATTCGTATGTTAGAATGATACTAGTATGATAAACATTCGTATGATAGTAGGATAAACAATCGTATACTAGTGGGATAAACGTTCGTATACTAGTAGGATACTAGTAGGATAATCATTCGTATACTAGTGGAATAAACGTTCGTATACTAGTAGGATAAACATTCGTATAATAGTAGGATAAACAATCGTATACTAGTGGGATAAACGTTCGTATACTAGTAGGATAAACATTCGTATAATAGTAGGATAAACAATCGTATACTAGTAGGATAAACAATCGTATACTAGTAGGATTCACATCCGTATACTAGTAGGATAAACATTCGTATACTAGTAGGATACTAGTAGGATAAACATCCGTATACTAGTAGGATAAACAATCGTATACTAGTAGGATTAACATTTGTGTACTAGTAGGATAAACATTTGTGTACTAGTAGGATAAACATTCGTATACTAGTAGGATAAACATGTGTATGATAGTAGGATAAACATGTGTATACTAGTATGACAACATTCGTATACTAGTATGATAAACATTCGTATACTAGTATGATAAACATTCGCATACTAGTATGATAAACATTCGTATACTAGTACGATACTAGTAGGATAAACATTCGTATACTAGTAGGATAAACATTCGTATGATAGTAGGATAAACATTTGTATACTAGTAGGACAACATTAGTATACTTGTAGGATACACATTCGTATGCTAGTAGGATAAGCATTCGTATGCTAGTAGGATAAACATTCGTATACTAGTAGGATACACATTCGTATACTAGTAGGATAAACATTCGTATACTAGTAGGATAAATATTCGTATACTAGTAGGCTAAACATTTGTATATTAGTTGGATAAACATTTGTATACTAGTAGGACAAATATTCGTATACTGGTATGATACTAGTAGGATAAACATTCGTATACTAGTAGCATACACATTCGTATACTAGTAGGATAAACATTCGTATACTAGTAGGATAAACATTCGTATACTAGTAGGATAAACATTCGTATATTAGTAGGACAAATATTCGTATACTGGTATGATACTAGTAGGATAAACATTCGTATACTAGTAGGATAAACATTCGTATACTAGTAGGATTAATATTTGTATACTAGTAGGACACACATTCGTATGTCAGTATGATACTAGTATGATAAACATTCGTATGATAGTAGGATAAACAATCGTATACTAGTAGGATAAACGTTCGTATACTAGTAGGATACTAGTAGGATAATCATTCGTATACTAGTAGGATAAACATTCGTATAATAGTAGGATAAACAATCGTATAATAGTATGATAAACAATCGTATACTAGTAGGATAAACAATCGTATACTAGTAGGATTCACATCCGTATACTAGTAGGATAAACATTCGTATATTAGTAGGATACTAGTAGGATATCCAACTAGTAGGATAAACATCCGTATACTAGTAGGATAAACATTCGTATACTAGTAGGTTAAACATTCGTATACTAGTAGGATAAACATCCGTATACTAGTAGGATAAACATTCGTATACTAGTAGGTTAAACATTCGTATACTAGTAGGATAAACATTCGTGTACTAGCAGGATAAACATTCGTATACTAGTAGGATAAACATTCGTATACTAGTAGGTTAAACATTCGTATACTAGTAGGATAAACATTCGTGTACTAGTAGGATAAACATTCGTATACTTGTAGGATAAACATTCGTATGCTAGTAGGATAAACATTCGTATGCTAGTAGGATAACATTCGTATGCTAGTAGGATAAACATTCGTATACTAGTAGGATAAACATTCGTATGCTAGTATGATACTAGTAGGATAAACGTTCGTATACTAGTAGGATAAACATTCGTATGCTAGTAGGATACACATTCATATACTAGTAGGATAAACATTCGTATACTTGTAGGATAAACATTCGTATGCTAGTAGGATAAACATTCGTATGCTAGTAGGATAAACATTCGTATACTAGTAGGATAAACATTCGTATGCTAGTATGATACTAGTAGGATAAACGTTCGTATACTAGTAGGATAAACATTCGTATGCTAGTAGGAAACACATTCATATACTAGTAGGATTAATATTCGTATACTAGTAGGATAAAAATTTGTATACTAGTAGGACAAATATTCGTATACTGGTATGATACTAGTAGGATAAACATTCGTATACTAGTAGGATAAACATTCGTATACTAGTAGGATAAACATTCGTATACTAGTAGGATAAACATTCGTATATTAGTAGGACAAATATTCGTATACTGGTATGATACTAGTAGGATAAACATTCGTATACTAGTAGGATAAACATTCGTATACTAGTAGGATTAATATTCGTATACTAGTAGGATACTAGTAGGATAACAATTTGTATACTAGTAGGACACACATTAGTATGTCAGTATGATACTAGTATGATAAACATTCGTATGATAGTAGGATAAACAATCGTATACTAGTAGGATAAACGTTCGTATACTAGTAGGATACTAGTAGGATAAACATTCGTATACTAGTAGGATAAACATTCGTATAATAGTAGGATAAACAATCGTATAATAGTATGATAAACAATCGTATACTAGTAGGATAAACAATCGTATACTAGTAGGATTCACATCCGTATACTAGTAGGATAAACATTCGTATACTAGTAGGATACTAGTAGGATATCCTACTAGTAGGATAAACATCCGTATACTAGTAGGATAAACATTCGTATACTAGTAGGTTAAACATTCGTATACTAGTAGGATAAACATTCGTGTACTAGCAGGATAAACATTCGTATACTAGTAGGATAAACATTCGTATACTAGTAGGTTAAACATTCGTATACTAGTAGGATAAACATTCGTTTACTAGTAGGATAAACATTCGTATACTTGTAGGATAAACATTCGTATGCTAGTAGGATAAACATTCGTATGCTAGTAGGATAAACATTCGTATACTAGTAGGATAAACATTCGTATGCTAGTATGATACTAGTAGGATAAACGTTCGTATACTAGTAGGATAAACATTCGTATGCTAGTAGGATACACATTCATATACTAGTAGGATAAACATTCGTATGCTAGTAGGATAAGCATTCGTATGCTAGTAGAATAAACATTTGTATCCTAGTAGGACAAACATTCGTATACTAGTATGATACTAGCAGGATAAATGTTCGTATACTAGTAGGATACACATTCGTATGCTAGTAGGATAAACATTCGTATGCCAGTAGGATAAATATTCGTATACTAGTAGGCTAAACATTTGTATATTAGTTGGATAAACATTTGTATACTAGTAGGACACATATTCGTATACTGGTATGATACTAGTAGGATAAACATTCGTATACTAGTAGGATAAACATTCGTATACTGGTAGGATTAATATTCGTATACTAGTAGGACAAACATTCGTATGTTAGTAAGATACTAGTATGATAAACATTCGTATGATAGTAGGATAAACAATCGTATACTAGTGGGATAAACGTTCGTATACTAGTAGGATAAACATTCGTATACTAGTAGGATAAACAATCGTATACTAGTAGGATAAACAATCGTATACTAGTAGGATAAACATTCGTATACCAGTAGGATACTAGTAGGATAAACATCCGTATACTAGTAGGATAAACATTCGTATACCTGTAGGATAAACATTTGTATACTAATAGGATAAACATTCGTATACTAGTATGTTAAACATTCGTATACTAGTAGGATAAGCATTCGTATACTAGTAGGATAAACATTCGTATACTAGTAGGATACTAGTAGGATAAACATTCGTATAATAGTAGGATAAACAATCATATACTAGTAAGATAAACATTCGTATACTAGTAGGATAAACATTCGTATACTAGTATGATAAACATTCGTATGATAGTAGGATAAACAATCGTATACTAGTAGGATAAACGTTCGTATACTAGTAGGATACTAGTAGGGTAATCATTCGTATACTAGTAGGATAAACATTCGTATACTAGTATGATAAACATTCGTATGATAGTAGGATAAACAATCGTATACTAGTAGGATAAACATTCGTATAGTAGTAGGATACACATTCGTATGATAGTAGGATAAACAATCGTATACTAGTGGAATAAACATTCGTATACTAGTAGGATAAACATTCGTATACTAGTATGATAAACATTCGTATGATAGTAGGATAAACAATCGTATACTAGTAGGATAAACATTCGTATACTAGTAGGATACACATTCGTATACTAGTATGATAAACATTCGTATACTAGTAGGATAAACAATCGTATACTAGTAGGATAAACATCCGTATACTAGTAGGATAAACATTCGTATACTAGTAGGTTAAACATTCGTATGCTAGTAGGATAAACATTCGTGTACTAGTAGGATAAACATTCGTTTACTAGTAGGATAAACATTCGTATACAAGTAGGTTAAACATTCGTATACTAGTAGGATAAACATTCGTGTACTAGTAGGATAAACATTCGTATACTTGTAGGATAAACATTCGTATGCTAGTAGGATAAACATTCATATGCTAGTAGGATAAACATTCGTATGCTAGTAGGATAAACATTCGTATACTAGTAGGATAAACATTCGTATGCTAGTATGATACTAGCAGGATAAACGTTCGTATACTAGTAGGATAAACATTCGTATGCTAGTAGGATACACATTCATATATTAGTAGAATAAACATTCGTATGCTAGTAGGATAAACATGTGTATCCTAGTAGGACATACATTCGTATACTAGTAGGATACTAGTAGGATAAATGTTCGTATACTAGTAGGATACACATTCGTATGCTAGTAGGATAAACATTCGTATACTAGTAGGATAAATATTCGTATACTAGTAGGCTAAACATTTGTATATTAGTTGGATAAACATTTGTATACTAGTAGGACAAATATTCGTTTACTGGTATGATACTAGTAGGATAAACATTCGTATACTAGTAGGATAAACATTCGAATACTAGTAGGATTAATATTCGTATACTAGTAGGATAAACATTCGTATGATAGTAGGATAAACAATCGTATACTAGTAGGACAAACATTCGTATGCTAGTATGATACTAGTATGATAAACATTCGTATGATAGTAGGATAAACATTCGTATGATAGTAGGATAAACATTCGTATACTAGTAGGATAAACGTTCGTATACTAGTAGGATATTAGTAGGATAAACTTTCGTATACTAGTAGGATATTAGTAGGATAAACGTTCGCATACTAGTAGGCTACTAGTAGGATAAACGTTCGTATACTAGTAGGATACTAGTAGGATTAACATTCGTATACTAGTAGGATAAACATTCGTATACTAGTAGGACAAACGTTCGCATACTAGTAGGATACTAGTAGGATAAACGTTCGCATACTAGTAGGATACAAGTAGGATAAACTTTCGTATGCTAGTATGATACTAGTATGATAAACATTCGTATGATAGTAGGATAAACATTCGTATACTAGTAGGATAAACGTTCGCATACTAGTAGGATACTAGTAGGATAAAGGTTCGTATACTAGTAGGATAAACATTCGCATACTAGTAGGATACTAGTAGGATAAACATTCGTATACTAGTAGGATAAACGTTCGTATACTAGTAGGATAAACGTTCGTATTCTAGTAGGATAAACGTTCGTATACTAGTAGGATAAACGTTCGTATACTAGTAGGATAAACGTTCGTATACTAGTAGGATACTAGTAGGATAAACGTTCGTATACTAGTAGGATAAACGTTAGTATACTAGTAGGATAAACGATCGTATACTAGTAGGATAAACGTTCGTATACTAGTAGGATAAACGTTCGTATACTAGTTGGATAAACACTCGTATACTAGTAGGATTCACATCCGTATACTAGTAGGATAAACATTCGTATACTAGTAGGATACTAGTAGGATAAACATCCGTATACTAGTAGGATAAACATTCGTATACTAGTAGGATAAACATTCGTATACTAGTAGGATAAACATTCGTGTACTAGTAGGATAAACATTCGTATACTAGTAGGATAAACATTCGTATGATAGTAGGATAAACATGTGTATACTAGTAGGACAACATTCGTATGCTAGTAGGATAAGCATTCGTATGCTAGTAGGATAATTTTTCGTATACCTGTAGGATAAACATTTGTATACTAATAGGATAAACATTCGTATACTAGTATGTTAAACATTCGTATACTAGTAGGATAAGCATTCGTATACTAGTATGATAAACATTCGTATACTAGTAGGACAAACATTCGTATACTAGTAGGATACTAGTAGGATAATCATTCGTATACTAGTGGGATAAACGTTCCTATACTAGTAGGATAAACATTCGTATACTAGTATGATAAACATTCGTATACTAGTATGATAAACATTCGTATAATAATAGGATAAACAATCGTATACTAGTAAGATAAACATTCGTATACTAGTAGGATAAACATTCGTATACTAGTATGATAAACATTCGTATGATAGTAGGATAAACAATCGTATGCTAGTAGGATAAACGTTCGTATACTAGTAGGATAAACATTCGTATACTAGTATGATAAACATTCGAATACTAGTATGATAAACATTCGTATGATAGTAGGATAAACAATCGTATAATAGTAGGATAAACATTCGTATACTAGTAGGAAACACATTCGTATACTAGTATGATAAACATTCGTATACTAGTAGGATAAACAATCGTATACTAGTAGGATAAACATCCGTATACCAGTAGGATAAACATTCGTATACTAGTAGGTTAAACATTCGTATGCTAGTAGGATAAACATTCCTGTACTAGTAGGATAAACATTCGTATACTAGTAGGATGAACATTCGTATACAAGTAGGTTAAACATTCGTATACTAGTAGGATAAACATTCGTGTACTAGTAGGATAAACATTCGTATACTTGTAGGATAAACATTCGTATGCTAGTAGGATAAACATTCGTATGCTAGTAGGATAAACATTCGTATACTAGTAGGATAAACATTCGTATGCTAGTATGATACTAGTAGGATAAACGTTCGTATACTAGTAGGATAAACATTCGTATGCTAGTAGGATACACATTCATATATTAGTAGAATACACATTCGTATGCTAGTAGGATAAGCACTCGTATGCTAGTAGAATAAACATTTGTATCCTAGTAGGACAAACATTCGTATACTAGTATGATACTAGTAGGATAAATGTTCGTATACTAGTAGGATAAACATTCGTATACTAGTAGGATTAATATTCGTATACTAGTATGATAAACATTCGTATGATAGTAGGATAAACATTCGTATGATAGTAGGATAAACATTCGTATACGAGTAGGATAAACGTTCGTATACTAGTAGGATACTAATAGGATAAACGTTCGTATACTAGTAGGATACTAGTAGGATAAACGTTCGCATACTAGTAGGATAAACGTTCGTATACTAGTAGGATAAACGTTCGTATACTAGTAGGATACTAGTAGGATAAACGTTCGTATACTAGTAGGATACTAGAAGGATAAACGTTCGCATACTAGTAGGATAAACGTTTGCATACTAGTAGGATACTAGTAGGATAAACGTTCGTATACTAGTAGGATAAACGTTCGTATACTAGTAGGATAAACATTCGCATACTAGTAGGATACTAGTAGGATAAACATTCGTATACTAGTAGGATAAACGTTCGTATACTAGTAGGATAAACGTTCGTATGCTAGTAGGATAAACGTTCGTATACTAGTAGGATAAACGTTCGTATACTAGTAGGATACTAGTAGGATAAACGTTCGTATACTAGTAGGATAAACGTTCGTATACTAGTAGGATAAACGTTCGTATACTAGTAGGATACTAGTAGGATAAACGTTCGTATACTAGTAGGATAAACGTTCGTATACTAGTAGGATAAACGTTCGTATACTAGTAGGATAAACGTTCGTATACTAGTAGGATAAACGTTCGTATACTAGTAGGATACTAGTAGGATAAACGTTCGTATACTAGTAGGATAAACGTTCGTATACTAGTAGGATAAACGTTCGTATACTAGTAGGATACTAGTAGGATAAACGTTCGTATACTAGTAGGATAAACGTTCGTATACTAGTAGAATACTAGTAGGTTAAACGTTCGTATGCTATTAGGTTAAACATTCGTATGATAGTAGGATAAGCATTTGTATACTAGTAGTTTAAACATTCGTATACTAGTAGGTTAAACATTCGTATTCTAGTAGGTTAAACATTCGTATACTAGTAGGATAAACATTCGTATACTAGCAGGTTAACCATTCGTATGATAATAGGACACACATTATTATACTAGTATGATACTAGTAGGATAAACGTTCGAATACTTGTAGTTTAAACATTCGTATACTAGTAGGATATTAGTAGGATAAACATTCGTATACTAGTATGATACTAGAAGTATAAACATTCATATACTAGTAGGTTAAACATTCGTATTCTAGTAGGTTAAACATTCGTATACTAGTAGGATAAACATTCGTATACTAGCAGGTTAACCATTCGTATGATAATAGGACACACATTATTATACTAGTATGATACTAGTAGGATAAACGTTCGAATACTTGTAGTTTAAACATTCGTATACTAGTAGGATATTAGTAGGATAAACATTCGTATACTAGTATGATACTAGAAGTATAAACATTCATATACTAGTAGGTTAAACATTCATATACTAGTAGGTTAAACATTCGTATACTAGTAGGATAAACATTCGTATACTAGTAGGTTAAACATTCGTATTCTAGTAGGATAAACATTCGTGTACTAGTAGGATAAACATTCGTATACTAGTAGGATAAACATTCGTATACAAGTAGGTTAACATTCGTATGCTAGTAGGATAAACATTCGTATGCTAGTAGGATAAACATTCGTAATGGTAGTAGGATAAACATTCGTATACTAGTTGGATAAACATTCGTATACTAGTATGATACTAGTAGGATAAACGTTTGTATACTAGTAGGATAAACATTCGTATGCTAGTAGGATACACATTCATATATTAGTAGGATAAACATTCGTATGCTAGTAGGATAAGCACTCGTATGCTAGTAGAATAAACATTTGTATACTAGTAGGACAAACATTCGTATACTAGTATGATACTAGTAGGATAAATGTTAGTATACTAGTAGGATACACATTCTTATGCTAGTAGGATAAACATTCGTATGCTAGTAGGATAAACATTCGTATATTAGTTGGATAAACAGTTGTATACTAGTAGGACAAATATTCCTATACTGGTATGATACTAGTAGGATAAACATTCGTATACTAGTAGGATAAACATTCGTATACTAGTAGGATAAATATTTGTATACTAGTAGGACAAACATTCGTATGCTAGTATGATACTAGTATGATAAACATTCGTATGATAGTAGGATAAACAATCGTATACTAGTTGGACAAACATTCGTATGCTAGTATGATACTAGTATGATAAACATTCGTATGATAGTAGGATAAACAATCGTATGCTAGTAGGATAAACGTTCGTATACTAGTAGGATACTAGTAGGATAATCATTCGTATGCTAGTATGATACTAATATGATAAACATTCGTATACTAGTAGGATAAACACTCGTATACTAGTAGGATTAATATTCGTATACTAGTAGGATAAATATTTGTATGCTAGTAGGACAAATATTCGTATGCTAGTATGATACTAGTATGATAAACATTCGTATGATAGTAGGATAAACAATCGTATACTAGTAGGACAAACATTCGTATGCTAGTATGATACTAGTATGATAAACATTCGTATGATAGTAGGATAAACAATCGTATACTAGTGGGATAAACGTTCGTATACTAGTAGGATAAACATTTGTATACTTGTAGGACAAACATTCGTATACTAGTATGATACTAGTAAGATAAACGTTCGTATATTAGTAAGTTAAACAATCGTATACGAGTAGGTTAAACAGTCGTATGCTAGTAGGTTAAACGTTCGTATGCTATTAGGTTAAACATTCCTATGATAGTAGGATAAACAGTTATATACTAGTAGGTTAAACATTCGTATACTAGTAGGTTAAACATTAGTATACTAGTAGGTTAAACATTCGTATACTAGTAGGATAAACATTCGTATACTAGTAGGATAAACATTCGTATGATAGTAGGACACACATTATTATACTAGAATGATACTAGTAGGATAAACGTTCGTATACTAGTAGGTTATTAGTAGGATAAACATTCGTATACTAGTAGGTTAAACATTCGTATGCTAGTAGGATAACTATTCGTATACTAGTATGATACTAGTAGGTAAACATTCGTATACTATACTAGTAGGATAAACATTCGTATGCTAGTAGGATACTAGTAGGATAAACATTCGTATGCTAGTAGGATACTAGTAGGATAAACAGTCGTATACCAGTAGGATAAACATTTGTATACTAGTAGGACAAACATTCGTATGCTAGTAGGATACTAGTAGGATAAACAGTCGTATGCTAGTAGGATACTAGTAGGATAAACATTCGCATACTAGTAGGTTAAACATTTCTATACTAGTAGGATAATCATTCGTATGCTAGTAGGATGAACATTCATATACTAGTAGGATAAACATTCGTTCGTATGCTAGTAGGATAAACATTCGTATGCTAGTAGGATAAACATTTGTATCCTAGTAGGACAAACATTCTTATACTAGTAGGACAACATTCGTATACTAGTAGGCTAAACATTTATATATTAGTTGGATAAACATTTGTATACTAGTAGGACAAATATTCGTATACTAGTATGATACAAGTAGGATAAACGTTCGTATACTAGTAGGTTAAACATTCGTATGACAGTAGGATAAACATTTATATACTTGTAGGACAAACATTCGTATACTAGTATGATACTAGTAGGATAAACGTTCGTATACTAGTAGGTTAAACATTATTATGATAGTAGGATAAACATTTGTATACTAGTAGGTTAAACATTCGCATTCTAGTAGGTTAAACATTCGTATAATAGTAGGATAAACAATTGTATACTAGTAGGTTAAACATTCGTGTACTAGTAGGATACACATTCGTATACTAGTAGGATAAACATTCGTATACTAGTAGGATAAACATTCGTATACTAGTAGGATAAACATTCGTATACTAGTAGGATAAACATTCGTATACTAGTATGATAAACATTCGTATACTAGTAGAATAAACATTCGTATACTAGTAGGATAAACAATCGTATACTATTAGGATAAGCATTCGTATACTAGTAGGATAAACATTCGTATACTAGTAGGATAAACATTCGTATACTAGTAGGATAAACATTCGTATACTAGTAGGATAAACATTCGTATACTAGTAGGATAAACATTCGTATACTAGTAGGATAAACATTCGTATACTAGTAGGACAAACATTCCTATACTAGTAGGATAAACATTCGTATAAAAGTAGGATAAACATTCCTATACTAGTAGGATAAACATTCGTATACTAGTAGGATAAACATTCGTATACTAGTAGGTTAAACATTCATATACTAGTATGAAAAACATTCGTATGCTAGTATGATACACATTCGTATACTAGTAGGATAAACATTCGTATGCTATTAGGATAAACATTCGTATACTAGTATGACACTAGTAGGATAAACATTCGTATACTAGTATGATAAATATTCGTATACTAGTGGGATAAACATTCGTATACTAGTTGGATAAACATTCGTATACTAGTGGGATCAACATTCGTATACTAGTAGGATAAACATTCGTATACTAGTGGGATAAACATTCGTATACTAGTAGGATAAACATTCGTATACTAGTATGATAAATATTCGTATACTAGTGCGATAAACATTCGTATACTAGTAGGATAAACATTCCTATTCTAGTGGGATAAACATTCATATACCAGTAGGATAAACATTCGTATACTAGTATGATAAATATTCGTATACTAGTGGGATAAACATTCGTATACTAGTAGGATGAACATTCCTATACTAGTAGGATAAGAATTCGCACACTAGTATGATACTAGTAGGATAAACATTCGTATACTAGTAGGATAAACATTCGTATAATAGTTTGATACTAGTAGGATAAACATTCGTATACTAGTAGGTTAAACATTCGTTTACTAGTATGATAAACATTCGAATACTAGTATGATACTAGTAGGTTAAACATTCATATACTAGAAGGATACGCATTCGTTTGCTAGTAGGATACTGGTAGGATAAACATTCGTATACTAGTAGGTTAAACATTCGTATACTAGTATGATAAACATTCGTATACTAGCATGATACTAGTAGGATAAACATTTGTATACTAGTAGGATACACATTCGTATACAAGTAGGATAAACATTCGTATACTAGTAGGATAAACATTCGTATACTAGTAGGATAAGCATTCGTATACTAGTAGGTTAAACATTCGTATGATAGTAGGATAAACATTCGTATACTAGTAGGATAAACATTCGTATAATAGTATGTTAAACATTCGTATACTAGTAGGATAAACATTCGTATACTAGTAGGATAAGCATTCGTATACTAGTAGGATAAACATTCTTATACTAGTAGAATAAACATTCGTATACTAGTGTGCTAAATATTCGTATACTAGTATGCTAAATATTCGTATACTAGTATGCTAAATATTCGTATACCAGTAGGATAAACATTCCTATACTAGTAGGATAAACAGTCGTATACTAGTAGGATAAACATTCGTATACTAGTAGGATACTAGTAGGATAAATATTCGTATACTATTAGGATAAACATTCATATACTAGTATGCTAAACATTCGTATACTAGTATGATAAACATTCGCATACTAGTATGATAAACATTCGTATACTAGTAGGATAATAGGATAAACATTCGTATACTAGTAGGATAAACATTCTTATACTAGTAGGACAAACATTCGTATACTATTAGAATAAACATTCGTATACTAGTAGGATAAACATTCGTATACTAGTAGGATAAACATTCGTATGATAGTAGGATAAACATGTGTATACTAGTAGGACAACATTTGTATTCTTGTAGGATAAACATTCGTATGCTAGTAGGATAAACATTCGTATGCTAGTAGGATAAACATTCGTATACTAGTAGGATAACCATTCGTATGCTAGTATGATACTAGTATGATAAACGTTCGTATGCTAGTAGGATAAACATTCGTATGCTAGTATGAGAAACATTCATATACTAGTAGGATAAACATTCGTATGCTAGTAGGATAAGCATTCGTATGCTAGTAGGATAAACATTTGTATCCCAGTAGGACACACATTCGTATACTAGTATGATACTAGTAGGATAAATGTCGTATACTAGTAGGATACACATTCGTATGCTAGTAGGATAAACATTCGTATGCTAGTAGGATAAATATTCGTATACTAGTAGGCTAAACATTTGTATATTAGTTGGATAAACATTTGTATACTAGTAGGACAAATATTCGTATACTGGTATGATGCTAGTAGGATAAACATTCGTATACTAGTAGGATAAACATTCGTATGCTAGTAGGATAAACATTCGTATACTAGTAGGACAAACATTCGTATGCTAGTATGATACTAGTAGGATAAACAATCGTATACTATTAGGATAAGCATTCGTATACTAGTAGGATAAACATTCGTATACTAGTAGGACAAACATTCGTATACTAGCAGAATAAACATCCGTATACTAGTAGGATAAACATTCATATGCTAGTAGGATAAACATTCGTATGCTAGTAGGATAAACATTCGTATGCTAGTAGGATACTAGTAGGATAAACATTTGTATACCAGTAGGATACACATTCGTATGCTAGTAGGTTAAACATTCATATGCTAGTAGGATAAACATTCGTATACTAGTAGAATAGACATTCGTATACTAGTAGAATAAACATTCGTATACTAGTAGGATAAACATTCGTATACTAGTAGAATAAACATTCGTATACTAGTAGGATAAACATTCGTATACTAGTAGGACAAACATTCGTATACTAGTAGGATAAACATTCTTATACTAGTAGGATAAACATTCGTATACTAGTAGAATAAATATTCGTATACTAGTAGAATAAACATTCGTATACTAGTAGGATAAACATTCGTATGCTAGTAGGATACTAGTAGGATAAACATTTGTATACCAGTAGGATACACATTCGTATGCTAGTAGGATAAACATTTGTATACTAGTAGGATACACATTCGTATGCTAGTAGGATAAACATTCGTATGCTAGTAGGTTAAACATTCGTATACCAGTAGGTTAAACATTCGTATGCTAGTATGATAAACATTCGTATACTAGTATGATACTAGTAGGATAAACATTTGTATACTAGTAGGATACACATTCCTATACTAGTAGGATACACATTCGTATACTAGTATGCTAAACATTCCTATACTAGTAGGATAAACATTCGTATACCAGTAGGATACGCATTCGTATACTAGTAGGATAAACATTCGTATACTAGTAGGATAAACATTCGTATACTAGTAGGATAAATATTCGTATACTAGTAGGATAAATACTCGTATACTGGTAGGATACTAGTAGGATAAACATTCGTTTACTAGTAGGTTAAACATTCGTATACTAGTATGATAAACATTCGCATACTAGTATGATACACATTCGTATACTAGTAGGATAAATATTTGTATACTAGTAGGATAAACATTCTTATACTAGAAGGATAAACATTCGTATACTAGTAGGATAAACATTCGTATACTAGTAGGATAAATATTCGTATACTAGTAGGATAAACATTCGTATACTAGTAGGTTAAACATTCATATACTAGTATGATAAACATTCGTATACTAGTATGATAAACATTCGCATACTAGTATGATAAACATTCGTATACTAGTAGGATAAACATTCGTATACTAGTATGTTAAACATTCGTATACTAGTAGGATAAGCATTCGTATACTAGTAGGTTAAACAGTCGTATACTAGTATGATAAACATTCGTATACTAGTATGATACTAGTAGGATAAACATTCCTATACTAGTAGGATAAACATTCGTATGATAGTAGGATAAACATTCGTATACTAGTAGGATAAACATTCGTATAATAGTATTTTAAACATTCGTATACTAGTAGGATAAACATTCGTATACTAGTAGGATAAGCATTCGTATACTAGTAGGATAAACATTCGTATGCTAGTAGGATAAACATTCGTATACTAGTATGCTAAATATTCGTATACTAGTAGGATAAACATTCGTATACCAGTAGGATAAGCATTCGTATACTAGTAGGATACACATTGGTATATTAGTAGTATAAACATTCGTATACTAGTAGGATAAACAGTCGTATACTAGTAGGATAAACATTCGTATACTAGTAGGATAAACATTCATATACTAGTATGCTAAACATTCGTATACTAGTATGATAAACATTCGCATACTAGTATGATAAACATTCGTATACTAGTATGATAAACATTCGTATACTAGTAGGATAAACATTCCTATGCTAGTAGGATACTAGTAGGATAAACATTCGTATGCTAGTAGGTTAAACATTCGTATACTAATAGGATAAACATTCGTATACTAGTGGGATAAACATTCGTATACTAGTAGGATAAACATTCGTATACTAGTATGATAAATATTCGTATACTAGTGGGATAAACATTCGTATACTAGTATGATAAATATTCGTATACTAGTGGGATAAACATTACTATACTAGTAGGATAAACATTCGTAGACTAGTAGGATAAGAATTCGTATACTAGTATAATACTAGTAGGATAAACATTCCTATACTAGTAGGATAAACATTCGTATAATTGTTTGATGCTAGTAGGATAAACATTCGTATACTAGTAGGTTAAACATTCGTATACTAGTATGATAAACATTCGAATACTAGTATGATACTAGTAGGTTAAACATTCATATACTAGTAGGATACGCATTCGTTTGCTAGTAGGATACTGGTAGGATAAACATTCGTATACTAGTAGGTTACACATTCGTATACTAGTATGATAAACATTCGTATACTAGTATGATACTAGTAGGATAAACATTTGTATACTAGTAGGATACACATTCGTATACTAGTAGGATAAACATTCGTATACTAGTAGGATAAACATTCGTATACTAGTATGTTAAATATTCGTATACTAGTAGGATAAACATTCGTATACCAGTAGGATAAGCATTCGTATACTAGTAGGATAAACATTGGTATATTAGTAGGATAAACATTCGTATACTAGTAGGATAAACATTCGTATACTAGTAGGATAAACATTCGTATACTAGTAGGATAAATATTCGTATACTGGTAGGATACTAGTAGGATACACATTCGTATACTAGTAGGTTAAACATTCGTATACTAGTATGATAAACATTCGTATACTAGTATGATAAACATTAGCATACTAGTATGATAAACATTCGTATACTAGTAGGCTAAACATTCGTATACCAGTAGGATAAACATTCTTATACTAGTAGGATAAACATTCGTATACTAGTAGGATAAATATTCGTATACTAGTAGGATAAATATTCGTATACTTGTAGGATAAACATTCATATACTAGTAGGTTAAACATTCGTATTCTAGTATGATACACATGTGCATACTAGTATGATAAACATTCGTATACTAGTAGGATAAACATTCGTATACTAGTAGGATAAACATTCTTATACTAGTAGGATAAACATTCGTATACTAGTAGAATAAACATTCGTATACTAGTAGGATAAACATTCGTATGCTAGTAGGATACTAGTAGGATAAACATTCGTATACTAGTAGGATAAATATTCGTATATTAGTAGGACAAACATTCGTATACTAGTAGGATAAACATTCGTATACTAGTAGAATAAACATTCGTATACTAGTAGGATAAACATTCGTATGCTAGTAGGATAAACATTCGTATACTAGTAGAATAAATATTAGTATACTAGTAGAATAAACATTCGTATACTAGTAGGATAAACATTCGTATACTAGTAGAATAAACATTCGTATACTAGTAGGATAAACATTCGTATACTAGTAGGACAAACATTCGTATACTAGTAGGATAAACATTCTTATACTAGTAGGATAATGATCCGTATACTAGTAGAATAAACATTCGTATACTAGTAGGATAAACATTCGTATACTAGTAGAATAAACATTCGTATACTAGTAGGATAAACATTCGTATGCTAGTAGGATACTAGTAGGATACATATTTGTATACTAGTAGGATACACATTCGTATGCTAGTAGGATAAACATTCGTATGCTAGTAGGATAAACATTTGTATGCTAGTAGGATAAACATTCGTATACTAGTAGAATAAACATTCGTATACTAGTAGAATAAACATTCGTATACTAGTAGGATAAACATTCGTATACTAGTAGAATAAACATTCGTATACCAGTAGGATAAACATTCGTATACTAGTAGGACAAACGTTCGTATACTAGTAGGATAAACATTCTTATACTAGTAGGATAAACATCCGTATACTAGTAGGACAAACATTCGTATGCTAGTAGGATACTAGTAGGATAAACATTTGTATACTAGTAGGATAAACATTCGTATACTAGTAGGACAAACATTCGTATACTAGTAGGATAAACATTCTTATACTAGTAGGATAAACATCCGTATACTAGTAGAATAAACATTCGTATGCTAGTAGGATAAACATTCGTATGCTAGTAGGATACTAGTAGGATAAACATTTGTATACTAGTAGGATACACATTCGTATGCTAGTAGGATAAACATTTGTATACTAGTAGGATACACATTCGTATGCTAGTAGGATAAACATTCGTATGCTAGTAGGTTAAACATTCGTATACTAGTAGGTTAAACATTCGTATACTAGTATGATAAATATTCGTATACTAGTATGATACTATTAGGATAAACATTTGTATACTAGTAGGATACACATTCGTATACTAGTAGGATACACATTCGTATAATAGTATGCTAAACATTCGTATACTAGTAGGATAAACATTCGTATACCAGTAGGATAAACATTCGTATGCTAGTAGGATACTAGTAGGATAAACATTCGTATACTAGTAGAATAAACATTCGTATACTAGTAGGATAAACATTCGTATACTAGTAGGACAAACATTCGTATACTAGTAGGATAAACATTCTTATACTAGTAGGATAATGATCCGTATACTAGTAGAATAAACATTCGTATACTAGTAGGATAAACATTCGTATACTAGTAGAATAAACATTCGTATACTAGTAGGATAAACATTCGTATGCTAGTAGGATACTAGTAGGATAAACATTTGTATACTAGTAGGATACACATTCGTATGCTAGTAGGATAAACATTCGTATGCTAGTAGGATAAACATTCGTATGCTAGTAGGATAAACATTCGTATACTAGTAGAATAAACATTCGTATACTAGTAGAATAAACATTCGTATACTAGTAGGATAAACATTCGTATACTAGTAGAATAAACATTCGTATACCAGTAGGATAAACATTCGTATACTAGTAGGACAAACATTCGTATACTAGTAGGATAAACATTCTTATACTAGTAGGATAAACATCCGTATACTAGTAGGACAAACATTCGTATGCTAGTAGGATACTAGTAGGATAAACATTTGTATACTAGTAGGATAAACATTCGTATACTAGTAGGACAAACATTCGTATACTAGTAGGATAAACATTCTTATACTAGTAGGATAAACATCCGTATACTAGTAGAATAAACATTCGTATGCTAGTAGGATAAACATTCGTATGCTAGTAGGATACTAGTAGGATAAACATTTGTATACTAGTAGGATACACATTCGTATGCTAGTAGGATAAACATTTGTATACTAGTAGGATACACATTCGTATGCTAGTAGGATAAACATTCGTATGCTAGTAGGTTAAACATTCGTATACTAGTAGGTTAAACATTCGTATACTAGTATGATAAACATTCGTATACTAGTATGATACTATTAGGATAAACATTTGTATACTAGTAGGATACACATTCGTATACTAGTATGCTAAACATTCGTATACTAGTAGGATAAACATTCGTATACCAGTAGGATAAACATTCGTATGCTAGTAGGATACTAGTAGGATAAACATTCGTATACTAGTAGGATAAATATTCGTATACTAGTAGGATACTAGTAGGATAAACATTCGTATACTAGTAGGTTAAACATTCGTATACTAGTATGATAAACATTTGTATACTAGTATAATAAACATTCGCATACTAGTATGATAACATTCGTATACTAGTATGATAAACATTCGTATACTAGTAGGATAAACATTCTTATACTAGTAGGATAAACATTCGTATACTAGTAGGATAAATATTCGTATACTAGTAGGATAAACATTCGTATGCTAGTAGGATAAACATTCGTATACTAGTAGGATAAGCATTCGTATACTAGTAGGATAAACATTCGTATGCTAGTAGGATAAACATTCGTATACTAGTATGCTAAATATTCGTATACTAGTAGGATAAACATTCGTATACCAGTAGGATACGCATTCGTATACTAGTAGTATACACATTGGTATATTAGTAGGATAAACATTCGTATACTAGTAGGATAAACAGTCGTATACTAGTAGGATAAACATTCGTATACTAGTAGGATAAACATTCGTATATTAGTAGGATAAACATTCATATACTAGTATGCTAAACATTCGTATACTAGTATGATAAACATTCGCATACTAGTATGATAAACATTCGTATACTAGTAGGATAATAGGATAAACATTCGTATACTAGTAGGATAAACATTCGTATACTAGTAGGATAAACATTCCTATGCTAGTAGGATACTAGTAGGATAAACATTCGTATGCTAGTAGGTTAAACATTCGTATACTAATAGGATAAACATTCGTATACTAGTGGGATAAACATTCGTATACTAGTAGGATAAACATTCGTATACTAGTATGATAAATATTCGTATACTAGTGGGATAAACATTCGTATACTAGTATGATAAATATTCGTATACTAGTGGGATAAACATTAGTATACTAGTAGGATAAACATTCGTATACTAGTAGGATAAGAATTCGTATACTAGTATAATTCTAGTAGGATAAACATTCGTATACTAGTAGGATAAACATTCGTATAATTGTTTGATGCTAGTAGGATAAACATTCGTATACTAGTAGGTTAAACATTCGTATACTAGTATGATAAACATTCGAATACTAGTATGATACTAGTAGGTTAAACATTCATATACTAGTAGGATACGCATTCGTTTGCTAGTAGGATACTGGTAGGATAAACATTCGTATGCTAGTAGGTTAAACATGCGTATACTAGTATGATAAACATTCGTATACTAGTATGATACTAGTAGGATAAACATTTGTATACTAGTAGGATACACATTCGTATACTAGTAGGATAAACATTCGTATACTAGTAGGATAAACATTCGTATACTAGTATGTTAAATATTCGTATACTAGTAGGATAAACATTCGTATACCAGTAGGATAAGCATTCGTATACTAGTAGGATAAACATTGGTATATTAGTAGGATAAACATTCGTATACTAGTAGGATAAACATTCGTATACTAGTAGGATACATATTCGTATACTGGTAGGATACTAGTAGGATACATATTCGTATACTAGTAGGTTAAACATTCGTATACTAGTATGATAAACATTCGTATACTAGTATGATAAACATTCGCATACTAGTATGATAAACATTCGTATACTAGTAGGCTAAACATTCGTATACCAGTAGGATAAACATTCTTATACTAGTAGGATAAACATTCGTATACTAGTAGGATAAATATTCGTATACTAGTAGGATAAATATTCGTATACTTGTAGGATAAACATTCGTATACTAGTAGGTTAAACATTCGTATTCTAGTATGATAAACATTTGCATACTAGTATGATAAACATTCGTATACTAGTAGGATGAACATTCGTATACTAGTAGGATAAACATTCTTATACTAGTAGGATAAACATTCGTATACTAGTAGAATAAACATTCGTATACTAGTAGGATAAACATTCGTATGCTAGTAGGATACTAGAAGGATAAACATTCGTATACTAGTAGGATAAATATTCGTATACTAGTAGGACAAACATTCGTATACTAGTAGGACAAACATTCGTATACTAGTAGAATAACATTCGTATACTAGTAGGATAAACATTCGTATACTAGTAGGATAAACATTCTTATACTAGTAGGATAAACATTCGTATACTAGTAGAATAAACATTCGTATACTAGTAGGATAAACATTCGTATACTAGTAGAATAAACATTCGTATACTAGTAGGATAAACATTCGTATGCTAGTAGGATAAACATTCGTATACTAGTAGAATAAATATTAGTATACTAGTAGAATAAACATTCGTATACTAGTAGGATAAACATTCGTATACTAGTAGAATAAACATTCGTATACTAGTAGGATAAACATTCGTATACTAGTAGGACAAACATTCGTATACTAGTAGGATAAACATTCTTATACTAGTAGGATAATGATCCGTATACTAGTAGAATAAACATTCGTATACTAGTAGGATAAACATTCGTATACTAGTAGAATAAACATTCGTATACTAGTAGGATAAACATTCGTATGCTAGTAGGATACTAGTAGGATACATAGTTGTATACTAGTAGGATACACATTCGTATGCTAGTAGGATAAACATTCGTATGCTAGTAGGATAAACATTTGTATGCTAGTAGGATAAACATTCGTATACTAGTAGAATAAACATTCGTATACTAGTAGAATAAACATTCGTATACTAGTAGGATAAACATTCGTATACCAGTAGAATAAACATTCGTATACTAGTAGGATAAACATTCGTATACTAGTAGGACATACATTCGTATACTAGTAGGATAAACATTATTATACTAGTAAGATAAACATTCTTATACTAGTAGGATAAACATTCGTATACTAGTAGGATAAACATTCTTATACTAGTAGGATAAACATTCGTATACTAGTAGAACAAACATTCGTATACTAGTAGGATAAACATTCGTATGCTAGTAGGATACTAGTAGGATAAACATTCGTATGCTAGTAGGTTAAACATTCGTATACTAGTAGGATAAACATTCGTATGCTAGTAGGATAAACATTCGTATGCTAGTAGGACAAACATTCGTATACTAGTAGGACAAACATTCGTATACTAGTAGGACAAACATTCGTATACTAGTAGGATAAAGATTCGTATACTAGTAGGATAAACATTCGTATACTAGTAGGATAAACATTCGTATACTAGTAGGATAAACATTCTTATACTAGTAGGATAAACATTCGTATACTAGTAGGATACTAGTAGGATAAACATTCGTATACTAGTAGAATACTAGTAGGATAAACATTCCTATACTAGTAGGATAAATATTCGTATAATAGTAGGTTAAACATTCGTATACTAATAGGATACACATTCGTATACTAGTAGGACAAACATTCGTATACTAGTATGACAAACATTCGTATACTAGTAGAATAAACATTCGTATACTAGTAGGATAAACATTCGTATACTAGTAGGACAATCATTCGTATACTAGTAGAACAAACATTCGTATACTAGTAGAATAAACATTCGTATACTAGTAGGATAAACATTCGTATACTAGTAGGATAAACATTCTTATACTAGTAGGATAATCATTCGTATACTAGTAGAATAAACATTCGTATACTAGTAGGATAAACATTCGTATGCTAGTAGGATAAACATTCGTATTCTAGTGGGATAAACATTCGTATGCTAGTAGGTTAAACATTCGTATACTAGTGGGATAAACATTCGTATGCTAGTAGGTTAAACATTCGTATACTAGTGGGATAAACATTCGTATGCTAGTAGGTTAAACATTCGTATACTAGTGGGATAAACATTCGTATGCTAGTAGTTAAACATTCGTATACTAGTAGGTTAAACATTCGTATACTAGTAGGATAAACATTCGTATACTAGTAGGACAAACATTCGTATACTAGTAGGACAACATTCGTATACTAGTAGGACAAACATTCGTATACTAGTAGGACAAACATTCGTATACTAGTAGGACACACATTCGTATACTAGTAGTAAACATTCTTATACTAGTAGGATAAACATTCGTATACTAGTAGGATACTAGTAGGATACACATTCGTATACTAGTAGGATACACATTCGTATACTAGTATGATAAACATTGGTATACTAGTAGGATACTAGTAGGATAAACATTTGTATACTAGTAGGATACACATTCGTATACTTGTAGGACAAACATTCGTATACTAGTAGGACAAACATTCGTATACTAGTAGAATACTAGTAGGATAAACATTCCTATACTAGTAGGATAAATATTCGTATAATAGTAGGTTAAACATTCGTATACTAATAGGATAAACATTCGTATGCTAGTAGGTTAAACATTCGTATACTAGTGGGATAAACATTCGTATGCTAGTAGGTTAAACATTCGTATACTAGTGGGATAAACATTCGTATGCTAGTAGGTTAAACATTCGTATACTAGTGGGATAAACATTCGTATGCTAGTAGGTTAAACATTCGTATACTAGTGGGATAAACATTCGTATGCTAGTAGGTTAAACATTCGTATACTAGTGGGATAAACATTCGTATGCTAGTAGGTTAAACATTCGTATACTAGTGGGATAAACATTCGTATGCTAGTAGGTTAAACATTCGTATACTAGTGGGATAAACATTCGTATGCTAGTAGGTTAAACATTCGTATACTAGTGGGATAAACATTCGTATGCTAGTAGGTTAAACATTCGTATACTAGTGGGATAAACATTCGTATGCTAGTAGGTTAAACATTCGTATACTAGTGGGATAAACATTCGTATGCTAGTAGGTTAAACATTCGTATACTAGTAGGTTAAACATTCGTATACTAGTAGGATAAACATTCGTATACTAGTAGGACAAACATTCGTATACTAGTAGGACAAACATTCGTATACTAGTAGGACAAACATTCGTATACTAGTAGGACAAACATTCGTATACTAGTAGGACACACATTCGTATACTAGTAGGATAAACATTCTTATACTAGTAGGATAAACATTCGTATACTAGTAGGATACTAGTAGGATACACATTCGTATACTAGTAGGATACACATTCGTATACTAGTATGATAAACATTGGTATACTAGTAGGATACTAGTAGGATAAACATTTGTATACTAGTAGGATACACATTCGTATACTTGTATGATAAACATTGGTATACTAGTAGGACAAACATTCGTATACAAGTAGGATAAACATTTGTATACTAGTAGGATACACATTCGTATACGAATAGGATAAACATTTGTATACTAGTAGGATACACATTCGTATACTAGTAGGACAAACATTCGTATACTAGTAGGATAAACATTTGTATACTAGTAGGATACACATTCGTATACTAATAGGATAAACATTTGTATACTAGTAGGATACACATTCGTATACTAGTAGGACAAACATTCGTATACTAGTAGAATAAACATTCGTATACTAGTATGATAAACATTGGTATACTAGTAGGACAAACATTCGTATACTAGTAGCACACACATTCGTATACTAGTAGAATAAACATTCGTATACTAGTAGGACAAACATTAGTATACTAGTAGAATAAACATTCGTATACTAGTAGGACAAACATTCTTATACTAGTAGAATAAACATTCGTATACTAGTATGATAAACATTGGTATACTAGTAGGACAAACATTCGTATACTAGTAGAATAAACATTCGTATACTAGTAGGACAAACATTCGTATACTAGTAGAATAAACATTCGTATACTAGTAGGATAAACATTCGTATACTAGTAGGACAAATATTCGTATACTAGTAGAATAAACATTCGTATACTAGTAGGACAAACATTCGTATGCTAGTAGAATAAACATTCGTATGCTAGTTGAATAAACATTCGTATGCTAGTATGATACACATTCGTATGCTAGTAGAATAAACATTCGTATGCTAGTAGAATAAACATTCGTATACTAGTAGGATAAACATTCGTATGCTAGTAGAATAAACATTCGTATACTAGTAGGATAAACATTCGTATGCTAGTAGAATACTAGTAGGATAAACATTCGTATGCTAGTAGGTTAAACATTCGTATACTAGTAGGTTAAACATTCGTATACTAGTAGGTTAAACATTCGTATACTAGTAGGATAAACATTCGTATGCTAGTAGAATACTAGTAGGATAAACATTCGTATGCTAGTAGGTTAAACATTCGTATGCTAGTAGGATAAACATTTGTATACTAGTAGGATAAACATTCGTATACTAGTAGAATTAGTATCCATTGTGCATAGTCTTGTGATTATCTTGAAAATTAATAATAACATAGGTGTATTGAATAATTGATCTTCTCTGCAACATAAATGTTGTCACCACTATTGTGTAAATAGAAGTTGTTGTACCCCATGGGTCCGTACTGACGTATTCGATTTGAAATCAAGTTTCGTTCTTTCTAGAATACATGCGTCCTAACCAATAAAAACCGTCACCCCAAATGAAGAATAATTTGTTTCCTCTTTGTTGGTACGTCTATGACAATATTTTTCTAGTTGAACAGAAGCAAGCATCCAATCTGAACATCATCCGTGGCATTTTCAATTTGGATCAAACCATAATTGACAATATCCCAGGGAGAAATGTCATTGAGTGGATCTATGAAAATGAACTGGCAATCGGTTATTTATTCACGTAATATTGTATTCAAAATATGTTTTGTTACGAAGCACAAATACAATTTTATGAAAACAAAGAAAAATTCATGTTGTAATGGTGCGAACTAGAAACAAACATTTTGGTTTCATATCTCAAATATATCGAAATAAAAATAGGAGATATGGAATGAAGACGTTCACACATGTGTAAATCTTCTCTACCCAGCGTAAGCTAGAAAGCCGGGCACACTTCGCCATTCACATAAACACAGATGTTTGACATGTTTGCTCAAATTGTGATCATCAGTGAAAGATAACTACATCGTACATTGATCAGTCACCGTTGCATATTCCTGCGCGGTTAGATGTCATTTTGTATTTTAATATTTTCTGACTATCATTAACAGTTAATTATTAAGTAGTATATTCTAATGAAAGTGTTTTTTTTGTAGTTTTTAAAATTTTGACAGCAAATAGAAAGTAACTTGAAAATTATACAGGAACTATGTCCTATTACGGACGTTCACACTAACAGAAGTTGTTGTGTCACGTAGTGTAATGAAACTACAGACAGGGGCAGCTAAACTAAATATAATTTGAAAACAAATATTATATTAGCAAAAGTCATTGGAAATCATAAAAGAAAAAGATGCTTTGTGTTTATTAGTATACGATATGATTTTATTTCACCGAAATTTGTATTTCCACTAATGGCGTTAATACCCTTACAGTACAGAGATACAGCACACTCAAAGCTCTGTGGTCATGTGAGTTAGGCAGCGATTCATTTATTAACTATAATCTGTATCTGCCTTTGTTTTTTCAGTTGCAGATGATATAGAAATGGTATATCGAGGATGTTCTTTAAAATCTCTGGATAGCCAGTGTGGAGAGTTTAAATTTGAGGGAGTTCGATATCGAGGCTGTATGATGTCGTGTATCGAAAATGGTTGCAATAATACGTCCGGTCTTAGCATCGACAAACAGACTTTAACTTTGGCGACGTTGTTTTTATTACTGATTTCTATAGTGCAATAATTGTGACAGTGATTGTGACCGATAATCTGGCACTCAGTGGGACAAACGTGCTAAAATAACGTTTGATGTTGCCCTTGAAATATGAAGACAAAATAAAGAAAATAACGAGTACCCTTAAAAATAGCACACACACAAATTGTCCGTATGATACGTCACAGTATTCCATTATAATTTGAATAATTATTTTCAGTCAGTAAACACTGTTTTTGTAATTGTTGTAACAAACTGAAAGTACGACTTTCCCGAATCGGTTCGTTACGGCCTGCGTACATTTGGAACGCATTGCTCTCTAGCGGCAATCAGAACACACACGTGCGACAGCTGTTTCAACATCCGTTGTTGCGTCACGCATGCGCATTAAGTATTGTTTACAGAACAATTCGCGTATACGATGGTGCTATATTTATTTGATTTTGCTTATGGTTCCTGTACCAATATTTTGCTTAAACACAGTCATTGCAAATTCTTTAAATAGCGTATACACTTTACAAAAATATATCCTTTATTCCGATATTGTGTCGCTTTAAAAAAAAGGCTGTGGTATATATCGTATGTCAGGTGTTGATCTTCATAACCATGAATGATACATGCGATGGACAATTGTACATGTGGGACTATTTAAATAATTATAAATATTTTTGGCGTAAATGAAAACCACAACTCACCTCATAATTGTCTTTATTACTATGAATATATTGGCAAGTATTATTTCATATTAAAGTGAAACTACATCGGCGAAAAGGCAAATTTACACAGAATGTAATTTCATATATCATGGTATACCCCCCTCCAAATTTGCCACATAAGCTGAGTCTTTTAACTTGTATACGACGTTTGTTGACATACCAAAATAACGTAAGCTGGGTTAACATACATGGGTAATACAACTCGTGTATAATTACTAACAACATTTATGCTGCATATTACAGTTTAATCTCGCCTGTGCATATTTATTTTGCGACTACTCTGATTTAAATGATCTCGAATGTTAATGCAGCATGGGCAAACACACACAGAGTGGTATTCGTGTTCTATGTCATTGGTATTGCAGTAAGTGCAATATCGTTCATTTCTAGATATTCTAAGCAAAGCACCCAGTTTGTATTGTTAGCTTAGTGTATACAAATTTATTTTAGCTCGATTGTGCAACAAGTTCTTACAACTTATACTAACTTATACTAATCACTCTCGAGACCTCATTCCTCGTGGAATCCATCGCCACGAGGGAGACGCGCTACCACTGCGCTATCACGACTTCCAATATTGTTAGAGAGTGGGCAGATAAGCGTAATCTAGATATATAAAACCTCAACTTACTTGATAAACCATTCAAGTAAATCTCATACTCAAATTGAGGTTTAAATAATTTATAACTGTGAAGTATTTGTGACGTTTCGAGAAAGCCGTACCATTGTTGTATGAATGAGTCATATAACTAATCATAATTAGGATTGGAATTTGAGCAGTGTATTCCGGATAGTTGATGTAATTAGCATACATAATCATTAATAATTATTATTCTGAATATTTGTCTTTTGGTCCCATTTTATCAGTCACAGTCACATATAGAATCTATGTGTACATAGTTTTAAACATGTGTGGAAGTTATACTAGCCTGGGTTCCATTTTGTCGATTTTTCACTTTTTAACTTCTGTCAAAATGACAGTTGATATTATCAGAAACTCAATACGGCCCAATACATAATCTCGGTGTTAAAATGTATTCATTTGACTGACCAGGCAAATATATGGACGCCTGTTCCCAGGCTAGAGTTTTACATGTAATGATGCTAAATAGCAGATACACATTATTGTGTATAAATATTTGTCACATCGGGCCGAAATTTTGGTTCCGTATCTCAGCAGGCCTACGATTTTCTTATCAGCTTATCGTTATTCGATCCAGTATATTATTATGTGGGTCGATATTTGAGTGGGTATCTGACAGCGGGTCGATAATCGGTCCGATATCTTACAGCAAGTCGATATTCGAGTGGGTGTTTTTTGTTGTTGTTTTTTGTGAAGCTCAGCGGCTTCGTTTATTTTATATCAACATATACAGTATGTATCAGTTATTGGTCTTATATCACATTTTATGGTATTTATTGCAAGGGAGGCGATAAGTTCCATAAAATGTGATATCAGACCGATAACTGACTTACAGATTGTAATATTAGTCACGTACGCATGCCGCCTTTAGTCTTTAAGGTGCATATCGGCCCGCCCATTAATCTTGATTGATAGCTTCAGACCAGAAAAAGAGCGTCGCGAGGTCACATGACCTTGTCAATCACATCGTTTCAACTCAAGGCTTCATTTCACAAATTGAATTCAGCTGGTGCAGTACATGTACGATTTTTGTGAATTTGAACATGGCAGAAAACAGTGACGCCCAGACTGGGCAGTTTCAAGTATTAAAATGATGACGATTTTACACGGATTATATATTTTCACCTGTTGAAATGGATGGAATTAAAGATGTGACCGTGTCACAATTAATGACAATTGACACGCAACAGCTATACCTGGACGCTGCTGAGACTCGAGACAAGGAAAATGTCTTTCCATATCACATAAAATATGTTACTTATTTTTTCATATATCAGCCAACTTGTATTTTATGTTGATATATTTTTCAAATTTTAAACCAAATACAGCTATATGATTGGACAAGAAAGTAGGGCAATCTGTAAGTACACATTATATCAAAACAGTTCAATATATTCAAACAGATTTCAATAATATTGCAATTTATGTTTAGGTGTTTTGTTTTTATTTAAGTTTATTTATATATATATATTATATATATTATATATATAATATATATATATATATATATATATATATATATATATATACGATTCGGTATATTGCAGCGAGTCGATATTAGAGTTGGTATTTTACAGCGGGTAGATATTCGGTCCGGTATATTACAGCGGGTAGATATTCGGTCCGGTATATCACAGCGGGTAGATATTCGGTTCGGTATTTTACAGCGGGTCGATATTCGATATGGTATCTCACAGCAGCTCGATATTCGATCCGGTATATAACAACGCGTCGATATTCGATTGGGCCACAGACGGATCTGTAGTCCAGTGGTAACACGCTGGACTGGTAATCCAGGGATCGCAGGTTCGATCCCCCGTCTGACCCTAATAAAATTAACAGTCATCCAGATGGGACGTTAAACCGAGGTCTCGTGTCGGTGCTTTACATCGTGCACGTACAAGAACCAGAGGAGACTCTGGAATGGGTCTCTTTCTGTATCATTGCACTATCCTCCAACAATCTAAAATGACTAATCTCTTCAGGAGGCGTCGCTCATATGGGCAACCGGTAGCGACGATAAATAAACGTAAAGCACACATACATTCGATTGGGTATCTGACATCGGGTCGATATTTGGTCCGGTATATTTCAGCAGGTCGATACTCGGCCCGGTATATTATTAGAGCGGGTCGATATTCGATCCGGTATATAACATCAGGTCGATATTCGATATGTATTCGGACAGCGGGTCGATATTCGATTGTGTATCTGACAGCGGGTCGATATTCGATTGGGTATCTTACAGAGGGTCGATATACAATCTGGTACATTACAGCGGGTCAGAATTCGATCCGGTACCTTTACTCTATCAATGTTTGGTCTGGTATATCGGTGGAAAACACATATATCACTTAAAATATAATTCATTTGGATCAGTAACCTAGATAGTCAATCAAATAGATATTGTTTGGATCAATGGTTGGAATATGTTTAGTGGAACATATATGTTGATGTAAATGATAATAGCGACTCACACTATAAAGGTAACACAATCGAAACATTAGAAAAGATAAATTATTTTACTATTGCTTCACTCTGCACGATACATTTACGAATGTAGCAAATATATCTCTCACAACAATATATACATGCAACCCTTTCTAAATATTCGTCAGAATATGCGATACTTTTAAATTATCTCTATGCATTTTTTGTCAGTTGGAAAATAATACTATAATTCATATGCAAGCATATCCAGTGCTAACTGCAGTAAACCACCTTTTACATGTTGTTAAAAAATACACATAAATAGAGGTAAATTCCCCAAAACAGGTTCGTTTGTGGCCATAATTATTTTCAAAATTTTACTTGTTGCCGTAATAATTTATTATTGAAAAATGAAAATATAAAATGATAATCACAATATATAATCATCCGCTCCTTACAGTATCTCTGTGCTGCAGCACATTATAAGTAAACGCATAGTGGGGCTTTAAAGGTCAGTAACACATGCACTAACTAATTAAACTCTGAGAGTTTCCCGCTGTCGGTCGCATTTGTCGAGAGTCTCGAGAGTTAACAACATACGCGATTCTTTTAAAAAATAAAAGGTAAAGGAACTCATGTCCGTCCTTTCCAAAAGCTGCATTTCCGTGCATTTCGGTGTATTTCCGTGCATTTCCGTGCATTTCGGTGTATTTCCGTGAATAAACTAGGTGGGTTCTGAAATATAGTTAGGCCTAGATTGCTAAAATATACAAGAAATGTCCAACATTTTAATGTTATCGATATATGCTATAATAATCATGCATACGATTAGTAGGCGATTATATTGTTTGGTATTTGCTAGTTGAAATATTGTATTAGTGCATAGCTCTTTGGCTTACCGAGACAAACTGTTTCGTCATTTGAGGCGAAATAAGGCATCCTGTTGCTATGATGTAATAAAATTTAAAATATGAATTCAGTGTATCGTTTATGTTGCTATCACAAACTAATTTATATAATTTGCTAATTATGTTATGCATATATTGATTAAGTATAAGAGAATGTTTGTTTGTTTCAGTGTAACAAACAAACATTCTCTTGACACAGACGGATCTGTAGTCCAGTGGTAACACGCTGGACTGGTAATCCAGGGATCGCAGGTTAGATCCCCCGTCTGACCCTAATAAAATTAACAGTTTCAGATGGGACGTTAAACCGAGATCTCGTGTCGGTGCTTTACACCGTGCACGTAAAAGAACCAGAGGAGATTCTGGAATGGGTCTCTGTCTGTATCATGCACTATCCTCCAAAATCTAAAATAACTAATCTCTTCAGGAGGCGTCGCTCATATGGGCAACCGGTAGCGACTATAAATAAACGTAAAAACACACTCAGTGTATGATCGAATTATATTACATCGAGTCCACATTGGAAGCATTATTATCACGAGTGGGGCTACCCACGCCCTCACGGATCGGAGTGATAACAATAGCTTTCTATGTGCATGAGTGAAATAGTATTCGATCATTCGCTTAAGCAAACAAGTAGTCTTTTTATTTTAGGTGGCCTTGTCAACTGTGTACTAAATGGCGATAGAATGTCGTGCATATACCACATTAATTGACGTCATAAAAGGCGTCAGAAATGACGATACTGACAGATTGAGTCCGAAAATGTCTGCGTTGACAACATTTCAATATGCAGCGGCTAGGATACCACACGACGTGCAAAGCACACTACCACACCACATACCATGGATATCCCATGAAAAACCTGTGAAATGGTAAAATCCCATTAATTTAGCCATGAATTTTTGTTGCAATTTATTTCATGGGTACACCTCGAAAGACACAAAACCCATTAATGTTTCATGTAATGACCATGAACCAACCATGACTATATGTATATACCCATGAAATACCTATGAATTTCACCGATCACGATTCTCAACAATGACCATGGCCATGAATATGTGTATCAATATATTTTCATGGTTAAGTCATGGCCATTAAATAAAGTATAATCATGGCCATGAATTCAACTGCATTAATTTCATGGCAATTAACATAGTTAATAATGGCCATGAATCAAAAGAATGTTATGCAAGACAGAACACTGTATACTTTCATGGCCATGAACAGATAATAATGGCCATGAATCATATGAATGGCATGCAAGACAGAACTCAGGAAATATCATCATCATGAAATTGAAATTCATGGCCATGAAAGCAATTTACAACAGCTGTCGAGTTAATGAATAAAAAATATGAACTCTCAAACTGGTCTTTAATATACACAATGTATATGCATGAACAGTGCGATAATTTTACGCGGATCGTACGAGTGTCAGTCAGCCCATTGCTGAATCTGCATATATTACAGCCACATCGCCTTTATGCTTTAGGCATTCAACGTGTTCAAAACACAAATCATGAAATGCATTATCACCACCTCAAAAAGTTCACATTCTCCCGACTTCACGTCCAGGACTTTTGCCGTTTTGGTGACGCCTGATGGAGTAGAATTCCTCAGGTTCACTGGCACTGGCACTGGCCAGCGGGAAATGCTCTGTGATTTATTGGGAGCATTCATATAAATCCATGGGTCAATCTATGCACATAGAGGACAGTTTTCGACACCGCCATTGAACAAATCCCAGATTGTAAGCCTATATCGGCCCGATATCGGCTAAGGGTCGGAATATCGGCCAAATTTGCCGATGTCGATCCGACGTCGGGCCGATATTAGTCAATGCCTAAACTTCGCATGATATTTTATTTCCGTTGACTTATATATACCACAGCGTCATTTTTCATGCCCTTGTGTGGTAGTTGCTGGCAAAGACCGGTATATTTTTTACTTGGTGATTTCAATATCGGCCCGATATCGGCTTTGCAGCCTTTGATAGCAGCTCAAGGTAGGTAACTCGTGTTGTCTTACCATGGATTGTCTTTTATTAACGCAGTGAATAATAATATTTCATATAAACGAAATTATCACATAATATAAGTATTCAGTTATATCTATTATATTGATTTATTACAATTGTTTTCATTGATATGTTTAATTGTTTTAAGTTTTTTTAACACATTTACAAGCCATTTACTGCAGATTGTAACCGCCACAAACCGCCATTTTTAAATTCCCTCTTAAACGTTGATTTGACTACAGAAATAATATTCGACTTGTTTGTTGTGAAAAACATCGTTATCTGAATAATTAAGCAATACCCATTGATATCTTAAATTGAAATATTCTACTAAAGCGTGATAGTATGTTGTCATATTTAATGCAATAAATTTATTGAATTGAATTGAATATCAGGTAGGCCTAATTTTCTTTTCTGGCGATTTAAAATAACTGTCATATGTTTTCGCGACTTCGTCTCAATATTTAACAGTTTAGGCAACTTAATTACAGTTGATTTATTTGCTTATCAATTTATGAACACATTGTTTATAAGTGTCCGTTAATTATATTTATAAGACTTTGATTTATTATTCTGAAAACTAAATATACAGGGCAACCTCTCAAGAACGGACCTCTGCCTCTGGGCCTCCCTTCCGGCCTTCAGCAACAACCTCTCTTTAGCAAATTATCATTTTGTTCCAGAAGTAACACTACACTATTAATTTTACCTTTTCATAGCATTATCCTCTGCAACAACCATATGTTGTGTTTCCTAACGTGTGTTGCTCAAGAGAGGTTGCACTGTACGGTAAAACTACAGTTAGTGAGTTATGAGTACATAGGGAGAACTATTTATTTAAAGCATATAAACTTACATACCTAACTTGAAAAAAGCCCTCTTTCCCATATCATATTTACTTTATCAGTCTGTGTTTGTATACAATGCTAGTACTATTGTTGGCAAGCCATAGATTAAAACAAGACTTGTAAAAATTACCCCTTTATTTCCTGTGCACAACATATACACAATACCGGTAATCATTTTTTGTTTTATTCTGAGATGTTAATAAGTTATCACATTATATCATTAATCTACATGAGAGTGAGAGAGAGAGAGAGGGACCATGCATGGCTTATATTTAATTATTATAAGCCCCTTAGGCCATAATAAAATAAATCCTAGATTTTCATCTACATTTTTTTGGGGGGTGAAATTTTATTTTTTATTTTATATTTTCAGGATATCGATATTTATGCTGATAAAATGGTGTTTTGACAAGATTCAACTTGACAAGATTTTTTTTTTTCAAATAGTAATAAAAAAAATCGGGGCGGGCCCTAAAAACGGGGGCGGGCGGGGATGAAAATCTAGGAAATATTTTATTATGGCCTTAATTAATGTTGGTAATATCTCATGGTTTTTCATGCTCATTAAATGTGTAATAGGAGTATCCATTTCACCATTCACAAACTAAATTCTTTGTTATGTCATGGCCATGAAAGTCAATTAAACCCAGCCCAATGATTAATTCATGGCCCTTATTTTGGTCTTTTATGGTATTTTCATGGCCATTAAATGTGCCACCAGGTCCTCATTCATGGTCTTGATTATTTAACTTATCATGGCCATGAATAACCCATGAACCCACGAAACCCATTAAATTAATCAATGGATTAATTAATGGGCCTTAATATGGTCCCGTTTAATGGGCATTGTCATGGCCATGACTTCAGCATATTCTTTAATGGCGTGAACAATCAAGACATTCCAACTTTAATGGCATTAATTAATGGCAGTTGTGGTCAAGAACTCATGGGCATGCATTTGATATGGGGGTATTAATGGCCATGACTATCGGTCATTTTCATGGCATTGATTCATGGCATACATGGGGATTTCATGGCAAATTCACAGCTTTTTTGCAAAATTAATGGGCCTTAATATGGTCCCGTATAATGGGATTTTAATGGATTTATTCATGGGTTGTACTCATGGGGTTTTCATGGTCAGTTCATGGGATGATCTGCAGTAGTGGCAGTGAGAAATAAATTGTGTTGTTCAACTGGAATAACACATTTTATTTCACTGATAAATGTGTATATTTTATTGGAAAAAACATGAAATAATACAGGTTATTTATTTTACAACGATTGCGAAACAAGCTTTAGCAAGGATGAAAGCGGCTATGTGGACATACGTGTGGGAGGAAATCGGAATAACCGGAGAAAACCCACCTGTCCGATCTGGTGAACACAGTACCGTCTCACATACTTCCCGGCCCGAGGATCGAACCCGGGTTGCATTGGTCACCACCACCTCCACCACCACCACCACCACCACCACCACCACCACCACCACCACCACCACCACCATGCCGAGATACACATACTACCAATTAAACATTGCCTTTAATCACCCGTATAGCCAAAGGCAAATACACTATGCGTATGTAATATCTTAGATGCATATTCATTCGATATTAAAAACGTCTTCCAATGGTCACTTGACACCGGCATTGTCCCAGATGATTGGATACATGCATTTATATCTCCCATATACAAAGAGGGTTAACATTCCAAACCATATTTCTCCAACATGCATGGCATCCACACTCTTAGAACACATCCTGGTTTCCAAAATTATGTCATACTTAGACTCTCCTCATATTCATAGCCCACATTAGCACGGGTTCAGATCAAACTACAGCTGTGACACACAACTCATTGGTTTCACACAAGAGATAGCTGACAATCTCGCACTCGGTCACCAGACGGATGTCATCATAATTGATATCAGTAAAGCATTCGACAAAGTAGATCACCAAAAGCTCATCCATAAACTCAAACATGTTGGTATAAATGATAAAGGCACATCATAGAGACATATTTTATCAAAAATAGGTCACACCAGGTTCTCGTCGAAGTTAAATGCTCTGACATGTTACCAGTTCTCTCAGGTGTCCTCCAAATGTCTGTTCTGGGGCCATGTTTATTTCTATCGTATATAAATGACCTAACAAACAGCATCACACGTCGAGCCCGCCTCTTTGCTGACGACACCATCGTCTACCTCACCATCAAACCCCAGTCCTCAGCAGAAGCTCTACAATATGACCTACACCTCTTAGAATCTTGGGAAATTGAATTCAACACTGATACATGAGAAATAATAAGAATCCATAGGAAATGTACCTGGCATGCAAATAGTTCTGAACGATGGAATCTGCATATGTGTGCAACGATAATACATTCCGACACTGTGTCAGCTTCAGATAAACCACATTACACTCTGACACTGTGTCAGCTTCAGATAAATCACAATACATTCTGACACTGTGTCAGCTTCAGATAACTGTGTCAGCTTCAGACAAACCACATTACACTCTGACACTGTGTCAGTTTCAGATAAATCACAATACATTCTGACACTGTGTCGGCTTCAGATAAACCACATTACACTCTGACACTGTGTCAGCTTCAGATAAATCACAATACATTCTGACACTGTGCTTCCGATAAACCACAATACATTCTGACATTGTGTCAGCTTCAGATAAACAACAATATATTCTGACACTGTGTCAGCTTCAGATAAATCACAATACATTCTGACAATGTGCCTCAGATAAACCTCAATTCATTCTGACACTATGTCAGCTTCAGATAAATCACAATACATTCTGACACTGTCAGCTTAAGATAAACAACAATACATTCTGACACTGTGTCAGCTTCAGATAAATCACAATACATTCTGACAATGTACTTCAGATAAACCACAATTCATTCTGACACTATGTCAGCTTCAGATATATCACAATACATTCTGACACTGTGCTTCAGATAAACCACAATACATTCTGACACTGTGTCAGCTTCAGATATATCACAATACATTCTGACAATGTGCTTCAGATAAACCACAATACATTCTGACACTGTGCTTCAGATAAACCACAATGCATTCTGACACTGTGCTTCCGATAAACCACAATACATTCTGACACTGTGCTTCAGATAAACCACAATACATTCTGACACTGTGTCAGCTTCAGATAAACAACAATATATTCTGACACTGTGCTTCAGATAAATCACATTACACTCTGACACTGTGTCAGCTTCAGATAAACCACATTACACTCTGACACTGTGTCAGCTTCAGATAAATCACATTACACTCTGATACTGTGTCAGCTTCAGATAAACCACATTACACTCTGACACTGTGTCAGCTTCAGATAAATCACATTACACTCTGACACTGTGTCAGCTTCAGATAAACCACATTACACTCTGACACTATGTCAGCTTCAGATAAACAACATTACACTCTGACACTGTGTCAGCTTCAGATAAATCACAATACATTCTGACACTGTGTCAGCTTCAGATAAATCACATTACACTCTGACACTATGTCAGCTTCAGATAAACCACATTACACTCTGACACTGTGTCAGCTTCAGATAAATCACATTACACTCTGACACTGTGTCAGCTTCAGATAAACCACATTACACTCTGACACTGTGTCAGCTTCAGATAAATCACATTACACTCTGACACTGTGGCAGCTTCAGATAAACCACATTACACTCTGACACTGTGTCAGCTTCAGATAAATCTCATTACACTCTGACACTGTGTCAGCTTCAGATAAACCACATTACACTCTGACACTATGTCAGCTTCAGATAAACAACATTACACTCTTGACACTGTGTCAGCTTCAGATAAATCTCATTACACTCTGACACTGTGTCAGCTTCAGATAAACCACATTACACTCTGACACTATGTCAGCTTCAGATATATCACAATACATTCTGACACTGTGCTTCAGATAAACCACAATACATTCTGACACTGTGTCAGCTTCAGATATATCACAATACATTCTGACAATGTGCTTCAGATAAACCACAATACATTCTGACACTGTGCTTCAGATAAACCACAATGCATTCTGACACTGTGCTTCCGATAAACCACAATACATTCTGACACTGTGTGCTTCAGATATATCACAATACATTCTGACAATGTGCTTCAGATAAACCACAATACATTCTGACACTGTGCTTCAGATAAACCACAATGCATTCTGACACTGTGCTTCCGATAAACCACAATACATTCTGACACTGTGTCAGCTTCAGATATATCACAATACATTCTGACAATGTGCTTCAGATAAACCACAATACATTCTGACACTGTGCTTCAGATAAACCACAATGCATTCTGACACTGTGCTTCCGATAAACCACAATACATTCTGACACTGTGCTTCAGATAAACCACAATACATTCTGACACTGTGTCAGCTTCAGATAAACAACAATATATTCTGACACTGTGCTTCATATAAACCACATTACACTCTGACACTGTGTCAGCTTCAGATAAATCACAATACATTCTGACACTGTGTCAGCTTCAGATAAATCACATTACACTCTGACACTATGTCAGCTTCAGATAAACCACATTACACTCTGACACTGTGTCAGCTTCAGATAAATCACATTACACTCTGACACTGTGTCAGCTTCAGATAAACCACATTACACTCTGACACTGTGTCAGCTTCAGATAAATCACATTACACTCTGACACTGTGTCAGCTTCAGATAAACCACATTACACTCTGACACTGTGTCAGCTTCAGATAAATCTCATTACACTCTGACACTGTGTCAGCTTCAGATAAACCACATTACACTCTGACACTATGTCAGCTTCAGATAAACAACATTACACTCTTGACACTGTGTCAGCTTCAGATAAATCTCATTACACTCTGACACTGTGTCAGCTTCAGATAAACCACATTACACTCTGACACTGTGTCAGCTTCAGATAAATCTCATTACACTCTGACACTGTCAGCTTCAGATAAACCACATTACACTCTGACACTATGTCAGCTTCAGATAAACCACATTACACTCTGACACTGTGTCAGCTTCAGATAAATCACAATACTAATCAATAAAAAAATCTTTAATTCTGTCAAATTCTTTGTTAGATCTGAAATGAAATTACACATGCATATATTAATATAAATAGTAATAAGGCAATTCAATATGTAAAGTAAATAGGGTAATTCAATATTTTACGTACATATAGAAATTGAATAAAAAGTGTGTTCCGTAATTATAGAAACTGAGTATGTATAGTAAATCAGGATATTCAAGATGTAATGTACATATGGATATTCAATATTTTAAGTAAATCAGGATATTTAAAGACGTTCACGGTAAAAAATTATTACGACGTGTACATTGTACGCTCACACCGCCTGCCAACTATAATATGAAAACACACAGTTTGATTTAACATGCCGTTTAACCATACACAATTGTTTTCGTCCGCTAAAAGTGACAGGCGTGCAGCACCGTCATTGGCGCATTTGACTGCATGGCATAAAGGCCAAACAATGGACGATAATTCCGTTATCAACGAGTTAAATATTGAGCCGGTAATAAGTAATTCGGACAGTACTATATATCCGGATAGTAAGGAATCGTGGCCATCTGGCCGAAGGATTGTTGAATTGGGCCATTTGTCATTGCACTCTCTGACCCTACATTCATTAACTTCTCACTCTGAGATTGCTCTGGGCTCAACATTTCTAACATTGATAAATCACTAAACTTGAACAATGTTTGGGTATATGTTTTGTTTAGTATTCATAAACAATATCTCAATGAACGCATTTAAGGAATTATTAACTTTGAGAATCTGGAGTTGAGAACAATTTTTTTAGCTTGATTGCGAAACAAGTTCTAAAATCTTATATTAATCCCTCTCGAGAACTCATTCCTGATGGAATCCATCGCCACGGGGGAGAGAGAAGAGTCAATGTGGAATTTAAAGGCCTTGCCTAAGGACACACTCGTAATGGCTACAGCTGGGCGCGAACACTCTGGGCCTTTCGCACCTGAAGCGAACGCGCTATCAGGACTTTCACAATGTTAGCTAGCTATGACCTCAATACACACCTACTTTGGCCTCTTAGGACAGGTGGTGTCTTTATTGAGGTATTCTCTTGGGCAGGTTGGACTATATTAACCAGTGTTGTCATATATGGTGATTAGTTTTAAATATTATCATAATATTTGCATTTTTAATTTTTATGATAGAAAATGACCTCCCTTACATTACATTACTTATTTCCTGTGTCAACAATGATGTTAAAATACACATGAACATAATTAGATCTTCTATAATGTTGAAAAGTTGTTTTTATATAATAATATGCCTGTTGTAAGCTTACTGACGAGATACACAGATTTCCAACAGTTTTAAAGAAAAGGTGAGAAAATTGGCATGTTACAAATTAATTCATAAAAAAGTCATTAACATACCAATTTTATTTAATGTTTTACTTAGGCATACAATGATATACAACATTTGAAGACATTCTATTATTGTGAGAGAAAAAAATATTTGAAATTATATCCTAAATATTAAATGAAAAATACAAAAAATCTCACCAAAATCAAGTACTTGAACATTCATGATTTAGGATTATTGTATTCTAAATATGCATGTTTTATGTTTGTAGTTACATGCAGTTATGATTAATAGTCATATGTATCATATTAGTATATAAATACACACATAATAATTGCACATATTTTTTATTTTACTGTAGTCGCTAAAATGAGAATATATTTGCCGAAATGGAAAATATGCATGTCATAAAAACATTAATAATAAAAAAAACGAAGTCATTAGCATATCAATTTTATTTCATATTTTGGTTAGTAATACATAGTACTCGTGATGTACCAAGTATGAACAAATTCTATTATTGTAAACTATTTTTACAAAACTGTAGAGAACGCCTTTAATATGTAAAGTAAACGAGCGGATATTCAATATGAAGGTAAATAAGAATATTTAATGTGTAAGTGAAATACAATTCGAACATCATCGAAAACAGCAACAACAGTGACAGCCACAGAAACAACAATGACAACCACGGGAACAACACCAACAACGACGACGACAACAACAACAACAATATAATCACCTCGTCACCAAGAGTAAATAGAAGATGGGCATCTATTGCTCCAATTGTAGTGTGCATTATAAACGTGCAAGAAACGATGAAAGTCAGTCTAGCAATTCAACAACACTAGTATGTTATTCATTATTTCCATGATTACTCACAATCGGCATTAGATAAATGGCTCCCCATATTCCCAATTCAACAGGGATGTCTGTTTTACCTCAACATGGTGTATCGACAGTGTTCGTAAATTCGTTCAATGAGTAGGCCTAGTACGTCAATGGTTCATCGACAATACAAAAACATAGACATGTTCTATCAGGAAGAAATACTAACAATTGCCAACGAAACAATGGCGGCGACATTCCATATCTCAGCATAATGAACAAATAAATAGTATCCTAATCATAACTTAGAACAATTAAATAATTATAAATAGACTAGAGTTAATAATTATTACGCAACCTCTCGTAATAGACTAGTTTTTGTTGTTGTGAGTTCATTATGCAACCTCTCGTAATAGACTACAGTTAATTATGCAACCTTATGAATACGAGCTCCACCAGAACCATGTTGTGAGGTCCTTAGGCACTACACTTAAATCTACATCTCCTCTTCCTCATCAGGATTATAGGGACCGAGAGCGATTAATCAAACTTGTTTCGCCATCGAGGTGCACGAACATTTCCTAATTGTGTTCAGGGCCGTCGCTGGAGCTATTTTGATGATACGCACGGCCAAATATGATTGTTTGTCGAGTGAGCATAGCGAGCGAGTACGCTAGGGGGATTTCGGGGCTCGAACCCGTGACCATCAGTGATGATAGGTTACAGTGGTATACAAGTCAGCGACCTTAACCACTCGACCACGGAGGCGGACTTTCAATTAAACAAGCACGTAAAATAGCACATACTAAATTTCGAGATGCACCATATTTGCAATGGGCTCAATTATTCCACCACTCCACACATCACGGCGCCTATGTATCGCTACTACCCCCCCCCCCCCGAGGTTTTATTGCGTTTTTGGAGTTTTCATTTTCTGAGACCAACGATACGCACGTGCGTACTTGCGTATGCCCAGCGACGGGCCTGGTGTTTGTGGTTGTAGCAAAGTGGTTTTTGTGTTTAAAAAGCCAGAGTTGTTGTTATATTGGATACGGATTCGAATCCTGGTTCAAGACTATGTGGTACAAGACGACCAGGTGTATTTTGAGTGTACGCACTTCCGATGGCGAATTGTATGTGTTTTACATTTATTTATCGTCGCTACCGGTTGCCCATATGAGCGACGCCTCCTGAAGAGATTAGTCATTTTAGATTTTTGGAGGATAGTGCAATGATACAGACAGAGAACCATTCCAGAGTCTCCTCTGGTTCTTTTACGTGCATGGTGTACGTCACCGACACGAGACCTCGGTTTAAAGTCCCATCTGAAAGACTGTTAATTGTATTAGGGTCAGACGGGCGATCTAACCTGCGATCCATGGATTACCATTCGGTCGAACTGGTAGCGAGGAGGGTGGGTGTGGGAGGAAAGGGGGTTTGGGGGAATTCCCCCAAAGAATATGTGTGTATATTTATGGGCGATGGTATGCTCTGATGACATTTCATACTCATTTATCACTGACTAACACTGCCTGAAAATAATCTATGTAAACACCAAACTGTATGCAATTATCTGTGGGGAATGTAAGAATCAAGATTTGTCTGCTTAAACATCTAATATTGAAACTAATTACCGATAGTTCGGGGGCCAGGAGGGCCCACCATGCATCTCACTCAGCATCCACCGGGACCACAATTTTCGTATGTATTATGTAACTGGTGAAATTTTAAGACATGTACTCAAAGAATAAAGTATCACGATCAACGTTTTAATCCAAGATGTTCGCCAAGATGGCCGCTAAATTTGGAAAAATACACTCTAATATCCATAGGGTATATTTCACTTGAAATATTGGGTTAATTTTATGCTTCATTGTGATGCCAGATGCATGTGAATACATGATTATAAGGTCTTTTGACATTCTTTGCAATATATTCCTGAAAACTGGTCTTTATCCAGAGAAAAATAGGTAAACTTCCATGTATTTTGAGACGCACTTTCATTTCTGTTAAAACTTATATATCTTGACATACTACCTTAAATGTCGTATATAATGATGAACTTGGTCAAAGGCAAGTGATTTAATGTAAGCATAGATGGTTATATACCATTTTCTAAAACATAATGGCCGTAAAAGTGTGTGGGGTAAATGACCCCCAAAATGAAAATTTATGTAAAAATCACATTTTACCATAATTTTGTTTTCATATCTTTGTATTACAGATGCTACATTTTATCGAATATATCTAATTTAACTCGTACGTTCCACTTCCACTGTTCCTGAATAGTGGGCAGTGTAAAATGACCTCAGCAAATGAAAAATGAGGTTCTGTGTTCATGATAGTTCCACAATAAATCGATGCTAAATTGGAAAATGAAAACGCATCACGTTTCATCCTACAATGTGTATTCTTTGTCAATATTGTAAATGTGAACAAGTCTATTTACTCATAATGTCAGCCCCAAGAAGAGATTTTGTCCTGTGAAAATCTAATTACTAGTATTGTAGTTGTCTAAAATTGGAGGTGTTCGTTTTCTGAAGCAGAACATTTGATTAGTCACCATCACTTTTCTTTTTCTTTCAGTCTGTTACATATAGTATGTGGTTGCTCATTTCATATAGTCAAGTGCATGTTTCATGATGTGTTTGTTATACACAGTGTGGTTTTTATGTAGTCATAGACTATTAGAAGTTTGGTATTAGAGGTGTTTTAATGTAGTTGCATGCGAACAAGCGGCAGATACTGAAGGTGCAATTGTTCTAAGAACCAAGGCTAGATCGTAGAAGGATCTACCAGATACTAGCATTCCTGACTGTTATATGACAATTAGAAGTGGCCCAATCATTGCGACGGGAAATAATAGACATGAGGGTGGCTAAGATGCCTTTAATGTTTCAAAGTGGAAAAACATCTTGTGGGTTTTTCTGCATGATGTTGCGAGAGGATTTCCTACCACAACGCCTGACAACAATAGGCTACTACCCTGTGATTCATAACACCATCACAGGGTACATAATTGTGAAGGAATGTTTGAGGTTTGCTGAAGAGGCAACACATGAGGTGGGACAAGAGAATACAATCACCACATTTGACTTAGGGGTATGCACGAATGCATACCCGTTGATCTGGAAAGAGTCTGAACTGTATGAAAACATTTGATCTTCATTGGAACCTTTTATTTGACATGTGCTCATTTCCACGTGATTGGGAAGAGGATGGACTCATGTGGCCTATCTGATGTGCTACTGGACATGTGGGATCAGGCACAGTGTAAGTGGCAAAAACTAAAGTCGTGCAATGGTGTGTCACAAGACTGTGTCGGATAGTCTGGAAAGACTTCTGACCAAAAGGTTTCTAGAACATACAGGAGAAAGCAAATTTTTGAGAACTTGCCAGAAGCAGCCAACGTGAAACTGAATGAAATCCTCATCAACAAAGGATACACTTCATGATGACATCAATGATCCAGATATCACTGGTTACATTCGGAAGTACTGCCAGTTTCTAATGGTGAATTGGGGAAGACAGCCACGTTCTGGATGGCATACATGGATGCTGTGTACATGTACAGTATAACTTCTGTGAAGGCCCTTGAACGAGGGCGGAGAGGTATTACATATAAACTGTTAGTGAAAGGAGCTAACACTAAGAAACCCGTGATTGGAAGGCAATGTATTGTGCAATGAAGAAAACAAGGAACAACTAATTGAGTTAATGCACACATGTTGGTCAGAATGTGTACAAGATGACCGGAGAGTAATTTTGATTAAGAATGGACATTACTATCCTCTTCGATACCGGTCATGGCAACAAGAAGCGGCTTATTAACATTACAAGTCTTTTGAGTTCTCAATCATTCAACATTCAGTTTCTAAAGAACCAATTGACTCTTTTGGTAACACAGCGACTCCACCTAATGAACACCATCCCACTGTATATGCTGATGTGGATGAGGTTGAAAATTTTCTTGCCGGAAAGGATGTTCAGATATGCTCGTCAAACCCAATACATAAGCACGTTGGTGTCCAGTGTGGACCTCATAGCTTTCAAAAACAACGTAGCCAGACCAAAAATCGTATTGGTTCGCAAGACAATGTCAATAATCACGTACAACCTAGATCGATATCGTTTGCGGACATAATTGCCAATATTGGCACTCCTAGTTCACCACGTTACAAAGGCAGACGTATTTCCGTAAGAGTGTCACAGCGTGAGCTTTCATATGATGACAATGACTTCACAGTATATGTACGTAAGCGTACTAAACGTTACTATGTAGGAGGCTTTAAGGCGGGTATTTCAGAAGCCAAACTTACCTCATATGTCAATAGGAGGGGACTTAAAGTATCGATGATCAGGGTATTTCCCTCCCGACGCAACTCCGAACATGTAATCATAAGGCTTAATGTTGAAGAGGGTGAAAACTGTTACAAGTTAGAAAGACGTGGATTTTGGCCACATTATGTTACATGTAAGCCGTGGTTATCCCACACATCACTTCTTCGTGTTAGGGAGTCGAATAGTATTCATCAGCATGAGGGGCGCAGTAGGTATGGCAACAACATGACGATGATGTCAAGAGACAGACGAGTAATGGAAAGAAATAGAAATAGATACGCATATGACGATTATAACATGTACGCATAGTATATATTTCAGCTGTATTTGCCCTGTAGCAATTATCCCACTTTATACAGGGATTATATTGATAAACTAGTTAACTTATGGAGCTTATATTCTGAAAATGGTACGGTACCTTTCATGGGCGATTTTAATGCTAAGATTCAATCGGGTACTGACAATTATAGAGATAGGTATGTTACTTCCCTTTTGAATGACACACATCTTATAGCTGTAGATACTTTACCACCGTGCAAGGGTTCACCATATTCATATGTCTCTTATGATGATTAATATGAAATTTTGATTGACCATATGTGTGTACCTATTGAAAAGATCGATTGTATTCACTATTGTGAAATTGTAGACGACAACTGTCTGAATGTTTCTAGGCATCGGCCCGTAATGTATACCTTCATGATGCCAATATACGTGTCAATGGCTAGTGTTAATAATACTGCATCGATACCAAACTGTCGAGGAAATTGGAGTAAAGTAAGTGAAACGGAGAAAGCTGAGTATTGAAACTGTTGAGTAATTCCGAGAGTATCCTTGCGGCTCGATTCCAGCAAATTGACTCGCCATCTGATATAGAACGGGTATATAATTTGATTGTTTCCGCTTCAACATCCTCCATCAGAAAGCGAAAGTTCAAACATTTTGTAAAACCATATTGGAACTACAACCTCTCCAACCTACATAAACACATGCAAAAGAATAGATTGGAATGGTTAGCATTAGGCAGACCCAGAGATAATAACACATCATTCTGTAAATATAAACAGGCGAAATGCGACTTCCGGCGGGTTCATAGACATTGTGTTCAAACATATATGACTGAACAAGACGACGAGCTCGATCGATCTGCAAAAATTGATCGAGTTCATTTTTGGCGCGTACTGAAGTCAAAACGCAAAGGGAATGGCAGTAACGTGGGCAGTGAGATCAAGTTTAATAATATTATTTATCACGATGCATACTCGATAACACAACAATGGGGTTCATATTTTCAAAAACTTTATTCACCAAGTGTCAATGAGACCTTTGATTCAGATTGGAAATTTTTTATTGAGTCCCAAGTCGATGATATAAAGACACAACTTGAAGAAGCACGTTCTTCAGACTGTGTACGCATATTACCAAACACCATAAAAGATATTTTGAACACTTGTAAAGGAGGCAAAATGTGCGGACATGATAATGTGTATTATGAGCACCTCATCCATGGTGGTGATAATTTACATTGGGTTTTGGCCAAATTATTTTCAACCATGATTAATCTTGGTCACATACCAATGGATGTGAATCGTGGAACAATTGTGACACTACATATGGGCGGTAGGAAAAGAAACGATGACCCGTGTAACTACATGGCAATAACGCTGACATCTACCATTCTGAAACACTTTGAAAGTGTACTGCTTGTCAGATCAAAGAACAACATCCTCAGAATCCTCTACACGCTAAGTCCTCAGCAAGGTGGGTTCCAGGAACATCTTGGATGTCTTATGACTTCGTTTGTCTACGTGAATCAATCCTTTTCGCAAAGGAAACTCGTAGTAAAGTATTCGTATGTTATTTGGATAGTCGGCAAGCGTTTGACCGTGTGTGGCATCATGGACTGATATACAAACTAAATGAATGTGATATTGACGTTCATACAATGAGATGTTTTGTAAACCTATATAGTAATATGCGTAGTTATGTCCGGAACCAATACTTTATAACAGAGTGGTTTCCCGTCGGACAAGGTACACGACAGGGAGGGATAAGTTCACCGTTGCTCTATTTATTGTACATAAACGGACTCATACAAGAGATTGAGAATTATAATCTGGGTCTTTGCATATATAACATGAATGTCAACTGTCCTACTGTTGCCGATGACATGATTCTCGTCTCACTATCTAAATCTGGTATCGATAAAACGATTCAGATATATCATGAATACTCACTGAAATGGCGCTTTGAGTATAATCATTCAAAATGTGCTGTTATACAATGAAACTAATGCTGACTTTAAAAAACGTGATCGGTTTTGGAAGCTTGGAACACATTTCATTAAGTATACACATATAGGTATCTCCTTGGATAAGTATTTAAATATTAATATGAATGTCCATGATGCTAGCTCAACATTACGTGGTGCTTTACTGAGTATTACTAACAGTGGTATAAGTTATGGTGATTTAAATCCATTAACTCTTGCGAATATATATAAAACTATAGTACAACCTAAGGCGTTATGAGTCATAATTTTTTTCCG
>CM026403.1:46862126-46882105 GCA_014843695.1 Archivesica marissinica
TAGTAGGATAAACAATCGTATACTAGTAGGATAAACAATCGTATACTAGTAGGATAAACATTCGTATACCAGTAGGATACTAGTAGGATAAACATCCGTATACTAGTAGGATAAACATTCGTATACCTGTAGGATAAACATTTGTATACTAATAGGATAAACATTCGTATACTAGTATGTTAAACATTCGTATACTAGTAGGATAAGCATTCGTATACTAGTAGGATAAACATTCGTATACTAGTAGGATACTAGTAGGATAAACATTCGTATAATAGTAGGATAAACAATCATATACTAGTAAGATAAACATTCGTATACTAGTAGGATAAACATTCGTATACTAGTATGATAAACATTCGTATGATAGTAGGATAAACAATCGTATACTAGTAGGATAAACGTTCGTATACTAGTAGGATACTAGTAGGGTAATCATTCGTATACTAGTAGGATAAACATTCGTATACTAGTATGATAAACATTCGTATGATAGTAGGATAAACAATCGTATACTAGTAGGATAAACATTCGTATAGTAGTAGGATACACATTCGTATGATAGTAGGATAAACAATCGTATACTAGTGGAATAAACATTCGTATACTAGTAGGATAAACATTCGTATACTAGTATGATAAACATTCGTATGATAGTAGGATAAACAATCGTATACTAGTAGGATAAACATTCGTATACTAGTAGGATACACATTCGTATACTAGTATGATAAACATTCGTATACTAGTAGGATAAACAATCGTATACTAGTAGGATAAACATCCGTATACTAGTAGGATAAACATTCGTATACTAGTAGGTTAAACATTCGTATGCTAGTAGGATAAACATTCGTGTACTAGTAGGATAAACATTCGTTTACTAGTAGGATAAACATTCGTATACAAGTAGGTTAAACATTCGTATACTAGTAGGATAAACATTCGTGTACTAGTAGGATAAACATTCGTATACTTGTAGGATAAACATTCGTATGCTAGTAGGATAAACATTCATATGCTAGTAGGATAAACATTCGTATGCTAGTAGGATAAACATTCGTATACTAGTAGGATAAACATTCGTATGCTAGTATGATACTAGCAGGATAAACGTTCGTATACTAGTAGGATAAACATTCGTATGCTAGTAGGATACACATTCATATATTAGTAGAATAAACATTCGTATGCTAGTAGGATAAACATGTGTATCCTAGTAGGACATACATTCGTATACTAGTAGGATACTAGTAGGATAAATGTTCGTATACTAGTAGGATACACATTCGTATGCTAGTAGGATAAACATTCGTATACTAGTAGGATAAATATTCGTATACTAGTAGGCTAAACATTTGTATATTAGTTGGATAAACATTTGTATACTAGTAGGACAAATATTCGTTTACTGGTATGATACTAGTAGGATAAACATTCGTATACTAGTAGGATAAACATTCGAATACTAGTAGGATTAATATTCGTATACTAGTAGGATAAACATTCGTATGATAGTAGGATAAACAATCGTATACTAGTAGGACAAACATTCGTATGCTAGTATGATACTAGTATGATAAACATTCGTATGATAGTAGGATAAACATTCGTATGATAGTAGGATAAACATTCGTATACTAGTAGGATAAACGTTCGTATACTAGTAGGATATTAGTAGGATAAACTTTCGTATACTAGTAGGATATTAGTAGGATAAACGTTCGCATACTAGTAGGCTACTAGTAGGATAAACGTTCGTATACTAGTAGGATACTAGTAGGATTAACATTCGTATACTAGTAGGATAAACATTCGTATACTAGTAGGACAAACGTTCGCATACTAGTAGGATACTAGTAGGATAAACGTTCGCATACTAGTAGGATACAAGTAGGATAAACTTTCGTATGCTAGTATGATACTAGTATGATAAACATTCGTATGATAGTAGGATAAACATTCGTATACTAGTAGGATAAACGTTCGCATACTAGTAGGATACTAGTAGGATAAAGGTTCGTATACTAGTAGGATAAACATTCGCATACTAGTAGGATACTAGTAGGATAAACATTCGTATACTAGTAGGATAAACGTTCGTATACTAGTAGGATAAACGTTCGTATTCTAGTAGGATAAACGTTCGTATACTAGTAGGATAAACGTTCGTATACTAGTAGGATAAACGTTCGTATACTAGTAGGATACTAGTAGGATAAACGTTCGTATACTAGTAGGATAAACGTTAGTATACTAGTAGGATAAACGATCGTATACTAGTAGGATAAACGTTCGTATACTAGTAGGATAAACGTTCGTATACTAGTTGGATAAACACTCGTATACTAGTAGGATTCACATCCGTATACTAGTAGGATAAACATTCGTATACTAGTAGGATACTAGTAGGATAAACATCCGTATACTAGTAGGATAAACATTCGTATACTAGTAGGATAAACATTCGTATACTAGTAGGATAAACATTCGTGTACTAGTAGGATAAACATTCGTATACTAGTAGGATAAACATTCGTATGATAGTAGGATAAACATGTGTATACTAGTAGGACAACATTCGTATGCTAGTAGGATAAGCATTCGTATGCTAGTAGGATAATTTTTCGTATACCTGTAGGATAAACATTTGTATACTAATAGGATAAACATTCGTATACTAGTATGTTAAACATTCGTATACTAGTAGGATAAGCATTCGTATACTAGTATGATAAACATTCGTATACTAGTAGGACAAACATTCGTATACTAGTAGGATACTAGTAGGATAATCATTCGTATACTAGTGGGATAAACGTTCCTATACTAGTAGGATAAACATTCGTATACTAGTATGATAAACATTCGTATACTAGTATGATAAACATTCGTATAATAATAGGATAAACAATCGTATACTAGTAAGATAAACATTCGTATACTAGTAGGATAAACATTCGTATACTAGTATGATAAACATTCGTATGATAGTAGGATAAACAATCGTATGCTAGTAGGATAAACGTTCGTATACTAGTAGGATAAACATTCGTATACTAGTATGATAAACATTCGAATACTAGTATGATAAACATTCGTATGATAGTAGGATAAACAATCGTATAATAGTAGGATAAACATTCGTATACTAGTAGGAAACACATTCGTATACTAGTATGATAAACATTCGTATACTAGTAGGATAAACAATCGTATACTAGTAGGATAAACATCCGTATACCAGTAGGATAAACATTCGTATACTAGTAGGTTAAACATTCGTATGCTAGTAGGATAAACATTCCTGTACTAGTAGGATAAACATTCGTATACTAGTAGGATGAACATTCGTATACAAGTAGGTTAAACATTCGTATACTAGTAGGATAAACATTCGTGTACTAGTAGGATAAACATTCGTATACTTGTAGGATAAACATTCGTATGCTAGTAGGATAAACATTCGTATGCTAGTAGGATAAACATTCGTATACTAGTAGGATAAACATTCGTATGCTAGTATGATACTAGTACGATAAACGTTCGTATACTAGTAGGATAAACATTCGTATGCTAGTAGGATACACATTCATATATTAGTAGAATACACATTCGTATGCTAGTAGGATAAGCACTCGTATGCTAGTAGAATAAACATTTGTATCCTAGTAGGACAAACATTCGTATACTAGTATGATACTAGTAGGATAAATGTTCGTATACTAGTAGGATAAACATTCGTATACTAGTAGGATTAATATTCGTATACTAGTATGATAAACATTCGTATGATAGTAGGATAAACATTCGTATGATAGTAGGATAAACATTCGTATACGAGTAGGATAAACGTTCGTATACTAGTAGGATACTAATAGGATAAACGTTCGTATACTAGTAGGATACTAGTAGGATAAACGTTCGCATACTAGTAGGATAAACGTTCGTATACTAGTAGGATAAACGTTCGTATACTAGTAGGATACTAGTAGGATAAACGTTCGTATACTAGTAGGATACTAGAAGGATAAACGTTCGCATACTAGTAGGATAAACGTTTGCATACTAGTAGGATACTAGTAGGATAAACGTTCGTATACTAGTAGGATAAACGTTCGTATACTAGTAGGATAAACATTCGCATACTAGTAGGATACTAGTAGGATAAACATTCGTATACTAGTAGGATAAACGTTCGTATACTAGTAGGATAAACGTTCGTATGCTAGTAGGATAAACGTTCGTATACTAGTAGGATAAACGTTCGTATACTAGTAGGATACTAGTAGGATAAACGTTCGTATACTAGTAGGATAAACGTTCGTATACTAGTAGGATAAACGTTCGTATACTAGTAGGATACTAGTAGGATAAACGTTCGTATACTAGTAGGATAAACGTTCGTATACTAGTAGGATAAACGTTCGTATACTAGTAGGATAAACGTTCGTATACTAGTAGGATAAACGTTCGTATACTAGTAGGATACTAGTAGGATAAACGTTCGTATACTAGTAGGATAAACGTTCGTATACTAGTAGGATAAACGTTCGTATACTAGTAGGATACTAGTAGGATAAACGTTCGTATACTAGTAGGATAAACGTTCGTATACTAGTAGAATACTAGTAGGTTAAACGTTCGTATGCTATTAGGTTAAACATTCGTATGATAGTAGGATAAGCATTTGTATACTAGTAGGTTAAACATTCGTATACTAGTAGGTTAAACATTCGTATTCTAGTAGGTTAAACATTCGTATACTAGTAGGATAAACATTCGTATACTAGCAGGTTAACCATTCGTATGATAATAGGACACACATTATTATACTAGTATGATACTAGTAGGATAAACGTTCGAATACTTGTAGTTTAAACATTCGTATACTAGTAGGATATTAGTAGGATAAACATTCGTATACTAGTATGATACTAGAAGTATAAACATTCATATACTAGTAGGTTAAACATTCGTATTCTAGTAGGTTAAACATTCGTATACTAGTAGGATAAACATTCGTATACTAGCAGGTTAACCATTCGTATGATAATAGGACACACATTATTATACTAGTATGATACTAGTAGGATAAACGTTCGAATACTTGTAGTTTAAACATTCGTATACTAGTAGGATATTAGTAGGATAAACATTCGTATACTAGTATGATACTAGAAGTATAAACATTCATATACTAGTAGGTTAAACATTCATATACTAGTAGGTTAAACATTCGTATACTAGTAGGATAAACATTCGTATACTAGTAGGTTAAACATTCGTATTCTAGTAGGATAAACATTCGTGTACTAGTAGGATAAACATTCGTATACTAGTAGGATAAACATTCGTATACAAGTAGGTTAACATTCGTATGCTAGTAGGATAAACATTCGTATGCTAGTAGGATAAACATTCGTAATGGTAGTAGGATAAACATTCGTATACTAGTTGGATAAACATTCGTATACTAGTATGATACTAGTAGGATAAACGTTTGTATACTAGTAGGATAAACATTCGTATGCTAGTAGGATACACATTCATATATTAGTAGGATAAACATTCGTATGCTAGTAGGATAAGCACTCGTATGCTAGTAGAATAAACATTTGTATACTAGTAGGACAAACATTCGTATACTAGTATGATACTAGTAGGATAAATGTTAGTATACTAGTAGGATACACATTCTTATGCTAGTAGGATAAACATTCGTATGCTAGTAGGATAAACATTCGTATATTAGTTGGATAAACAGTTGTATACTAGTAGGACAAATATTCCTATACTGGTATGATACTAGTAGGATAAACATTCGTATACTAGTAGGATAAACATTCGTATACTAGTAGGATAAATATTTGTATACTAGTAGGACAAACATTCGTATGCTAGTATGATACTAGTATGATAAACATTCGTATGATAGTAGGATAAACAATCGTATACTAGTTGGACAAACATTCGTATGCTAGTATGATACTAGTATGATAAACATTCGTATGATAGTAGGATAAACAATCGTATGCTAGTAGGATAAACGTTCGTATACTAGTAGGATACTAGTAGGATAATCATTCGTATGCTAGTATGATACTAATATGATAAACATTCGTATACTAGTAGGATAAACACTCGTATACTAGTAGGATTAATATTCGTATACTAGTAGGATAAATATTTGTATGCTAGTAGGACAAATATTCGTATGCTAGTATGATACTAGTATGATAAACATTCGTATGATAGTAGGATAAACAATCGTATACTAGTAGGACAAACATTCGTATGCTAGTATGATACTAGTATGATAAACATTCGTATGATAGTAGGATAAACAATCGTATACTAGTGGGATAAACGTTCGTATACTAGTAGGATAAACATTTGTATACTTGTAGGACAAACATTCGTATACTAGTATGATACTAGTAAGATAAACGTTCGTATATTAGTAAGTTAAACAATCGTATACGAGTAGGTTAAACAGTCGTATGCTAGTAGGTTAAACGTTCGTATGCTATTAGGTTAAACATTCCTATGATAGTAGGATAAACAGTTATATACTAGTAGGTTAAACATTCGTATACTAGTAGGTTAAACATTAGTATACTAGTAGGTTAAACATTCGTATACTAGTAGGATAAACATTCGTATACTAGTAGGATAAACATTCGTATGATAGTAGGACACACATTATTATACTAGAATGATACTAGTAGGATAAACGTTCGTATACTAGTAGGTTATTAGTAGGATAAACATTCGTATACTAGTAGGTTAAACATTCGTATGCTAGTAGGATAACTATTCGTATACTAGTATGATACTAGTAGGTAAACATTCGTATACTATACTAGTAGGATAAACATTCGTATGCTAGTAGGATACTAGTAGGATAAACATTCGTATGCTAGTAGGATACTAGTAGGATAAACAGTCGTATACCAGTAGGATAAACATTTGTATACTAGTAGGACAAACATTCGTATGCTAGTAGGATACTAGTAGGATAAACAGTCGTATGCTAGTAGGATACTAGTAGGATAAACATTCGCATACTAGTAGGTTAAACATTTCTATACTAGTAGGATAATCATTCGTATGCTAGTAGGATGAACATTCATATACTAGTAGGATAAACATTCGTTCGTATGCTAGTAGGATAAACATTCGTATGCTAGTAGGATAAACATTTGTATCCTAGTAGGACAAACATTCTTATACTAGTAGGACAACATTCGTATACTAGTAGGCTAAACATTTATATATTAGTTGGATAAACATTTGTATACTAGTAGGACAAATATTCGTATACTAGTATGATACAAGTAGGATAAACGTTCGTATACTAGTAGGTTAAACATTCGTATGACAGTAGGATAAACATTTATATACTTGTAGGACAAACATTCGTATACTAGTATGATACTAGTAGGATAAACGTTCGTATACTAGTAGGTTAAACATTATTATGATAGTAGGATAAACATTTGTATACTAGTAGGTTAAACATTCGCATTCTAGTAGGTTAAACATTCGTATAATAGTAGGATAAACAATTGTATACTAGTAGGTTAAACATTCGTGTACTAGTAGGATACACATTCGTATACTAGTAGGATAAACATTCGTATACTAGTAGGATAAACATTCGTATACTAGTAGGATAAACATTCGTATACTAGTAGGATAAACATTCGTATACTAGTATGATAAACATTCGTATACTAGTAGAATAAACATTCGTATACTAGTAGGATAAACAATCGTATACTATTAGGATAAGCATTCGTATACTAGTAGGATAAACATTCGTATACTAGTAGGATAAACATTCGTATACTAGTAGGATAAACATTCGTATACTAGTAGGATAAACATTCGTATACTAGTAGGATAAACATTCGTATACTAGTAGGATAAACATTCGTATACTAGTAGGACAAACATTCCTATACTAGTAGGATAAACATTCGTATAAAAGTAGGATAAACATTCCTATACTAGTAGGATAAACATTCGTATACTAGTAGGATAAACATTCGTATACTAGTAGGTTAAACATTCATATACTAGTATGAAAAACATTCGTATGCTAGTATGATACACATTCGTATACTAGTAGGATAAACATTCGTATGCTATTAGGATAAACATTCGTATACTAGTATGACACTAGTAGGATAAACATTCGTATACTAGTATGATAAATATTCGTATACTAGTGGGATAAACATTCGTATACTAGTTGGATAAACATTCGTATACTAGTGGGATCAACATTCGTATACTAGTAGGATAAACATTCGTATACTAGTGGGATAAACATTCGTATACTAGTAGGATAAACATTCGTATACTAGTATGATAAATATTCGTATACTAGTGCGATAAACATTCGTATACTAGTAGGATAAACATTCCTATTCTAGTGGGATAAACATTCATATACCAGTAGGATAAACATTCGTATACTAGTATGATAAATATTCGTATACTAGTGGGATAAACATTCGTATACTAGTAGGATGAACATTCCTATACTAGTAGGATAAGAATTCGCACACTAGTATGATACTAGTAGGATAAACATTCGTATACTAGTAGGATAAACATTCGTATAATAGTTTGATACTAGTAGGATAAACATTCGTATACTAGTAGGTTAAACATTCGTTTACTAGTATGATAAACATTCGAATACTAGTATGATACTAGTAGGTTAAACATTCATATACTAGAAGGATACGCATTCGTTTGCTAGTAGGATACTGGTAGGATAAACATTCGTATACTAGTAGGTTAAACATTCGTATACTAGTATGATAAACATTCGTATACTAGCATGATACTAGTAGGATAAACATTTGTATACTAGTAGGATACACATTCGTATACAAGTAGGATAAACATTCGTATACTAGTAGGATAAACATTCGTATACTAGTAGGATAAGCATTCGTATACTAGTAGGTTAAACATTCGTATGATAGTAGGATAAACATTCGTATACTAGTAGGATAAACATTCGTATAATAGTATGTTAAACATTCGTATACTAGTAGGATAAACATTCGTATACTAGTAGGATAAGCATTCGTATACTAGTAGGATAAACATTCTTATACTAGTAGAATAAACATTCGTATACTAGTGTGCTAAATATTCGTATACTAGTATGCTAAATATTCGTATACTAGTATGCTAAATATTCGTATACCAGTAGGATAAACATTCCTATACTAGTAGGATAAACAGTCGTATACTAGTAGGATAAACATTCGTATACTAGTAGGATACTAGTAGGATAAATATTCGTATACTATTAGGATAAACATTCATATACTAGTATGCTAAACATTCGTATACTAGTATGATAAACATTCGCATACTAGTATGATAAACATTCGTATACTAGTAGGATAATAGGATAAACATTCGTATACTAGTAGGATAAACATTCTTATACTAGTAGGACAAACATTCGTATACTATTAGAATAAACATTCGTATACTAGTAGGATAAACATTCGTATACTAGTAGGATAAACATTCGTATGATAGTAGGATAAACATGTGTATACTAGTAGGACAACATTTGTATTCTTGTAGGATAAACATTCGTATGCTAGTAGGATAAACATTCGTATGCTAGTAGGATAAACATTCGTATACTAGTAGGATAACCATTCGTATGCTAGTATGATACTAGTATGATAAACGTTCGTATGCTAGTAGGATAAACATTCGTATGCTAGTATGAGAAACATTCATATACTAGTAGGATAAACATTCGTATGCTAGTAGGATAAGCATTCGTATGCTAGTAGGATAAACATTTGTATCCCAGTAGGACACACATTCGTATACTAGTATGATACTAGTAGGATAAATGTCGTATACTAGTAGGATACACATTCGTATGCTAGTAGGATAAACATTCGTATGCTAGTAGGATAAATATTCGTATACTAGTAGGCTAAACATTTGTATATTAGTTGGATAAACATTTGTATACTAGTAGGACAAATATTCGTATACTGGTATGATGCTAGTAGGATAAACATTCGTATACTAGTAGGATAAACATTCGTATGCTAGTAGGATAAACATTCGTATACTAGTAGGACAAACATTCGTATGCTAGTATGATACTAGTAGGATAAACAATCGTATACTATTAGGATAAGCATTCGTATACTAGTAGGATAAACATTCGTATACTAGTAGGACAAACATTCGTATACTAGCAGAATAAACATCCGTATACTAGTAGGATAAACATTCATATGCTAGTAGGATAAACATTCGTATGCTAGTAGGATAAACATTCGTATGCTAGTAGGATACTAGTAGGATAAACATTTGTATACCAGTAGGATACACATTCGTATGCTAGTAGGTTAAACATTCATATGCTAGTAGGATAAACATTCGTATACTAGTAGAATAGACATTCGTATACTAGTAGAATAAACATTCGTATACTAGTAGGATAAACATTCGTATACTAGTAGAATAAACATTCGTATACTAGTAGGATAAACATTCGTATACTAGTAGGACAAACATTCGTATACTAGTAGGATAAACATTCTTATACTAGTAGGATAAACATTCGTATACTAGTAGAATAAATATTCGTATACTAGTAGAATAAACATTCGTATACTAGTAGGATAAACATTCGTATGCTAGTAGGATACTAGTAGGATAAACATTTGTATACCAGTAGGATACACATTCGTATGCTAGTAGGATAAACATTTGTATACTAGTAGGATACACATTCGTATGCTAGTAGGATAAACATTCGTATGCTAGTAGGTTAAACATTCGTATACCAGTAGGTTAAACATTCGTATGCTAGTATGATAAACATTCGTATACTAGTATGATACTAGTAGGATAAACATTTGTATACTAGTAGGATACACATTCCTATACTAGTAGGATACACATTCGTATACTAGTATGCTAAACATTCCTATACTAGTAGGATAAACATTCGTATACCAGTAGGATACGCATTCGTATACTAGTAGGATAAACATTCGTATACTAGTAGGATAAACATTCGTATACTAGTAGGATAAATATTCGTATACTAGTAGGATAAATACTCGTATACTGGTAGGATACTAGTAGGATAAACATTCGTTTACTAGTAGGTTAAACATTCGTATACTAGTATGATAAACATTCGCATACTAGTATGATACACATTCGTATACTAGTAGGATAAATATTTGTATACTAGTAGGATAAACATTCTTATACTAGAAGGATAAACATTCGTATACTAGTAGGATAAACATTCGTATACTAGTAGGATAAATATTCGTATACTAGTAGGATAAACATTCGTATACTAGTAGGTTAAACATTCATATACTAGTATGATAAACATTCGTATACTAGTATGATAAACATTCGCATACTAGTATGATAAACATTCGTATACTAGTAGGATAAACATTCGTATACTAGTATGTTAAACATTCGTATACTAGTAGGATAAGCATTCGTATACTAGTAGGTTAAACAGTCGTATACTAGTATGATAAACATTCGTATACTAGTATGATACTAGTAGGATAAACATTCCTATACTAGTAGGATAAACATTCGTATGATAGTAGGATAAACATTCGTATACTAGTAGGATAAACATTCGTATAATAGTATTTTAAACATTCGTATACTAGTAGGATAAACATTCGTATACTAGTAGGATAAGCATTCGTATACTAGTAGGATAAACATTCGTATGCTAGTAGGATAAACATTCGTATACTAGTATGCTAAATATTCGTATACTAGTAGGATAAACATTCGTATACCAGTAGGATAAGCATTCGTATACTAGTAGGATACACATTGGTATATTAGTAGTATAAACATTCGTATACTAGTAGGATAAACAGTCGTATACTAGTAGGATAAACATTCGTATACTAGTAGGATAAACATTCATATACTAGTATGCTAAACATTCGTATACTAGTATGATAAACATTCGCATACTAGTATGATAAACATTCGTATACTAGTATGATAAACATTCGTATACTAGTAGGATAAACATTCCTATGCTAGTAGGATACTAGTAGGATAAACATTCGTATGCTAGTAGGTTAAACATTCGTATACTAATAGGATAAACATTCGTATACTAGTGGGATAAACATTCGTATACTAGTAGGATAAACATTCGTATACTAGTATGATAAATATTCGTATACTAGTGGGATAAACATTCGTATACTAGTATGATAAATATTCGTATACTAGTGGGATAAACATTACTATACTAGTAGGATAAACATTCGTAGACTAGTAGGATAAGAATTCGTATACTAGTATAATACTAGTAGGATAAACATTCCTATACTAGTAGGATAAACATTCGTATAATTGTTTGATGCTAGTAGGATAAACATTCGTATACTAGTAGGTTAAACATTCGTATACTAGTATGATAAACATTCGAATACTAGTATGATACTAGTAGGTTAAACATTCATATACTAGTAGGATACGCATTCGTTTGCTAGTAGGATACTGGTAGGATAAACATTCGTATACTAGTAGGTTACACATTCGTATACTAGTATGATAAACATTCGTATACTAGTATGATACTAGTAGGATAAACATTTGTATACTAGTAGGATACACATTCGTATACTAGTAGGATAAACATTCGTATACTAGTAGGATAAACATTCGTATACTAGTATGTTAAATATTCGTATACTAGTAGGATAAACATTCGTATACCAGTAGGATAAGCATTCGTATACTAGTAGGATAAACATTGGTATATTAGTAGGATAAACATTCGTATACTAGTAGGATAAACATTCGTATACTAGTAGGATAAACATTCGTATACTAGTAGGATAAATATTCGTATACTGGTAGGATACTAGTAGGATACACATTCGTATACTAGTAGGTTAAACATTCGTATACTAGTATGATAAACATTCGTATACTAGTATGATAAACATTAGCATACTAGTATGATAAACATTCGTATACTAGTAGGCTAAACATTCGTATACCAGTAGGATAAACATTCTTATACTAGTAGGATAAACATTCGTATACTAGTAGGATAAATATTCGTATACTAGTAGGATAAATATTCGTATACTTGTAGGATAAACATTCATATACTAGTAGGTTAAACATTCGTATTCTAGTATGATACACATGTGCATACTAGTATGATAAACATTCGTATACTAGTAGGATAAACATTCGTATACTAGTAGGATAAACATTCTTATACTAGTAGGATAAACATTCGTATACTAGTAGAATAAACATTCGTATACTAGTAGGATAAACATTCGTATGCTAGTAGGATACTAGTAGGATAAACATTCGTATACTAGTAGGATAAATATTCGTATATTAGTAGGACAAACATTCGTATACTAGTAGGATAAACATTCGTATACTAGTAGAATAAACATTCGTATACTAGTAGGATAAACATTCGTATGCTAGTAGGATAAACATTCGTATACTAGTAGAATAAATATTAGTATACTAGTAGAATAAACATTCGTATACTAGTAGGATAAACATTCGTATACTAGTAGAATAAACATTCGTATACTAGTAGGATAAACATTCGTATACTAGTAGGACAAACATTCGTATACTAGTAGGATAAACATTCTTATACTAGTAGGATAATGATCCGTATACTAGTAGAATAAACATTCGTATACTAGTAGGATAAACATTCGTATACTAGTAGAATAAACATTCGTATACTAGTAGGATAAACATTCGTATGCTAGTAGGATACTAGTAGGATACATATTTGTATACTAGTAGGATACACATTCGTATGCTAGTAGGATAAACATTCGTATGCTAGTAGGATAAACATTTGTATGCTAGTAGGATAAACATTCGTATACTAGTAGAATAAACATTCGTATACTAGTAGAATAAACATTCGTATACTAGTAGGATAAACATTCGTATACTAGTAGAATAAACATTCGTATACCAGTAGGATAAACATTCGTATACTAGTAGGACAAACGTTCGTATACTAGTAGGATAAACATTCTTATACTAGTAGGATAAACATCCGTATACTAGTAGGACAAACATTCGTATGCTAGTAGGATACTAGTAGGATAAACATTTGTATACTAGTAGGATAAACATTCGTATACTAGTAGGACAAACATTCGTATACTAGTAGGATAAACATTCTTATACTAGTAGGATAAACATCCGTATACTAGTAGAATAAACATTCGTATGCTAGTAGGATAAACATTCGTATGCTAGTAGGATACTAGTAGGATAAACATTTGTATACTAGTAGGATACACATTCGTATGCTAGTAGGATAAACATTTGTATACTAGTAGGATACACATTCGTATGCTAGTAGGATAAACATTCGTATGCTAGTAGGTTAAACATTCGTATACTAGTAGGTTAAACATTCGTATACTAGTATGATAAATATTCGTATACTAGTATGATACTATTAGGATAAACATTTGTATACTAGTAGGATACACATTCGTATACTAGTAGGATACACATTCGTATAATAGTATGCTAAACATTCGTATACTAGTAGGATAAACATTCGTATACCAGTAGGATAAACATTCGTATGCTAGTAGGATACTAGTAGGATAAACATTCGTATACTAGTAGAATAAACATTCGTATACTAGTAGGATAAACATTCGTATACTAGTAGGACAAACATTCGTATACTAGTAGGATAAACATTCTTATACTAGTAGGATAATGATCCGTATACTAGTAGAATAAACATTCGTATACTAGTAGGATAAACATTCGTATACTAGTAGAATAAACATTCGTATACTAGTAGGATAAACATTCGTATGCTAGTAGGATACTAGTAGGATAAACATTTGTATACTAGTAGGATACACATTCGTATGCTAGTAGGATAAACATTCGTATGCTAGTAGGATAAACATTCGTATGCTAGTAGGATAAACATTCGTATACTAGTAGAATAAACATTCGTATACTAGTAGAATAAACATTCGTATACTAGTAGGATAAACATTCGTATACTAGTAGAATAAACATTCGTATACCAGTAGGATAAACATTCGTATACTAGTAGGACAAACATTCGTATACTAGTAGGATAAACATTCTTATACTAGTAGGATAAACATCCGTATACTAGTAGGACAAACATTCGTATGCTAGTAGGATACTAGTAGGATAAACATTTGTATACTAGTAGGATAAACATTCGTATACTAGTAGGACAAACATTCGTATACTAGTAGGATAAACATTCTTATACTAGTAGGATAAACATCCGTATACTAGTAGAATAAACATTCGTATGCTAGTAGGATAAACATTCGTATGCTAGTAGGATACTAGTAGGATAAACATTTGTATACTAGTAGGATACACATTCGTATGCTAGTAGGATAAACATTTGTATACTAGTAGGATACACATTCGTATGCTAGTAGGATAAACATTCGTATGCTAGTAGGTTAAACATTCGTATACTAGTAGGTTAAACATTCGTATACTAGTATGATAAACATTCGTATACTAGTATGATACTATTAGGATAAACATTTGTATACTAGTAGGATACACATTCGTATACTAGTATGCTAAACATTCGTATACTAGTAGGATAAACATTCGTATACCAGTAGGATAAACATTCGTATGCTAGTAGGATACTAGTAGGATAAACATTCGTATACTAGTAGGATAAATATTCGTATACTAGTAGGATACTAGTAGGATAAACATTCGTATACTAGTAGGTTAAACATTCGTATACTAGTATGATAAACATTTGTATACTAGTATAATAAACATTCGCATACTAGTATGATAACATTCGTATACTAGTATGATAAACATTCGTATACTAGTAGGATAAACATTCTTATACTAGTAGGATAAACATTCGTATACTAGTAGGATAAATATTCGTATACTAGTAGGATAAACATTCGTATGCTAGTAGGATAAACATTCGTATACTAGTAGGATAAGCATTCGTATACTAGTAGGATAAACATTCGTATGCTAGTAGGATAAACATTCGTATACTAGTATGCTAAATATTCGTATACTAGTAGGATAAACATTCGTATACCAGTAGGATACGCATTCGTATACTAGTAGTATACACATTGGTATATTAGTAGGATAAACATTCGTATACTAGTAGGATAAACAGTCGTATACTAGTAGGATAAACATTCGTATACTAGTAGGATAAACATTCGTATATTAGTAGGATAAACATTCATATACTAGTATGCTAAACATTCGTATACTAGTATGATAAACATTCGCATACTAGTATGATAAACATTCGTATACTAGTAGGATAATAGGATAAACATTCGTATACTAGTAGGATAAACATTCGTATACTAGTAGGATAAACATTCCTATGCTAGTAGGATACTAGTAGGATAAACATTCGTATGCTAGTAGGTTAAACATTCGTATACTAATAGGATAAACATTCGTATACTAGTGGGATAAACATTCGTATACTAGTAGGATAAACATTCGTATACTAGTATGATAAATATTCGTATACTAGTGGGATAAACATTCGTATACTAGTATGATAAATATTCGTATACTAGTGGGATAAACATTAGTATACTAGTAGGATAAACATTCGTATACTAGTAGGATAAGAATTCGTATACTAGTATAATTCTAGTAGGATAAACATTCGTATACTAGTAGGATAAACATTCGTATAATTGTTTGATGCTAGTAGGATAAACATTCGTATACTAGTAGGTTAAACATTCGTATACTAGTATGATAAACATTCGAATACTAGTATGATACTAGTAGGTTAAACATTCATATACTAGTAGGATACGCATTCGTTTGCTAGTAGGATACTGGTAGGATAAACATTCGTATGCTAGTAGGTTAAACATGCGTATACTAGTATGATAAACATTCGTATACTAGTATGATACTAGTAGGATAAACATTTGTATACTAGTAGGATACACATTCGTATACTAGTAGGATAAACATTCGTATACTAGTAGGATAAACATTCGTATACTAGTATGTTAAATATTCGTATACTAGTAGGATAAACATTCGTATACCAGTAGGATAAGCATTCGTATACTAGTAGGATAAACATTGGTATATTAGTAGGATAAACATTCGTATACTAGTAGGATAAACATTCGTATACTAGTAGGATACATATTCGTATACTGGTAGGATACTAGTAGGATACATATTCGTATACTAGTAGGTTAAACATTCGTATACTAGTATGATAAACATTCGTATACTAGTATGATAAACATTCGCATACTAGTATGATAAACATTCGTATACTAGTAGGCTAAACATTCGTATACCAGTAGGATAAACATTCTTATACTAGTAGGATAAACATTCGTATACTAGTAGGATAAATATTCGTATACTAGTAGGATAAATATTCGTATACTTGTAGGATAAACATTCGTATACTAGTAGGTTAAACATTCGTATTCTAGTATGATAAACATTTGCATACTAGTATGATAAACATTCGTATACTAGTAGGATGAACATTCGTATACTAGTAGGATAAACATTCTTATACTAGTAGGATAAACATTCGTATACTAGTAGAATAAACATTCGTATACTAGTAGGATAAACATTCGTATGCTAGTAGGATACTAGAAGGATAAACATTCGTATACTAGTAGGATAAATATTCGTATACTAGTAGGACAAACATTCGTATACTAGTAGGACAAACATTCGTATACTAGTAGAATAACATTCGTATACTAGTAGGATAAACATTCGTATACTAGTAGGATAAACATTCTTATACTAGTAGGATAAACATTCGTATACTAGTAGAATAAACATTCGTATACTAGTAGGATAAACATTCGTATACTAGTAGAATAAACATTCGTATACTAGTAGGATAAACATTCGTATGCTAGTAGGATAAACATTCGTATACTAGTAGAATAAATATTAGTATACTAGTAGAATAAACATTCGTATACTAGTAGGATAAACATTCGTATACTAGTAGAATAAACATTCGTATACTAGTAGGATAAACATTCGTATACTAGTAGGACAAACATTCGTATACTAGTAGGATAAACATTCTTATACTAGTAGGATAATGATCCGTATACTAGTAGAATAAACATTCGTATACTAGTAGGATAAACATTCGTATACTAGTAGAATAAACATTCGTATACTAGTAGGATAAACATTCGTATGCTAGTAGGATACTAGTAGGATACATAGTTGTATACTAGTAGGATACACATTCGTATGCTAGTAGGATAAACATTCGTATGCTAGTAGGATAAACATTTGTATGCTAGTAGGATAAACATTCGTATACTAGTAGAATAAACATTCGTATACTAGTAGAATAAACATTCGTATACTAGTAGGATAAACATTCGTATACCAGTAGAATAAACATTCGTATACTAGTAGGATAAACATTCGTATACTAGTAGGACATACATTCGTATACTAGTAGGATAAACATTATTATACTAGTAAGATAAACATTCTTATACTAGTAGGATAAACATTCGTATACTAGTAGGATAAACATTCTTATACTAGTAGGATAAACATTCGTATACTAGTAGAACAAACATTCGTATACTAGTAGGATAAACATTCGTATGCTAGTAGGATACTAGTAGGATAAACATTCGTATGCTAGTAGGTTAAACATTCGTATACTAGTAGGATAAACATTCGTATGCTAGTAGGATAAACATTCGTATGCTAGTAGGACAAACATTCGTATACTAGTAGGACAAACATTCGTATACTAGTAGGACAAACATTCGTATACTAGTAGGATAAAGATTCGTATACTAGTAGGATAAACATTCGTATACTAGTAGGATAAACATTCGTATACTAGTAGGATAAACATTCTTATACTAGTAGGATAAACATTCGTATACTAGTAGGATACTAGTAGGATAAACATTCGTATACTAGTAGAATACTAGTAGGATAAACATTCCTATACTAGTAGGATAAATATTCGTATAATAGTAGGTTAAACATTCGTATACTAATAGGATACACATTCGTATACTAGTAGGACAAACATTCGTATACTAGTATGACAAACATTCGTATACTAGTAGAATAAACATTCGTATACTAGTAGGATAAACATTCGTATACTAGTAGGACAATCATTCGTATACTAGTAGAACAAACATTCGTATACTAGTAGAATAAACATTCGTATACTAGTAGGATAAACATTCGTATACTAGTAGGATAAACATTCTTATACTAGTAGGATAATCATTCGTATACTAGTAGAATAAACATTCGTATACTAGTAGGATAAACATTCGTATGCTAGTAGGATAAACATTCGTATTCTAGTGGGATAAACATTCGTATGCTAGTAGGTTAAACATTCGTATACTAGTGGGATAAACATTCGTATGCTAGTAGGTTAAACATTCGTATACTAGTGGGATAAACATTCGTATGCTAGTAGGTTAAACATTCGTATACTAGTGGGATAAACATTCGTATGCTAGTAGGTTAAACATTCGTATACTAGTGGGATAAACATTCGTATGCTAGTAGGTTAAACATTCGTATACTAGTGGGATAAACATTCGTATGCTAGTAGGTTAAACATTCGTATACTAGTGGGATAAACATTCGTATGCTAGTAGGTTAAACATTCGTATACTAGTGGGATAAACATTCGTATGCTAGTAGGTTAAACATTCGTATACTAGTGGGATAAACATTCGTATGCTAGTAGGTTAAACATTCGTATACTAGTGGGATAAACATTCGTATGCTAGTAGGTTAAACATTCGTATACTAGTGGGATAAACATTCGTATGCTAGTAGGTTAAACATTCGTATACTAG
>CM026403.1:46883105-46895734 GCA_014843695.1 Archivesica marissinica
CCGAGACATACTACCCGCCGAGACATACTACCCACCGAGACATACTACCCGCCGAGACATACTACCACCGAGACATACTCCCACCGAGACATACTACCCACCGAGACATACTACCACCGAGACATACTACCACCGAGACATACTACCCGCCGAGACATACTACCCGCCGAGACATACTACCCGCCGAGACATACTACCCACCGAGACATACTACCACCGAGACATACTACCCGCCGAGACATACTACCCGCCGAGACATACTACCCGCCGAGACATACTACCACCGAGACATACTACCACCGAGACATACTACCCACCGAGACATACTAACCGCCGAGACATACTACCCACCGAGACATACTACCCGCCGAGACATACTACCCGCCGAGACATACTACCACCGAGACATACTACCACGAGACATACTACCGCCGAGACATACTACCGCCGAGACATACTACCCGCCGAGACATACTACCCACCGAGACATACTACCACGAGACATACTACCACCGAGACATACTACCGCCGAGACATACTACCCGCCGAGACATACTACCCGCCGAGACATACTACCCGCCGAGACATACTACCACCGAGACATACTACCCACCGAGACATACTACCACCGAGACATACTACCCGCCGAGACATACTACCACCGAGACATACTACCCACCGAGACATACTACCCGCCGAGACATACTACCACCGAGACATACTACCCGCCGAGACATACTACCACCGAGACATACTACCCACCGAGACATACTAACCACCGAGACATACTACACCGAGACATCTACACCGAGACATACTACCCACCGAGACATACTACCCACCGAGACATACTACCACCGAGACATACTACCACCGAGACATACTACCACCGAGACATACTACCCGCCGACATACTACCGCCGAGACATACTACCACGAGACATACTACCACCGAGACAACACCGAGACATACTACCACCGAGACATACTACACCGAGACATACTACCACCGAGACATACTACCCGCCGAGACATACTACCCACTGAGACAGACTACCAGCCGAGACATACTACCACCGAGACATACTACCCTCTGAGACATACTACCACCGTACATACCACCCGCCGAGACATACTACCCGCCGAGACATACTACCCGCCGAGACATACTTTCACCGAGACATACTACCACCGAGACATACTACCCGTCGAGACATACTACCTGCCAAGACATACTACCCGCGAGACATACTACACGCGAGAGATACTACCCGCCGAGACATATTACCCACCGATACATACTATCACCGAGACATTCTATCACCGAGATATACTACCCACCGAGACATACTACCCAGCGAGACATACTACCACCGAGACATACTACCCGCCGAGACATAACACCCGCCGAGACATATTACCCGCCGAGACATACTACCCGCCGAGACATACTACCACCAAGACATACTACCCTCTGAGACATACTACCCACCGAGACATACTACCCGCCGAGACATACTACCACCGAGACATACTACCCGCCGAGACATACTACACCGAGACATACTACCACCGAGACATACTACCCACCGAGACATACTACCCGCCGAGACATACTACCCGCCGAGACATACTACCCGCCGAGACATACTACCACCGAGACATACTACCACCGAGACATACCACCCACCGAGACATACCACCCGCCGAGACATATTACCTGCCGAGACATACTACCCACCGAGACATACTACCACCGAGACATACTACCACTGAGACATACTATCACCGAGACATACTACCACCGAGACATACTACCCGCCGAGACATACTACCCACCGAGACATACTACCCGCCGAGACATACTACCACCGAGACATACTACCCTCCGAGACATACCACCCGCCGAGACATACTACCCGCCGAGACATACTACCCGCCGAGACATACTTCCACCGAGACATACTACCACCGAGACATACTACCCGTCGAGACATACTACCTGCCAAGACATACTACCCGCGAGACATACTACCCGCGAGAGATACTACCCGCCGAGACATATTACCCACCGATACATACTATCACCGATACATTCTATCACCGAGATATACTACCCACCGAGACATACTACCCAGCGAGACATACTACCACCGAGACATTCTATCACCGAGACATACTACCACCGAGACATACTACCCACCGAGACATACTACCCGCCGAGACATACTACCCACCGAGACATACTACCACCGAGACATTCTATCACCGAGAAATACTACCCACCGAGACATACTACCCACCGAGACATACTACCACCGAGACATTCTACCACCGAGACATTCTATCACCGAGACATACTACCCGCCGATACATACTACCACCGAGACATTATACCACTGAGACATACTACCACTGAGACATACTACCGGCCGAGATATACTACCCGCCGAGACATACTACCGGCCGAGACATACTACCACCGAGACATACTATCACCAAGACATACTACCATCGAGACATATTACCCGCCGAGACATAACACCCGCCGAGACATATTACCCGCCGAGACATACTACCCGCCGAGACATACTACCACCAAGACATACTACCCTCTGAGACATACTACCCACCGAGACATACTACCCGCCGAGACATACTACCCACCGAGACATACTACCCGCCGAGACATACTACCACCAAGACATACTACCCTCTGAGACATACCACCCACCGAGACATACCACCCGCCGAGACATATTACCTGCCGAGACATATTACCCACCGACACATACTACCACCGAGACATACTACCACTGAGACATACTATCACCAAGACATACTACCACCGAGACATACTACCACCGAGACATACTACCACCGAGACATACTACCCGTCGAGACATACTACCTGCCAAGACATACTACCCGCGAGACATACTACCCGCGAGAGATACTACCCGCCGAGACATATTACCCACCGATACATACTATCACCGAGACATTCTATCACCGAGACATACTACCCACCGAGACATACTACCCACCGAGACATACTACCACCGAGACATTCTATCACCGAGACATACTACCCACCGAGACATACTACCCACCGAGACATACTACCCACCGAGACATACTACCCACCGAGACATACTACACCGAGACATTCTATCACCGAGACATACTACCCACCGAGACATACTACCCACCGAGACATACTACCACCGAGACATTCTACCACCGAGACATTCTATCACCGAGACATACTACCCGCCGAGACATACTACCACCGAGACATACTACCACTGAGACATATACCCCGAGACATACACCGAGACATACTACCACCGAGACATACTACCACCGAGACATTCTACCGCCGAGACATACTACCCGCCGAGACATACTACCCGCCGAGACATACTACCCACCGAGACATACTACCACCGAGACATACTACCCGCCGATACATACTACCACCGAGACATACTACCACCGAGACATACTACCACCGAGACATACTACCACCGAGACATACTACCACCGAGACATACTACCAGCCGAGACATACTACCACCGAGACATACTACCACCGAGACATACTACCCGCCGAGACATACTACCACCGAGACATACTACCACCGAGACATACTACCACCGAGACATACTACCAGCCGAGACATACTACCACCGAGACATACTACCCGCCGAGACATACTACCCGCCGAGACATACTACCCGCCGAGACATACTACCACCGAGACATACTACCACCGAGACATACTACCCTCACCGAGACATACTACCCGCCGAGACATACTACCACCGAGACATACTACCACCGAGACATACTACCACCGAGACATACTACCCGCCGAGACTACTACCCGCCGAGACATACTACCATGAGACATACTACCCGCCGAGACATACTACCCGCCGAGACATACTACCACCGAGACATACTACCGCCGAGACATACTACCCGCCGAGACATACTACCCGCCGAGACATACTACCACCGAGACATACTACCCACCGAGACATACTACCCACCGAGACATACTACCACCGAGACATACTACCACCGAGACATACTACCCGCCGAGACATACTACCCGCCGAGACATACTACCCGCCGAGACATACTACCACCGAGACATACTCCCACCGAGACATACTACCCACCGAGACATACTACTCGGAGACATACTACCACCGAGACATACTACCCCCGAGACATACTACCCGCCGAGACATACTACCCGCCGAGACATATTACCGCCAGACATATACCCCCGAGACATACTACCCGCCGAGACATATTACCACCGAGACATACTACCACCGAGACATACTACCGCCGAGACATACAACGCCGAGACATACTACACCGAACATACTATCACCGAGACATACTACCACCGAGACATACTACCGCCGAGACATACTACCGGCCGAGACATACTACCCGCCGAGACATACTACCGGCCGAGAATACTACCACCGAGACATACTATCACCAAGACATACTACCACCGAGACATATTACCCGCCGAGACATAACACCCGCCGAGACATATTACCCGCCGAGACATACTACCCGCCGAGACATACTACCACCAAGACATACTACCCTCTGAGACATACTACCCACCGAGACATACCACCTGCCGATACATACTACCACCGAAACATACTACCAGCCGAGACATACTACCACCGAGAAATACTACCATCAAGACATACTACCCGCCGAGACATACTACCACCGAGAAATACTACCACCGAGACATACTACCACCGAAACATACTACCAGCCGAGACATACTACCCGCCGAGACATACTACCCTCCGAGACATACTACCCTCCGAGACATACTACCCGCCGTGACATACTACCTACCGAGACATACTACCCGGCGAGACATACTACCACCGAGACATACTACCACCAAGACATACTACCCGCCGAGACATACTACCACCGAGACATACCTTCCGAGATATACTACCACGAGACATATTACCCACCGAGACATATTACCAACTGAGATATACTACCACCGAGACATACTACCATCAAAACATACTACCCGCCGTGACATACTACCCGCCGAGACATACTACCCACCGAGACATACTACCACCAAGCCATACTATCCGCCGAGACATACTACCCGCCGTGACATATTACCCACCGAGACATACTACTCGCCGTGACGTACTACCCACCGAGACATACTACCCGCCGAGACATACTACCACTGAGACATACTACCCACCGAGTCATACTACCAGCTGAGACATACTACCCGCCGAAACATACTACCCGCCGAGACATTCTACCACCGAGACATACTACCCTCCGAGACATACTACCCGCCGAGACATACTATCACTGAGACATACTACCCTCCGAGACATACTACCCGGCTAGACATACTACAACCGAGATATACTACCCGCTGAGACATACTACACGCCGAGACATACTACCCGCCGAGACATACTACCAACGAGACATACTACCCGCCGAGACATACTACCGGGTGAGACATACTATCACCGAGACATACTACCCTCCGAGACATACTACTCGCCGAGACATACTACTCGCCGAGAAATACTACCCACCGAGACATACTACCCGCCGAGACATACTACCCGCCGAGACATACTACCACCGAGACATTCTATCACCGAGACATACTACCCACCGAGACATACTACCCACCGAAACATACTACCACCGAGACATTCTACCACCGAGACACTATCACCGAGACATAATACCACCGAGATATACTACCAGCCGAGACATACTACCGCCGAGACATACTACCAGCCGAGACATACTACCCGCCGTAACATACTACCCAGCGAGACATACTACCACCGAGACATACTACCCGCCGATACATACTACCACCGAAACATACTACCAGCCGAGACATACTACCACCGAGACATACTACCACCGAGACATACTACCACCGATACATACTACCACCGAAACATACTACCACCGAGAAATACTACCATCAAGACATACTACCCGCCGAGACATACTACCACCGAGAAATACTACCACCGAGACATACTACCACCGAAACATACTACCAGCCGAGACATACTACCACCGAGACATACTGCCCGCCGAGACATACTACCCGCCGAGACATACTACCCTCCGAGACATACTACCCTCCGAGACATACTACCCGCCGTGACATACTACCCACCGAGACATACTACCCGGCGAGACATACTACCACCAAGACATACTACCCGCCGAGACATACTACCACCGAGACATACCTTCCGAGATATACTACCACGAGACATATTACCCGCCGGGACATATTACCCACTGAGATATACTACCACCGAGACATACTACCATCAAAACATACTACCCGCCGTGACATACTACCCGCCGAGACATACTACCCACCGAGACATACTACCACCAAGCCATACTACCCGCCGAGACATACTACCCGCCGTGACATACTACTCACCGAGACATACTACTCGCCGTGACGTACTACCCACCGAGACATACTACCCGCCGAGACATACTATCACTGAGACATACTACCCACCGAGTCATACTACTAGCTGAGACATACTACCCGCCGAAATATACTACCCGCCGAGAAATTCTACCACCGAGACATACTACCCTCCGAGACATACTACCCGCCGAGACATACTATCACTGAGACATACTACCCTCCGTGACATACTACCCGCCGAGACATATTACCCGCCGAGACATATTACCCGCCTAGACATATTACCCGCCTAGACATATTACCCGCCGAGACATATTACCACCAAGACATACTACCACCGAGACATACTACCGCCGAGACATACAACCGCCGAGACATACTACCACCGAGACATACTATCACCGAGACATACTACCACCGAGACATACTACCGCCGAGACATACTACCGGCCGAGATATACTACCCGCCGAGACAAACTACCGGCCGAGACATACTACCACCGAGACATACTATCACCAAGACATACTACCATCGAGACATATTACCCGCCGAGACATAACACCCGCCGAGACATATTACCCGCCGAGACATACTACCCGCCGAGACATACTACCACCAAGACATACTACCCTCTGAGACATACTACCCACCGAGACATACCACCCGCCGATACATACTACCACCGAAACATACTACCAGCCGAGACATACTACCACCGAGAAATACTACCATCAAGACATACTACCCGCCGAGACATACTACCACCGAGAAATACTACCACCGAGACATACTACCACCGAAACATACTACCAGCCGAGACATACTACCCGCCGAGACATACTACCCTCCGAGACATACTACCCTCCGAGACATACTACCCGCCGTGAGATACTACCCACCGAGACATACTACCCGGCGAGACATACTACCACCGAGACATACTACCACCAAGACATACTACCCGCCGAGACATACTACAACCGAGACATACCTTCCGAGATATACTACCACGAGACATATTACCCGCCGAGACATATTACCCACTGAGATATACTACCACCGAGACATACTACCATCAAAACATACTACCCGCCGTGACATACTACCCGCCGAGACATACTACCCACCGAGACATACTACCACCAAGCCATACTACCCGCCGAGACATACTACCCGCCGTGACATACTACCCACCGAGACATACTACTCGCCGTGACGTACTACCCACCGAGACATACTACCCGCCGAGACATACTACCACTGAGACATACTACCCACCGAGTCATACTACCAGCTGAGACATACTACCCGCCGAAACATACTACCCGCCGAGACATTCTACCACCGAGACATACTACCCTCCGAGACATACTACCCGCCGAGACATACTATCACTGAGACATACTAACCTCCGAGACATACTACCCGGCTAGACATACTACAACCGAGATATACTACCCGCTGAGACATACTACCCGCCGAGACATACTACCCGCCGAGACATACTACCAACGAGACATACTACCCGCCGAGACATACTACCGGGTGAGACATACTATCACCGAGACATACTACCCTCCGAGACATACTACTCGCCGAGACATACTATTCACCGAGACATACTACCCACCGAGACATACTACCCGCCGAGACATACTACCCGCCGAGACATACTACCAATGAGACATACTACCCGCCGAGACATAATACCGGGTGAGACATACTACCACCGATACATACTACCCTCCGAGACATATTACCCGCCGAGACATACTACCCGCCGAGACATACTACCACCGAGACATACTACCACTGAGACATACTACTCGCCGAGACATACTACCCACCGAGACATAATACCCGCCGAGACATACTACTCGCCGAGACATACTACCCACCGATACATTCTACCCACCGAGACATACTACTTGCCGAGACATACTACCCACCGAGACATACTACCCACCGAGACATACTACTCGCTGAGACATACTACCCGCCGAGACATACTACCCACCGAGACATACTACCCGCCGAGACATATTACCCGCCGAGACATATTACCCGCCTAGACATATTACCCGCCTAGACATATTACCCGCCGAGACATATTACCACCAAGACATACTACCACCGAGACATACTACCGCCGAGACATACAACCGCCGAGACATACTACCACCGAGACATACTATCACCGAGACATACTACCACCGAGACATACTACCGCCGAGACATACTACCCGCCGAGACATACTACCCGCCGAGACATACTACCGGCCGAGACATACTACCACCGAGACATACTATCACCAAGACATACTACCATCGAGACATACTACCCGCCGAGACATAACACCCGCCGAGACATACTACCCGCCGAGACATACTACCCGCCGAGACATACTACCACCGAGACATACTACCCGCCGAGACATACTACCCACCGAGACATACTACCCGCCGAGACATACTACCACCGAGACATACTACCAGCCGAGACATACTACCACCGAGACATACTACCACCGAGACATACTACCCGCCGAGACATACTACCACCGAGACATACTACCACCGAGACATACTACCACCGAGACATACTACCACCGAGACATACTACCCACCGAGACATACTACCCGCCGAGACATACTACCCGCCGAGACATACTACCCGCCGAGACATACTACCACCGAGACATACTACCACCGAGACATACTACCGCCGAGACATACTACCCGCCGAGACATACTACCCGCCGAGACATACTACCCACCGAGACATACTACCACCGAGACATACTACCGCGAGACATACTACCACCGAGACATACACCACCGAGACATACTACCCGCCAGACATACTACCACCGAGACATACTACCCGCCGAGACATACTACCCACCGAGACATACTACCACCGAGACATACTACCACCGAGACATACTACCCGCCGAGACATACTACCACCGAGACATACTACCACGAGACATACTACCCGCCGAGACATACTACCCGGCGAGACATACTACCCGCCGAGACATACTACCCACGAGACATACTACCGGCGAGACATACTACCACCGAGACATACTACCACCAAGACATACTACCCGCCGAGACATACTACCACCGAGACATACCTTCCGAGACATACTACCACGAGACATATTACCAGCCGAGACATATTACCCACTGAGACATACTACCATCAAAACATACTACCCGCCTAGACATACTACCCGCCGAGACATACTAACCACCGAGACATACTACCACCAAGCCATACTACCCGCCGAGACATACTACCCGCCGTGACATACTACCCACCGAGACATACTACCCGCCGTGACGCCGAGACGCCGAGACATACTATCCGCCGAGACATACTACCCGCCGAGATATACTACCCGCCGATACATACTACCCGCCGAGACATACTACTCGCCCTGCATACCCTCGCAAACATAACCTCACCCAAGATATACGTAACTTACATGGGTTCAAGATGTTGATGTTGAATCAAACCGTCACTAAAATATGAATGTTTAATGTATGCATAAACAAACGACTGTATATATTACAGGTATATAAATACTCATCAAGTACTATGTAGGAATCATAAACGACTGGGAATATTGAACGATGGTGGCAAACAGTTCTGTGCTGATGAGAAATATTTATTGAAACGGCCTTGTTTGGTATATTCATTCGGGTAAGTGGGATATAGTTATTTATTTAAGCTAAAAGACAAAGGCCATGCAATACTATCTTGGAGGTGTTCCCTATGTATATGTATAAAACAACCACTAAACACATATTAAATATAGATAATAAATAAAGGGTAGTTGAGGCTTTATTGTGGGTTAGAGCCGGCCGAAGGGGCCAGTCGTTGTAGGTGGACATTGGATAGGTGATTTCCCGTGATTCCTTATATGGCTGTACTACGTTATCCCACAATACTCCGAGTTCTGCTGAACGGCTACTTGGATTCATGATTGAGTTATGCTGAACAGCTAGTAGTAAAGTCGTCTCTTCACTTTTTTAGTATACGCGTCACTATAGAGCCTATTGATGACGTATCGCGCAACTACCGTTCTCTGTGTACGAAGGCCTATGTTCGGTGTCCATCTCGAACGATCTAGTAACAGCGTATAAGTCTCTACGCGGCGTCCATTTTGGATGACCTTATATGACGACGTAAAATAATCGAGTACAAATACGTTCGTTCCGTCTCGAGACGAACCATTTTACCATAGGCGTGAAGATGAAAACACCGTTTATACTTTCGACACACGCGGTCGAAAAACACCTGAATGTGTACGATTTCGACACCTCCGTGTTTCTTAGCGGGCGACTCATGTACGATTGCGTACAAAAATGCCTGGATAAGCCGGATGAAGTTAAGCAAAACGGGAAACGAACTGAACTGACAAAAACGTTCTTTTACGACATCGGTATACTGGGATATACTGATAGGTACAGTAACAGAGTGAAAGTGGTGTATAAGAAAACGAAGCGCCTACACTACGTTATTACTACATACCCGATTGCCCCGACCAATGAGAGCTATAAATAGACACCAATGGGAACGAACCGCTCTATAAATAGCGAGCGCGTACGTTTCTATAAATATCGACTACGAACCGATCCATAAATAGCGATTACGTACGCTTCTATACATATCGACCAATTAGAAGGGACTTAAATCTATAAAAGACGGCGTAACTTTAGTTAGTGTCATTAGAGTTTCTACGCTCGAACAACCAACATGACTAGATGCAAACTAAGCCTTGGCAACGGTCGTTACGTGCGGGTGAACGAATGGAAAGGGGAGCTTAGAGTCGACTTACGAGAATGGCAAGACGACAAACCGAAGAAAAAGGGCATTCGTTTAACCTTGATGCGATGGAAGAACTTGGTTGATCAGCTAGAGTTTGTGGACAAGGTCTTAGAGAACAGAGAAGCGTTTGAACTGCATTTGGGCGGAAACGTAAACCTTACCGTGAAGGAGGGGAACGTGTGCGTGGATATCAGACAGTACTGGAAGCCCGAGACGGAGGTGGTGCCTACAAAAAAGGGGCTATGTTTAAGGCCCATTGAATATAAACGATTGAAGGAACTGATACCCGAGATTGGAAAAGCGTTACCCGAATTGGATGCTGTGGTACCGTGCGCCCTAAGGAGCGATCACATGAACCAATTAGGAGCGGCGCAGTGCCCGGAATGTAACCCGAATGACTTTGTAAACTGGTAAATAACGCTATAAAATGGTATGAACTTGTAAAAATAGCAACCAATGGGCTACAAGTTCTAAAAATAATCACCAATCACAAACGTTGAAGTTGTATATAATTGGGCCGTTTTTCGATAACACCGCACTTCCGAAGTCAGTGGCTAACCATCAACATGAACATTATCGATCAGAGCGATTCAACCAAAGTGTCTCAGTTTTCCATGTCTGAGATGATGTTTTACGAAGATCGACTACAGAGTTTTGAACACTGGTCGAAACAGATCGAACCGAATAAAATGTCTTTGGCTAAAGAGGGCTTCTATTATACCGGAAGCGCGGATAAAGTTACCTGTTTCTCTTGCGGTGTGAAGGTGATGTCGTGGGAGCCCTCGGATCAGCCATGAGAAGAACACGAAAAATGGTCTCCGACGTGTATATACTTGAAAATGACTGGCTACAAAAATGGAGATACCGGCTCGTTCGCTCCCGGATTTATCCCGGCCAGTAAGAACGCACCAGTTACATTTGGACACAATACTGGATTTAGTTTCGGATTTGGTACACAGGCTCCCTCACGCGGCCATGGAGCGTTTGCGTTAGATGGACAGCAAACTAACAAAAATGCATCATTCGGACCAAACAGTGTTACTGGAGCTAATTTGTTTGTTAGACGTTAGACATGTTTGGACTCGTGTGCGTGACAATGTCTTTAATTAATGACTTGGAATGGTGGTTTAGATATAGACAGTTGAGGAGAGAAGCCGCGGAGGACGCGGATAAACTTATCGAAATATTAGAAATATATTTAGAACCATTGTATGCCACTGCGTTATAAAATAATGTACATATAATAAAAATGTAAATTTAC
>CM026403.1:46896734-46963185 GCA_014843695.1 Archivesica marissinica
ATTCGCCGCACCGATGATCTTCCTTCTTCCTCTTCTGTATATTTATGACTTTATAACACGTCGGGCATTTCCACCATATCTCGCATTGGGATTGGCCTCTGACCTGTCCTTTATTTTTTCCATGCCTATGTTTGGGTTTCTCCAAGTGATGTTGATAACAGGCGTTGGATCTACACGTCATATTACACTCGGAGCAGTCCACGGGCGTATCCGATTTGGGACAGTTGTCCCTTTTACAAACTATACAATGGGTTTCGCATTGATGTTTTTTTCGGTCATCGTAATGTTTGAGACATCTGTCACAAAAATATATGGAGCTGAAGAAGCCGGTAATACTGGTAATGGCGTGAAAATGATCGTCGTCCACCAGATAGAGGTAAATACACGGTCGTGCGTCCGTACTGGGACACGTGATAAACTTATTCCCGAGTCGGGCGTTGATCACCATCACATTCACGTTCAACGCCGCTTCGAATGCCTCTATATCGTTCAAACTGGATGGACGGTCGGTCGAAACACCCGCCATTTCGCTTAAAGCAACGGCGAATTGCTTCTGCTGCTTCAGTTTTTTATTACAGAGATTATTATAATAACTTCTTGGAACTTTCTGGTGATGGAGTATTAGTTCCAGGTTACTTTTCTTTCCTCTCCCTTTCGTTATATATTTCCTTTCTTCGGGAGTACATGTATTTAGTTTCGCCCACGCCATCCCGATCGCTCTCGCCATACACAGCTGGTCGTCATTCTCGATGGTGACGATGGATTTCTTTAAGTACAGCGAATTATTCTGTCCGCGGAGTCTGGTAATACGTCGCCTGGCTCCGCCTTTAGGTAGGTCTATGGTTCCTATTGAAATCTCGAAACTCTGATCCAAGGATAAGTCTTGTTTGCTATTTAAGACTTTACCTACGGTCTCCATGACGGCTTCGGTGTTCAACTCGTCCCAGGGTCTCAAAGGTACTACGATAGGATCTTGGAGCCCGTCGTGATGGATGACGACCCGACCTAAATCGGTCCCCTCCAAAGCGCCCCGAGCTCGATCCAGCACGTCGTCTAACATCCGATGTAACCCGTCCCTGACATCATTGAGCCGTTGACCACGGTGCTCTTCGTCGACCTTGACCTGGTACGTTTTATCCAAGACCGAATTCTTAGCGTACGTCCTCTCAGACTTTTTTCTTATCGTATACTGTAGACCTCCGGAAGGTGGGGTGTCGGGTTGAGGGTCATCTCCACCCCCTATTTGAGCGATTGGGGGGTCCCAATCGTCCGTCAAACATATACGTTCAGTCTCCTCCATTTTTTCTTGATCCAATAAATAGACTCTAAACGTCTCTTCAGTATCATCGGCGCTCGACGGTGAGGCCCCGGGGGTGGCCATACTTCTAATCAGCCCGTCTAACTGGTCTGTGACAAATTCGTCCCCGTACTCCGGATTTAGTAACTGAAACAGCCGAAACCTCACCCTAGGGCATTCTTGAAGACCCCACGTGACGGCGAAGTTCATCAAATCGTTTTCGTTGTCGAACGAATTTATAATATCGTTTACCGAATTCATCTTGAGGGCTTGGTTTCTTGTAAAAGAATGAATTGATAGGGCAGAGATATATACTACGTTCTCTCGTTTCATCGGTCTGCTATTTTTAGTAACGGACGTCACTATCCTGGATTCTGATTGGTCGGTTATAACGTCATGTTATAGAAATGAGTTATTTATAGTAACGTAGGTAATTGTTATTTATAGCAATACGCTCTCCTTGGATAAATAAAAATAGCAATACCGGTTCTAACTAGTTTTCTATTTATAGTAACGTATGTCATTGTTATTTATAGCAATACGTTCTGATTGGATGAATATAAACTGCCTGTTCCAACTAGTTTTCTATTTATAGTAACGTAGGTCATTTATAGGATAGGTATATACGTGTCTGGGCATGATTTCGTGACGCAAACGACTGACTGATGTAATATTCCGGAAACTACTAACACGCTCAGTCCTTTGCGACTTAAGTATCGGATGCCATAGTGTAAAGATATTTAGGTACCTATGCGAATTATATAATAGAGTATCGCGGCCATCAACATCTTACGATCGAAATGACGATAATAAATATAATCATTTTATCGGTATAATGAGAATGTGTAGAGGGAGGTAATTGTGTACGGACATTAGCTACGTAATTAGAATTAAGGGTAGATACGGACATAAATGGAGCGACACACCCCGAGTCGAATGGACCATTAATAAGCGAGATAGTGTTTTCCCGCCATTTTTATCCTCCATTTTGAAAATCGTAGACGCGGAACGTATAATCGTTTAGTACGATTATCGAAACCCCCGGATAGATAGGACCTATAATAAAGCTTATATAACGAATTTATATCGTTACTTACGGTTTTTCGGATCACTACTTCCGGTATGAGGTCGGACCATTAATTGAGTCGCGGATTCGTCATTGTATCTTCGAGATCTTTCCGACGATACCAAACACGGCCAGTTTCCTCGTCATTTTTCTTCAAACTTATTTACGATTAAAGGGACATAATCAGTATTATAGATATATCGAATAATGATAGATCAAAATGAAGGGTAGCGTCGGACTCGTGACGACGATACGCGTATATTAGAACTAACGTATAGTTACGTTACTTACGTTTAAATATTTTTTCATTTTCATTATTTAAGACTTTAAGGATATATAAAATCTTTAAACCTCGATATCTCGAAAACTACTCGCCGTATAAATAAAGGAAATATATCGTCGGATCGGTCTCGCCGAGCTACGTCGAATTATACAGATTTCTACGCTCTAACGCCGAGTCGAAAAATTTATGACGTCAGATTCGTAGGCCAAGTCTTTTAGCTCCATTATAAACAACATAGAGCGTGCTCATACGCGGCGCGAGACCTCGGTTTAAAGTCCCATCTGAAAGACTGTTAATTTTATTAGGGTCAGGCGGGGATCGAATCTGCGACCCCTGGATTACCAGTCCAGCGTGTTAACAACAGGACTACAGATCCGACTGTATATGTCGTCTGCTATATTACTAATCCTATGATTATATCGTATGCTCCTACTTGTTACGTGAGGGGTCGGCAACTTATAAAGAATAGCCATAGCTGAAGTTATGAGGTGAATGTATTATCTATTGGTAATGGAGCATCGCAGGCATCTGACTGACTGCTACTATTATTAAGGTGTGGTGGGCACCGAACCGTCGACAAGAACTTAATATTTTATGAACGCGTGGATTATTTTATTGAACAGGGGATGTAATTAGTTTATACAAATTTATGTTAGCTCGATCGCGAAACAAGTATTTTACATTTAACATTTCTTAATTACATTTACGGATTTCCGCGTCGATTTGTAGTAATTCGTAATTAATTACCCGTCTTACCTTTAGATTTTAACGGCTGACATTTGGGACATATTTAACGACGCGAGCTATTTAGAATTATATTAATCGTTCCATCCCGCGTCTCATATTCCTTGATATGCGAATATGTTGGATGGATAATATTATTTTATTACAAATTTATATTTGCTCGATCGCGAAACAAGTTCTTACAACTTATATTAATCGCTCTGGATATCTCATTCCTGATGGAATCCATCTCCCTCTAAAACGTACATTACGGATTATTAATAATTTATCGCGTTTTTATGGAATTATACGTAACGAGGTAATATATATATTATTCATTTTCGCTAATGTACATAGGTTAAGTTTGTACATAGCGTATAATTAGGATTTCTTACGCGATAAAAACGTACGCCGAGTTTGAATAATATAATGAACCTACCCGTTGACAGCATGGTTGTGCAGCTTATGAAACGTTTGAGGCCTAAGTCCGTTCTAATCGGTCTATATTTATAGAAGCGTTCGTAATCGTTATTTATGGATCGGTTCGTAGTCGATATTTATAGAAACGTACGCGATCGCTATTTATAGAGCGGTTCGTGTCTCGAGACGGAACGAACGTATTTGTACTCGATTATTTTACGTCATGGTCATATAAGGTCATCCAAAATGGACGCCGCGTAGAGACTTATACGCTGTTACTAGATCGTCCGAGATGGACACCGAACATACGCCTTCGTACACAGAGCTCGGTAGTTGCGCGATACGTCATCAATAGGCTCTATAGTGACGCGTATACTAAAAAAGCAAAGAGACGACTTTACTACTACGGCTAATTGGATTCATAACGAGTTATGCTGAATGGCTACTTGGATTCATGATTGAGTTATGCTGAACAGCTACTTGGATTCATAATGAGTTATGCTGAACGGCTACTTGGATTCATAATGAGTTATGCTGAACGGCTACTTGGATTCATGATTGAGTTATGCTGAACGGCTACTTGGATTCATAATGAGTTATGCTGAACGGCTACTTGGATTCATAATGAGTTATGCTGAACGGCTACTTGGATTCATGATTGAGTTATGCTGAACAGCTAATTGGATTCATAACGAGTGATGCTGAACGGCTACTTGGAGTCATGATCAAATCATGCTGAACGGCTACGTTACTTGGATTCATCATCGACAACACACACTCCTGGGATAAACATACTGACAATGTTCTCAAAAAGTGTATTTATATTTACTGTCTCGGATGAAATTATATCTCTCTATTCCCAATTGCAAACTCTTCTACAATACTTATATATTGCCTCACTGATAATGTTGTTGTTTAATTTGGGGTAACTGCAACGAATCTTTAGGAGATAAACTTGTTCCATTCCAAAAGAGAGCAGCTACAATAATTCTAGATCAGGATTTCGACAATCCATCGCAATTATTATTCTCCCAACTAAAATAGGTGACATTTCCAGAAGGCTATACAAATGTATAAATCATTACATGGAGCTGCTCCAGAATACTTAAAAGCGTCCATTCCTCTTACTTCTGATATACATCCTAGAGTTCTCAGAATCAGTTATACACGCCAAGACCAATCTATGAATTATTTCGTAATACGTTTACATTTTCAGTATCATCTATTTGGAATGCATTGCCTCACTCAGTTCAAAATGCTCCAACTATCCAACAGTTCAAAATGCTCTACTCAAGGTGGAACACTAACAATACAAACTAATCACATATTCCTACTATTATTACTTCAGAAGATAGTGCACAGTGTCTTTAGCACATTTGAGCATTACCATTGCTATATTTACTAGATTCGTTTAACTGATTTCATACTTATTTTCAAGATACCCCTCCCCTATAAGTCATATCTGCACATTGTTATATAGATGTATTGTCATTAATTGTCTCATTCCCCTTTTCTACTATACTAGCAAGTTCTATACATCATAATCCATAACATTATATATATAGTTTCTCTACTTTTAAGCTTTAACATTATGGTAGATTAACTTTTGTTCTCTCGTACAATAATGTCATTGCAACTTGATACAGCTCTGTATGTTTTACTGTAAAAAATGGATAGAGTGGTGGAACCTACGCTCGGCGTAAATCCCACATATAATGGCCAGTATAAAATGTTAATTGCACTTGCTGTATATTATTATTTTCTTAAGTCGTGAAAACAAATTTCACCACTCTACACTGTATTTCAATGTATACCAGTCTAGTGTTTCAAGATATACCAGTCTAGTGTTTCAAGAGATACCAGTCTAGTGTTTCAAGATATACCAGTCTAGTGTTTCAAGAGATCCCAGTCTAGTGTTTCAAGAGATCCCAGTCTAGTGTTTCAAGATATACCAGTCTAGTGTTTCAAGAGATCCCAGTCTAGTGTTTCAAGATATACCAGTCTAGTGTTTCAAGAGATCCCAGTCTAGTGTTTCAAGAGATAACAGTCTAGTGTTTCAAGAGATCCAGTCTAGTGTTTCAAGGTATACCAGTCTAGTGTTTCAAGAGATCCCAGTCTAGTGTTTCAAGATATACCAGTCTAGTGTTTCAAGATATACCAGTCTAGTGTTTCAAGAGATCCCAGTCTAGTGTTTCAAGAGATACCAGTCTAGTGTTTCAAGATATACCAGTCTAGTGTTTCAAGAGATCCCAGTCTAGTGTTTCAAGATATACCAGTCTAGTGTTTCAAGATATACCAGTCTAGTGTTTCAAGAGATCCCAGTCTAGTGTTTCAAGAGATCCCAGTCTAGTGTTTCAAGAGATACCAGTCTAGTGTTTCAAGATATACCAGTCTAGTGTTTCAAGATATACCAGTCTAGTGTTTCAAGATATACCAGTCTAGTGTTTCAAGAGATCCTAGTCTAGTGTTTCAAGAGATCCCAGTCTAGTGTTTCAAGAGATCCCAGTCTAGTGTTTCAAGATATACCAGTCTAGTGTTTCAAGAGATACCAGTCTAGTGTTTCAAGAGATACCAGTCTAGTGTTTCAAGAGATACCAGTCTAGTGTTTCAAGAGATCCCAGTCTAGTGTTTCAAGAGATCCCAGTCTAGTGTTTCAAGAGATACCAGTCTAGTGTTTCAAGAGATACCAGTCTAGTGTTTCAAGAGATACCAGTCTAGTGTTTCAAGAGATACCAGTCTAGTGTTTCAAGAGATACCAGTCTAGTGTTTCAAGAGATACCAGTCTAGTGTTTCAAGAGATCCCAGTCTAGTGTTTCAAGAGAGCCCAATCTAGTGTTTCAAGATATACCAGTCTAGTGTTTCAAGAGATCCCAGTCTAGTGTTTCAAGATATACCAGTCTAGTGTTTCAAGAGATCCCAGTCTAGTGTTTCAAGATATACCAGTCTAGTGTTTCAAGAGATCCCAGTCTAGTGTTTCAAGAGATACCAGTCTAGTGTTTCAAGATATACCAGTCTAGTGTTTCAAGAGATCCCAGTCTAGTGTTTCAAGATATACCAGTCTAGTGTTTCAAGATATACCAGTCTAGTGTTTCAAGAGATCCCAGTCTAGTGTTTCAAGAGATCCCAGTCTAGTGTTTCAAGAGATACCAGTCTAGTGTTTCAAGATATACCAGTCTAGTGTTTCAAGATATAACAGTCTAGTGTTTCAAGAGATACCAGTCTAGTGTTTCAAGAGATCCCAGTCTAGTGTTTCAAGAGATCCCAGTCTAGTGTTTCAAGAGATCCCAGTCTAGTGTTTCAAGAGATACTAGTCTAGTGTTTCAAGGTATACCAGTCTAGTGTTTCAAGAGATCCCAGTCTAGTGTTTCAAGAGATACCAGTCTAGTGTTTCAAGATATACCAGTCTAGTGTTTCAAGAGATCCTAGTCTAGTGTTTCAAGAGATCCCAGTCTAGTGTTTCAAGAGATCCCAGTCTAGTGTTTCAAGATATACCAGTCTAGTTTTTGAATGTATACCAGTCTAGTGTTTCAAGTGATCCCAGTCTAGTGTTTCAAGATATACCAGTCTAGTGTTTCAATGTATACCAGTCTAGTGTTTCAAGATATACCAGTCTAGTGTTTCAAGAGATCCCAGTCTAGTGTTTCAAGATATACCAGTCTAGTGTTTCAATGTATACCAGTCTAGTGTTTCAAGAGATCCCAGTCTAGTGTTTCAAGATATCCCAGTCTAGTGTTTCAAGAGATCCCAGTCTAGTGTTTCAAGAGATCCCAGTCTAGTGTTTCAAGAGATCCCTGTCTAGTTTTTCAAGAGATCCCAGTCTAGTGTTTCAACAGATACTAGTCTAGTGTTTCAATGTATGATCCTTACCGTTACGTTTCATTTTGCAGATCTAACTTTGAATTCAACTTTGAACTAGACATCAATCGGCTATACGGGTGTGAGATGCATACGTTTGATCCCAGGTATTGGTGGAATCGTCTGTTTTTATGTACTTGTTATGATGACTTTCATTTTGTAAATATTTTTATCAGCTTGTTGTATGTTTTATATCCGTAATGTCAGTGTAATTGTTGACCATTGTATTACATAATGTCAGTGTAATTGTTGACCATGGTATTATATAATGTCAGTGTAATTGCTGACCACGATATTACATAATGTCAGTGTAATTGCTGACCACGATATTACATATATCAGTGTAATTGTTGACCATGATATTACATAATGTCAGTGTAATTGTTGACCATGATATTACATAATGTCAGTGTAATTGTTGACCATGGTATTACATAATGTCAGTGTAATTGTTGACCATGATATTACATAATGTCAGTGTAATTGCTGACCATGATATTACATATATCAGTGTAATTGTTGACCATGATATTACATAATGTCAGTGTAATTGCTGACCATGATATTACATATATCAGTGTAATTGTTGACCACGATATTACATATATCAGTGTAATTGTTGACCATGATATTACATAATGTCAGTGTAATTACTGACCATGATATTACATATATCAGTGTAATTGTTGACCATGATATTACATAATGTCAGTGTAATTGCTGACCATGATATTACATAATGTCAGTGTAATTGTTGACCACGATATTACATAATGTCAGTGTAATTGTTGACAATGATATTACATAATGTCAGTGTAATTGCTGACCATGATATTACATAATGTCATTGTAAGTGTTGACCATGGTATTACATAATGTCAGTGTAATTGTTGACCATGATATTACATAATGACAGTGTAATTGCTGACCATGATATTACATATATCAGTGTAATTGTTGACCATGATATTACATAATGTCAGTGTAATTGTTGACCACGATATTACATAATGTCAGTGTAATTGTTGACAATGATATTACATAATGTCAGTGTAATCGCTGACCATGATATTACATAATGTCATTGTAAGTGTTGACCATGGTTTTACATAATGTCAGTGTAATTGCTGACCATGATATTACATAATGTCAGTGTAATTGTTGACCATGATATTACATATATCAGTGTAATTGTTGACCATGATATTACATAATGTCAGTGTAATTATTGACCGTGATATAACATAATGTCAGTGTAATTGCTGACCATGATATTACATATATCAGTGTAATTGTTGACCATGGTATTACATAATGTCAGTGTAATTGCTGACCATGATATTACATATATCAGTGTAATTGCTGACCACGATATTACATAATGTCAGTGTGATTGTTGACCATGATAGTACATAATGTCAGTGTAATTGCTGACCATGATATTACATATATCAGTGTAATTGTTGACCATGGTATTAAATAATGTCAGTGTAATTGCTGACCATGATATTACATATATCAGTGTAATTGCTGACCACGATATTACATAATGTCAGTGTGATTGTTGACCATGATATTACATAATGTCAGTGTAATTGCTGACCATGATATTACATAATGTCAGTGTGATTGTTGACCATGGTATTACATAATGTCAGTGTAATTGCTGACCATGATATTACATAATGTCAGTGTAATCGCTGACCACGATATTACATAATGTCAGTGTAATTATTGACCACGATATTACATAATGTCAGTGTAATTGTTGACCATGATATTACATAATGTCAGTGTAATTGCTGACCATGATATTACATATATCAGTGTAATTGTTGACCATGATATTACATACTGTCAATGTAATTGTTGACCATGATATTACATAATGTCAGTGTGATTGTTGACCATAATATTACATAATGTCAGTGTAATTGCTGACCATGATATTACATAATGTCAGTGTAATTGTTGACCACGATATTACATAATGTCAGTGTAATTGTTGACAATGATATTACATAATGTCAGTGTAATTGCTGACCATGATATTACATAATGTCATTGTAAGTGTTGACCATGGTATTACATAATGTCAGTGTAATTGTTGACCATGATATTACATAATGTCAGTGTAATTGCTGACCATGATATTACATATATCAGTGTAATTGTTGACCATGATATTACATAATGTCAGTGTAATTGTTGACCACGATATTACATAATGTCAGTGTAATTGTTGACAATGATATTACATAATGTCAGTGTAATCGCTGACCATGATATTACATAATGTCATTGTAAGTGTTGACCATGGTTTTACATAATGTCAGTGTAATTGCTGACCATGATATTACATAATGTCAGTGTAATTGTTGACCATGATATTACATATATCAGTGTAATTGTTGACCATGATATTACATAATGTCAGTGTAATTATTGACCATGATATAACATAATGTCAGTGTAATTGCTGAACATGATATTACATATATCAGTGTAATTGTTGACCATGGTATTACATAATGTCAGTGTAATTGCTGACCATGATATTACATATATCAGTGTAATTGCTGACCACGATATTACATAATGTCAATGTGATTGTTGACCATGATAGTACATAATGTCAGTGTAATTGCTGACCATGATATTACATATATCAGTGTAATTGTTGACCATGGTATTAAATAATGTCAGTGTAATTGCTGACCATGATATTACATATATCAGTGTAATTGCTGACCACGATATTACATAATGTCAGTGTGATTGTTGACCATGATATTACATAATGTCAGTGTAATTGCTGACCATGATATTACATAATGTCAGTGTGATTGTTGACCATGGTATTACATAATGTCAGTGTAATTGCTGACCATGATATTACATAATGTCAGTGTAATCGCTGACCACGATATTACATAATGTCAGTGTAATTATTGACCACGATATTACATAATGTCAGTGTAATTGTTGACCATGATATTACATAATGTCAGTGTAATTGTTGACCATGATATTACATATATCAGTGTAATTGTTGACCATGATATTACATACTGTCAATGTAATTGTTGACCATGATATTACATAATGTCAGTGTGATTGTTGACCATGATATTACATACTGTCATTGTAATTGTTGACCATGATATTACATAATGTCAGTGTAATTGTTGACCATGATATTACATAATGTCAGTGTGATTGTTGACCATGATATTACATAATGTCATTGTAAGTGTTGACCATGATATTACATACTGTCATTGTAATCGCTGACCACGATATTACATAATGTCAGTGTAAGTGTTGACCATGATATTACATAATGTCAGTGTAATTGCTGACCATGATATTACATAATGTCAGTGTAATCGCTGACCATGCTATTACATAATGTCAGTGTAATTGCTGACCACGATATTACATAATGTCAGTGTAATTGCTGAGCACGATATTACATAATGTCAGTGTGATTGTTGACCATGATAGTACATAATGTCAGTGTAATTGCTGACCATGATATTACATATATCAGTGTAATTGTTGACCATGGTATTACATAATGTCAGTGTAATTGCTGACCATGATATTACATAATGTCAGTGTAATTGCTGACCATGATATTACATATATCAGTGTAATTGTTGACCATGGTATTACATAATGTCAGTGTAATTGCTGACCATGATATTACATATATCAGTGTACTTGTTGATCATGATATTACATATATCAGTGTAATTGCTGACCATGATATTACATATATCAGTGTAATTGTTGACCATGATATTACATAATGTCAGTGTAATTGCTGACCATGATATTACATATATCAGTGTAATTGTTGACCATGATATTACATAATGTCATTGTAAGTGTTGACCATGATATTACATACTGTCATTGTAATTGTTGACCATGGTATTACATATATCGGTGTAATTGCTGACCATGATATTACATATATCAGTGTAATTGTTGACCATGATATTACATAATGTCAGTGTAATTGCTGACCATGATATTACATATATCAGTGTAATTGTGACCATGATATTACATATGTCAGTGTAATTGCTGACCATGATATTACATATATCAGTGTAATTGCTGACCATGATATTACATATATCAGTGTAATTGTTGACCATGATATTACATAATGTCAGTGTAATTGCTGACCATGATATTACATATATCAGTGTAATTGCTGTCCATGATATTACATATGTCAGTGTAATTGTTGACCATGATATTACATAATGTCAGTGTAATTGCTGACCATGATATTACATATATCAGTGTAATTGTTGACCATGATATTACATAATGTCAGTGTAATTGCTGACCATGATATTACATAATGTCAGTGTAATTGCTGACCACGATATTACATAATGTCAGTGTAATTGCTGACCATGGTATTACATAATGTCAGTGTAATTGTTGACGGTGATATTACATAATGTCAGTGTAATTGCTGACCACGATATTACATAATGTCAGTGTAATTGTTGACGGTGATATTACATAATGTCAGTGTAATTGTTGACCACGATATTACATAATGTCAGTGTAATTGCTGACCACGATATTACATAATGTCAGTGTAATTGTTGACCATGATATTACATAATGTCATTGTAATTGCTGACCATGACAACAGGCAATGTCAGTGTAATTGCTGACAGTGACATTACGTAAGGCTAGTCTAATTGTTTCTGCTATATGCACCAGAATAGTGACATTACGTAATGCTTAATCTTGAGAACTGTTAACTTTGATTACATATCATCAGCATAACAACAAAATAAAGACCATATCACGTAAGTTAAGGCCACAGGAAGGCCCATCTTGTAGATATACTTCGAGCAGGGCACATAACATACCCCTACCTCAACCTGACAACACAGTGGAAACATGCCAAGTACAAGTTATATCCCTTGACACATGATATCGTCAATCTGACACCTGAGTCAGCTCTCACCTTGACCTTATTTAGTTCAACATTAGTATTGTCACGTTGATGCTTGGTGTGTTGTTACATAACCTAATTACAATGTATACATGTATTTCAGCAAAAATGCCAGAGGAATTGTAATGCCATACGAACTGCACTTTCATCTTCAAGGTCTGTCTGACAAGGATTATGTAAATGAACACGACTGGGAAATGCGCAAATCCGCAACAATTGTAAAGGAGCTTCACCATGAAGGAGTTAGTCTAGTTTCACATTTGTAATCCTGTTATAATTGTCATTAAACTGATACAAGTCAAGGGCATAGCTAAGCTGCTACAAGCCAGGGGCGTAGCTTGAGCTTAATATAAGTATAGGTGCCATTTAGAAAAGGGGTGCAGGGATAGTTTATATCGCAGCAGCTGCCTTCTGAGTCATTTAAATCAAATTAATGCATGTTTTGACGAGAATTAAGGAACAGCTATCCACCAACTAGCATGGGAACAGATGTTGATATATTTTGCCTTGTCCTTCATATAAATATATTTCTGTGAACACCCAAGTCATTAATTGAACGGTATTGAGTTTCTGATAATATCATAATGTCGTTTTCCCAGACGTAAAATATTGAAAAATCGACAGACTTTAACCCAAGGTATCCATCAACATGCAAGTCAATGAAATACCGACTTATTTTCATATTCTTATTTCATTTTTCGCATTTTCAAATTTTGAAGAAAATGTAAAGACACGTGCCTACAGTGCCTATAGGAAGGTACGCCACTGCATTGTACCATATAGGAAGGTACGCCACTGCATTGTACCATATAGGAAGGTATGCCGCTGCATTGTACCGTATTGGAAGGTACGCCCCTGCATTGTGCCATATAGAAAGATACGTCCCTGCATTGTACCGTATAGGAAGGTACGCGCCTGCATTGTACCGTATGGGAAGGTACGCCACTGCAATTATTCCAGTGAAATCGTCAGATTAATAATATTAATGCTTAATATAAACACCATTATTGAAGTCAATATTTTGAGTCACAGAGTAGAATGTTTATTCAGACATAGAGTAGAACGTGTGTTCTGACAGAACGTACACAGTTTATCCGGACATAGAGTAGAACGTGTGTTCTGACAGAACGTACACAGTTTATTCGGACATAGAGTAGAACACGTGTTCTGAGAGAAAGTATAAAGTTTATTCGGACATAGAGTAGAACGCATGTTCTGACAGAACGTACAAAGTTTATTCGGACATAGAGTAGAACACGTGTTCTGACAGAACATACACAGTTTATTCGGATATAGAGTAGAACACGTGTTCTGACAGAACATACAAAGTTTATTCGGATATAGAGTAGAACACGTGTTCTGACAGAACATACAAAGTTTATTCGGACATAGAGTAGAACACGTGTTCTGACAGAAGATACATAGTTTATTCGGATATAGAGTAGAACACGTGTTCTGACAGAACATACAAAGTTTATTCGGATATAGAGTAGAACACGTGTTCTGACAGAACATACAAAATTTAGTCGGACATAGAGTAGAACGCGTGTTCTGACAGAACGTACAAAGTTTATTCGGACATAGAGTAGAACGTGTGTTCTGACAGAACGTACAAAGTTTATCCGGACATAGAGTAGAACGTGTGTTCTGACAGAACGTACACAGTTTATTCGGACATAGAGTAGAACACGTGTTCTGAGAGAAAGTATAAAGTTTATTCGGACATAGAGTAGAACACGTGTTCTGACAGAACATACACAGTTTATTCGGATATAGAGTAGAACACGTGTTCTGACAGAACATACAAAGTTTATTCGGATATAGAGTAGAACACGTGTTCTGACAGAACATACAAAGTTTATTCGGACATAGAGTAGAACGCGTGTTCTGACAGAACGTACACAGTTTATTCGGACATAGAGTAGAACGCGTGTTCTGACAGAACGTATAATGTTTATTCGGACATAGAGTTGAACGTGTGATCAGGCAGAGAGTACATGTGTTCAGACAGAGAGTAGGGCGTGTGTTCAGAAAGAGAGTAGGGCATGCGTTCAGACAGAGTGTAGGGCAAGTGTTCAGACAGAGAGTAGGGCATGTGTTCAGACAGAGAGTAGAGAATGTTGGTTCAGACAGAGAGTAGTGTATGTGTTCAGACAGAGAGTAGAGCGTGTGTTCAGACAGAGAGTAGAGCATGTGTTCAGACAGAGAGTAGAATGTTGGTTCAGACAGAGAGTAGAGAATGTTGGTTCAGACATTGAGTAGAGCATGTGTTCAGGCAGAGAGTAGAGCATGGGTTCAGGCAGAGAGTAGTGCATGTGTTCCGGCAGAGAGTAGAGCATGTGTTCGGGCGGGCAGAGAGTAGAGCATGTGTTCAGGCAGAGAGTTGATCATGTGTTCAGACAGAGAATATAGCATGTGTTCAGACAGAGAGTAGATTGTGTGTTCAGACAGAGAGTAGAGCATGTGTTCAGACAGAGAGTAGTGCATTTGTTCAGGCAGAGAGTTGATCATGTGTTCAGACAGAGAATAGAGCATGTGTTCAGACAGAGAGTAGAGAATATTGGTTCAGACAGAGAGTAGAGCATGTGTTCAGACAGAGAGTAGAGCGTGTGTTCAGACAGAGAGTAGAGCATGTGTTCAGACAGAGAGTAGAGCAAGTGTTCAGACAGAGAGTAGGGTCAGACAGAGAGAGGCATGTGTTCAGACAGAGAGTAGAGCGTGTGTTCAGACAGAGAGTAGAGCATGTGTTCAGACAGAGAGTAGAGCATGTGTTCAGACAGAGAGTAGGGCATGTGTTCAGACAGAGAGTAGAGAATGTTGGTTCAGACATTGAGTAGAGCATGTGTTAAGGCAGAGTGTAGAGCATGTGTTCAGGCAGAGAGTAGAGCATTTGTTCGGGCAGAGAGTAGTGCATTTGTTCAGGCAGAGTGTTGATCATGTGTTCAGACAGAGAATAAAGCATGTGTTCAGACAGAGAGTAGTGCGTGTGTTCAGAAAGAGAGTAGGGCATGTGTTCAGACAGAGAGGAGAGCATGTGTTCAGTCAGAGAGTAGTGTATGTGTTCAGACAGACATTAGAATGTCCAGTCAGAGCATAGAGCGTGTGTTCAGACAGATAATAGAGCATGCGTTCAGACAGAGAGTAGAGCATGTGTTCAGATAGAGGGTAGAGCATGTGTTCAGACAGAGAGTAGAACATGTGTTCAGACAGAGAGTAGGGCATGTGTTCAGACAGAGTGTATAACGTGTGATCAGACAGAGAGTAGAGCATGTGTTCAGATAGAGAGTAGGGCATATGTTCAGACAGAGAGTAGAGCACGTGTTCAGAAAGAGAGTAGAGCGTGTGTTCAGACAGAGAGTAGGGCATGTGTTCAGAAAGAGAGTAGAGCGTGTGTTCAGACAGAGAGTAGTGCGTGTGTTCAGACAGAGAGTAGAGCATGTGTTCAGACAGAGAGTAGAACGAGTGCTCAGACAGAGAGAAGAGCATGTGTTCAGACAGAGAGTAGATTGTGTGTTCAGACAGAGAGTAGAGCATGTGTTCAGACAGAGCGTAGAGCATGTGTTCAGACAGAGAGTAGGGCATGTGGTCAGCCAGAGAGTAGATTGTGCGTTCAGACAGAGAGTAGAGCGTGTGTTCAGACAGAGAGTAGAGCGTGTGTTCAGACAGAGAGTAGAGCAAATGTTCAGACATAGAGGAGAGCATGTGTTCAGACAGAGAGTAGAGCATGTGTTCAGACAGAGAGTAGAGAATGTTGGTTCAGAAAGAGAGTAGAGAATGTTGGTTCAGACAGAGAGTAGTGCATGTGTACAGACAGAGAGTAGAGCATGTTTTCAGGTAGATATAAGAGCATGTGTTCAGACAGAGAGTAGTGTATGTGTTCAGAGAGAGAGTAGAGCATATGTTCAGACAGAGATTAGAGCATGTGTTCAGACAGAGAGTAGAGAATGTTGGTTCAGACAGAGAGTAGCGCATGTGTTCAGACTGAGAGTAGAGCATGTGTTCAGACAGAGAGTAGAGAATGTTGGTTCAGACAGAGAGTAGGGCATGTGTTCAGACATAGAGTAGATCATGTGTTCAGACAGAGAGGAGAGCGTGTGTTCAGACAGAGAATAGGGCATGTGTTCAGACAGAGAGTAGTACATGTGTTCAGACAGAGAGTAGAGCGTGTGATCAGACATAGAGTATAGCGTGTATTCAGACAGAGAGTAGAGCATGTGTTCAGATAGAGAGTAGAGCATATGTTCAGACAGAGAGTAGTGCATGTGTTCAGACAGAGAGTAGAGAATGTTGGTTCAGAAAGAGAGTAGAGAATGTTGGTTCAGACAGAAAGTAGAGCATGTGTTCAGACAGAGAGTAGAGCATGTTTTCAGGTAGATATAAGAGCATGTGTTCAGACAGAGAGTAGTAAATGTGTTCAGACAGAGAGTAGAGCGTGTGATCAGACAGAGAGTATAGCGTGTGTTCAGACAGAGAGTAGATCATGTGTTCAGATAGAGAGTAGAGCATATGTTCAGACAGAGAGTAGAGCACGTGTTCAGAAAGAGAGTAGCGCGTGTGTTCAGACAGAGAGTAGAGCGTGTGTTCAGACGGAGAGTAGGGCATGTGTTCAGACAGAGAGTAGAACGTGTGTATCAGACAGAGAGTAGGGCCTGTGTACAGACAGAGAGTAGATTTTGTGTTCAGACAGAGAATATAGCATGTGTTCAGACAGAGAGTAGAGCGTGTGTTCAGACAGAGAGTAGAGCGTGTGTTCAGACGGAGAATAGAGCATGTGCTCAGACAGAGAGTAGAGCATGTGTTCAGACAGAGAGTAATGCATGTGGTCAGACAGAGAGTAAATTGTGTGTTCAGACAGAGAGTAGAGCGTGTGTTCAGACAGAGAGTAGGGCATGTGTTCAGACAGAGAGTAGAGAATGTTGGTTCAGAAAGAGAGTAGTGAATGTTGGTTCAGACAGAGAGTAGGGTATGTGTTCATACATAGAGTAGATCATGTGTTCAGACAGAGAGGAGAGCGTGTGTTCAGACAGAGAATAGGACATGTGTTCAGACAGAGAGAAGTACATGTGTTCAGACAGAGAATAGAGCATGTGTTCAGACAGAGAGTAGAGAATATTGGTTCAGACAGAGAGTAGAGCATGTGTTCAGACAGAGAGTAGAGCGTATGTTCAGACAGAGAGTAGAGCATGTGTTCAGACAGAGAGTAAGCATGTGTTCAGACAGAGAGTAGAGAATGTGTTCAGACAGAGAGTAGGCATGTGTTCAGACAGAGAGTAGAGAATGTTGGTTCAGAGAGAGAGTAGGGCATGTGTTCAGACAGAGAGTAGAGCATGTGTTCAGACAGAGAGTAGGCATGTGTTCAGACAGAGAGTAGAGCATGTGTTCAGACAGAGAGTAGAGCATGTGTTCAGATAGAGGGTAGAGCATGTGTTCAGACAGAGAGTAGAACATGTGTTCAGACAGAGATTAGGGCGTGTGTTCAGACAGAGTGTATAACGTGTGATCAGACAGAGAGTAGAGCATGTGTTCAGATAGAGAGTAGGGCATATGTTCAGACGGAGAGTAGAGCACGTGTTCAGAAAGAGAGTAGCGCGTGTGTTCAGACAGAGAGTAGAGCGTGTGTTCAGACAGAGAGTAGGGCATGTGTTCAGAAAGAGAGTAGAGCGTGTGTTCAGACAGAGAGTAGTGCGTGTGTTCAGACAGAGAGTAGAGCATGTGTTCAGACAGAGAGTAGAACGAGTGCTCAGACAGAGAGAAGAGCATGTGTTCAGACAGAGAGTAGATTGTGTGTTCAGACAGAGAGTAGTGCATGTGTTCAGACAGAGCGTAGAGCATGTGATCAGACAGAGAGTAGGGCATGTGGTCAGCCAGATAGTAGTGCATGTGTACAGACAGAGAGTAGAGCATGTTTTCAGGTAGATATAAGAGCATGTGTTCAGACAGAGAGTAGTGTATGTGTTCAGAGAGAGAGTAGTGCATATTTTCAGACAGAGATTAGAGCATGTGTTCAGACAGAGAGTAGAGAATGTTGGTTCAGACAGAGAGTAGCGCATGTGTTCAGACTGAGAGTAGAGCATGTGTTCAGACAGAGAGTAGAGAATGTTGGTTCAGACAGAGAGTAGGGCATGTGTTCAGACATAGAGTAGATCATGTGTTCAGACAGAGAGGAGAGCGTGTGTTCAGACAGAGAATAGGGCATGTGTTCAGACAGAGAGTAGTACATGTGTTCAGACAGAGAGTAGAGCGTGTGATCAGACATAGAGTATAGCGTGTATTCAGACAGAGAGTAGAGCATGTGTTCAGATAGAGAGTAGAGCATATGTTCAGACAGAGAGTAGTGCATGTGTTCAGACAGAGAGTAGAGAATGTTGGTTCAGAAAGAGAGTAGAGAATGTTGGTTCAGACAGAAAGTAGAGCATGTGTTCAGACAGAGAGTAGAGCATGTTTTCAGGTAGATATACGAGCATGTGTTCAGACAGAGAGTAGTAAATGTGTTCAGACAGAGAGTAGAGCGTGTGATCAGACAGAGAGTATAGCGTGTGTTCAGACAGAGAGTAGATCATGTGTTCAGATAGAGAGTAGAGCATATGTTCAGACAGAGAGTAGAGCACGTGTTCAGAAAGAGAGTAGCGCGTGTGTTCAGACAGAGAATAGAGCGTGTGTTCAGACGGAGAGTAGGGCATGTGTTCAGACAGAGAGTAGAACGTGTGTATCAGACAGAGAGTAGGGCCTGTGTACAGACAGAGAGTAGATTTTGTGTTCAGACAGAGAATATAGCATGTGCTCAGACAGAGAGTAGAGCATGTGTTCAGACAGAGAGTAATGCATGTGGTCAGACAGAGAGTAGATTGTGTGTTCAGACAGAGAGTAGAGCGTGTGTTCAGACAGAGAGTAATGCATGTGTCAGACAGAGAGTAATGTGTGTTCAGACAGAGAGTAGAGCGTGTGTTCAGACAGAGAGTAGGGCAAATGTTCAGACATAGAGTAGAGCATGTGTTCAGACATAGAGTATAGCATGTGTTCAGACAGAGAGTAGAGAATGTTGGTTCAGAAAGAGAGTAGTGAATGTTGGTTCAGACAGAGAGTAGGGTATGTGTTCATACATAGAGTAGATCATGTGTTCAGACAGAGAGGAGAGCGTGTGTTCAGACAGAGAATAGGACATGTGTTCAGACAGAGAGAAGTACATGTGTTCAGACAGAGAATAGAGCATGTGTTCAGACAGAGAGTAGAGAATATTGGTTCAGACAGAGAGTAGAGCATGTGTTCAGACAGAGAGTAGAGCGTATGTTCAGACAGAGAGTAGAGCATGTGTTCAGACAGAGAGTAGAGCAAGTGTTCAGACAGAGAGTAGAGAATGTTGGTTCAGAGAGAGAGTAGGGCATGTGTTCAGACAGAGAGTAGAGAATGTTGGTTCAGAGAGAGAGTAGGGCATGTGTTCAGAAAGAGAGTAGGGCATGTGTTCAGACAGAGAGGAGAGCATGTGTTCAGTCAGAGAGTAGTGTATGTGTTCAGACAGAGAGTAGAACATGTGTTCAGACAGAGAGTAGGGCGTGTGTTCAGACAGAGTGTATAACGTGTGATCAGACAGAGAGTAGAGCATGTGTTCAGATAGAGAGTAGGGCATATGTTCAGACGGAGAGTAGAGCACGTGTTCAGAAAGAGAGTAGCGCGTGTGTTCAGACAGAGAGTAGAGCGTGTGTTCAGACAGAGAGTAGGGCATGTGTTCAGAAAGAGAGTAGAGCGTGTGTTCAGACAGAGAGTAGTGCGTGTGTTCAGACAGAGAGTAGAGCATGTGTTCAGACAGAGAGTAGAACGAGTGCTCAGACAGAGAGAAGAGCATGTGTTCAGACAGAGAGTAGATTGTGTGTTCAGACAGAGAGTAGTGCATGTGTTCAGACAGAGCGTAGAGCATGTGATCAGACAGAGAGTAGGGCATGTGGTCAGCCAGAGAGTAGTGCATGTGTACAGACAGAGAGTAGAGCATGTTTTCAGGTAGATATAAGAGCATGTGTTCAGACAGAGAGTAGTGTATGTGTTCAGAGAGAGAGTAGAGCATATGTTCAGACAGAGATTAGAGCATATGTTCAGACAGAGAGTAGAGAATGTTGGTTCAGACAGAGAGTAGCGCATGTGTTCAGACTGAGAGTAGAGCATGTGTTCAGACAGAGAGTAGAGAATATTGGTTAAGACAGAGAGTAGGGCATGTGTTCAGACATAGAGTAGATCATGTGTTCAGACAGAGAGGAGAGCGTGTGTTCAGACAGAGAATAGGGCATGTGTTCAGACAGAGAGTAGTACATGTGTTCAGACAGAGAGTAGAGCGTGTGATCAGACATAGAGTATAGCGTGTATTCAGACAGAGAGTAGAGCATGTGTTCAGATAGAGAGTAGAGCATATGTTCAGACAGAGAGTAGTGCATGTGTTCAGACAGAGAGTAGAGAATGTTGGTTCAGAAAGAGAGTAGAGAATGTTGGTTCAGACAGAAAGTAGAGCATGTGTTCAGACAGAGAGTAGAGCATGTTTTCAGGTAGATATAAGAGCATGTGTTCAGACAGAGAGTAGTAAATGTGTTCAGACAGAGAGTAGAGCGTGTGATCAGACAGAGAGTATAGCGTGTGTTCAGACAGAGAGTAGATCATGTGTTCAGATAGAGAGTAGAGCATATGTTCAGACAGAGAGTAGAGCACGTGTTCAGAAAGAGAGTAGCGCGTGTGTTCAGACAGAGAGTAGAGCGTGTGTTCAGACGGAGAGTAGGGCATGTGTTCAGACAGAGAGTAGAACGTGTGTATCAGACAGAGAGTAGGGCCTGTGTACAGACAGAGAGTAGATTTTGTGTTCAGACAGAGAATATAGCATGTGTTCAGACAGAGAGTAGAGCGTGTGTTCAGACAGAGAGTAGAGCGTGTGTTCAGACGGAGAATAGAGCATGTGCTCAGACAGAGAGTAGAGCATGTGTTCAGACAGAGAGTAATGCATGTGGTCAGACAGAGAGTAGATTGTGTGTTCAGACAGAGAGTAGAGCGTGTGTTCAGACAGAGAGTAGGGCAAATGTTCAGACATAGAGTAGAGCATGTGTTCAGACATAGAGTATAGCATGTGTTCAGACAGAGAGTAGAGAATGTTGGTTCAGAAAGAGAGTAGTGAATGTTGGTTCAGACAGAGAGTAGGGTATGTGTTCATACATAGAGTAGATCATGTGTTCAGACAGAGAGGAGAGCGTGTGTTCAGACAGAGAATAGGACATGTGTTCAGACAGAGAGAAGTACATGTGTTCAGACAGAGAATAGAGCATGTGTTCAGACAGAGAGTAGAGAATATTGGTTCAGACAGAGAGTAGGGCATGTGTTCAGACAGAGAGTAGAGCGTATGTTCAGACAGAGAGTAGAGCATGTGTTCAGACAGAGAGTAGAGCAAGTGTTCAGACAGAGAGTAGGGCATGTGTTCAGACAGAGAGTAGAGAATGTTGGTTCAGAGAGAGAGTAGGGCATGTGTTCAGACAGAGAGTAGAGCGTGTGTTCAGACAGAGAGTAGAGCATGTGTTCAGACAGAGAGTAGAGCAAGTGTTCAGACAGAGAGTAGGGCATGTGTTCAGACAGAGAGTAGAGAATGTTGGTTCAGAGAGAGAGTAGGGCATGTGTTCAGACTGAGAGTAGAGCATGTGTTCAGATAGAGAGTAAAGCGTGTAATCAGGCAGAGCATGTAATCAGGCAGAGAATAGAGTGTGTGTTCAGGCAGAGAATAGAGCATGTAATCAGGCAGAGAATAGAGCGTGTGTTCAGCCAGAGAGTAAAGCATGGGCTCAAGCAGAGAGAAGCGCATATGTGCAGGCATAGAGTAGAGCATGCATTCAGGCAGAGAGTAGAGCATGTGTTCAGGCAGAGAGTAGTGCATGCGTTCAGACAGAGAATAGGGCGTGTATTCAGGCAGAGAGTAGATCATGCGTTCAGACAGAGAGTAGGGCGTGTATTCAGGCAGAGAGTAGAGCATGTGTTCAGACTGAGAGTAGAGCATTTGTTCAGACAGAGAGTAGAGGGTGTGTTCAGACAGAGAGTAGAGCGTGTATTCAGGCGGAGAGTAGAGCATGTGTTCAGACAGAGAGTAGAGCATATGTTCAGACAGAGAGTAGAGCGTGTGTTCAGACAGTGAGTAGAGCGTGTATTCAGGCGGAGAGTAGGGCGTGTATTCAGGCAGAGAGTAGAGCATGTGTTCAGACAGAGAGTAGAGCATTTGTTCAGACAGAGAGTAGAGCGTGTGTTCAGACAGAGAGTAGGGCGTGTATTCAGGCAGAGAGTAGAGCGTGTATTCAGACATACAGTATAGCGTGTGTTCAAACATAGAGTAAAGCATGTGTTTAGACATGAGTAGAGCGTGTGTTCAGGCATAGAGTAGAGCGTGTGTTCAGGCATAGAGTAGAGCATGTGTTCAGGCATAGAGTAGAGCGTGTGTTCAGGCATAGAGTAGAGCATGTGTTCAGGCATAGAGTAGAGCGTGTGTTCAGGCATAAAGTAGAGCATGTGTTCAGGCATAGAATAGAGCGTGTGTTCAGGCATAGAGTAGAGCGTGTGCTCAGGCATAGAGTAGAGCGTGTATTCAGGCATAGAATAGTGCGTGTGTTCAGGCATAGAGTATAGCGTGTGTTCAGGCAGAGAGTAGTAGAGCATGTGTTCAGGCAGAGAGTAGAGCATGCGTTCAGACAGAGAGTAGGGCGTGTGTTCAGGCATAGAGTAGAGCATGTGTTCAGGCATAGTATTCTGCCTGGTTAGCAGATAGCTTAACAGTTCAACCAAAAACCGGAGAAGTGGATTAACTTTCGATTCTTTATTGACTCGTAAAAAACTGAAAGTACACAAATATAACAAATAACTAATACAGGTACAAAACACACAATACAAGCAGCTATGGCAGACTGAACAAGCTATTATAACCGCGTAGCTTTACCAGGTACGGTTCCTGGGCTGACCAGTACTTCACACAAGTAGTCGTGTAATTAAGTTATATCTGGATTAACAATTAAATTGATTTCTATTTAATTATAATACAACAATCTATAAACTATGCACAAACTCACTCATTAAGACAATTAACGTAGCAATGCGTACACAGAATTAATATCATGAAGCACACAGCTCATGTGCGAAATGGATTGAGTACGAATAAAAGTCTAACGACATCTAATAAGCATTTTCCCACAAAAAGAGAACCACTAGAAATTATACGACATATATCAAGCAATGTAAAAACTGTTCATATATACAAAATACATATAAACTTACACTGTAGGGGCAAAAACTGACTATAAATTTAGTTTTGTTACTCGTGTGAGTAATTTGCTTCTTCCAAAATGTGTCGGAACTAGATAGCTCAACAAAGGCAACATCCCCGTCCTGAAGTCAAACAATACCATCATTAGTGAACCAAAGGAAAAGGCAGAGGCACTCAACACCCAGTATACTTCTGTATTTACCAGAGAGACGGATGATCAACCTCCTGAGATAGAAGCTCCCCCGGTCTCCGCTATGAAATATATCGAGTTCACCAGCCTAGGAATTGAGAAACTTCTCGATAACCTGAACCCATCCAAAGCATCAGGTCCTGATCTCTTACCAACCAGAATACTTAAGATGGTATCCAGCCAGATTGCCCCTATCCTGAGCATCATATTCAACAGTCATACAACACTGGCCAAGTACCATTAGACTGGCAAAATGCAAATGTAACTGCTGTATTTAAGAAGGGTGATAAGACCAACCCAGCCAATTACAGACCAGTCTCTCTAACATGTATCCTGTGTAAATCCATGGAACACATTGTTTTTAGTCAAATCATGAACCATTTGGACCGGCATAAGATCCTCGTAAATTTTCAACATGGATTTAGAGCAATCCACTCCTGCGAAACCCAATTACTGAACACCGTAGAAGACTTATCACGCAGACTTGATAAGAGAAAGACCACTGACATACTGATCCTGGATTTCAGTAAAGCCTTCGACACAGTAGCTCATCGAAGACTTCTCCACAAACTTACACACTATAGTATAACCGGCTATATAAACAACTGGATAGAGTCATGGCTATTCCATCGCCAGCAGAAAGTAGTCCTTGATGGATCTTCATCCTCAGACTCTCCAGTCTTGTCTGGTGTACCACAAGGCACGGTGTTAGGGCCGCTAATGTTCCTTCTTTACGTGAACGATATTGGCGACAAGATATCTCCTCTTACTACTATCAAGCTCTTCGCTGATGACTGTCTGCTATATAGAAACATCAACAGTACTCAAGACGAGATACAACTGCAACTAGATCTAAACACGATGGTTGAATGGTCCAACACCTGGCTAATGCGCTTCAATGCAGCTAAATGTCACCTACTCAAGACCACCAGACAACGCAAACATCTTCAGACCCAATATAACATCGAAGGGAACAACCTCCAGGAAGTACAACATCATCCGTACCTTGGAGTGGAATTGACCTCAGATTTAACATGGAAAACTCACATCAGCAACATAACTGGCAAAGCCAACATGATTCTTAACCTACTAAGAAGACATCTTTATGGATGTAGCCAAGAAGTGAAATCAAGGGCATTCATATCACTTGTTCGACCACATTTGGAGTACTCATCTTCAGTTTGGGATCCTTACTTTAAACAAGATATTCAAGCCTTAGAAAAAGTTCAGCGCAGGGGCGCCCGTTTTGTCACTGGTGTCTACTCCTACAGAGAAAGTGTAACATCCATGCTTGATTAACTACAATGGCCGCCTCTACAACAACGCAGAACCAACAAACGACTAGTAACATTTTACAAAGCTACCAACAATCTGTCTCCAGTCACCATCCCAGAGTACGTCACAACCTCCACCGGCCGCACAAGAACACACGACTTAGCCTACATCCAATTGCACACCAGTTATGAACAGTACAAGAACAGCTTCCTTCCTCGTACCATCAGGGACTGGAATGCGCTTCCTCCTGACCTGGTGCAGACCACATCTGTAGACGAGTTTGGCCTTCGTCTGCAAAAACTAACAGCCTAGACACTTGACACGTTTTTATCAGTTTTTAACTGTACATACGCCTTAGATCTCTTAACCATTTTGATGATGTCACTTGCCCGTGATGCATTAGCCCTGGGCAGTATTGAAGTAGAAGAAGTAGGCAAAATAAAATAAATGACCGCAAAGATATTAAACTCCGGTAAATTTAGTCAAGGCAACACACATAGAGTAGAGCATGTGTTCAGGCATAGAGTAGAGTGTGTGTTCAGCCATAGAGTAGAGCGTGTGTTCATCCAGAGAGTAAAGCATGTGTTCAGACAGAGAGTTGAGTGTGTGTTCAGACAGAGTGTAGAGCGTGTGTTCCGGCAGATATTATACTATTCGATATGAAATATTTTTGCATACATCTTGTATCAATATATTTTCAGAAAATAATTGATTTGCTGAAGATTGATGTAGAAGGATCGGAATGGTATGCCATCCCTGAAATGATTGAGAGTGGCCTACTCAGCAGAGTTAAGCAAATTGTTATTGAGGTGCACTACAATTTCAGCGGGATTTCAACGAGTGGAGCGGAGCAGCTGAAAATTTTGAGAAAATTATACGAAAATGGCTTTAGAATATTTATGTTCGAACACAATTTATTTTCTGTAAACACATTCGATCAGCCAATAGGCACAATAACAACTTGTAACGAAGTGTCTTTGATTAATATTAATTTTAGTTGAAATGTATTAAAATTAAAATCTAGTAAGAATACGCTATAGAGAAAAATAGTAATTTTATATTTATATTGTAGTGTATATGTACAGCATCATTATGTATCCTGTCGGGACAACATGATATACGAATGATTGCAGTGTATATGTACAGCAGCATTATGAATCCTTTCGGGACAACATGATATACGAATGATTGCAGTGTATATGTACAGCAGCATTATGTATCCTGACATAGGACAACATGATATACGAATGATTGCAGTGTATATGTACAGCAGCATTATGTATCCTGTCGGGACAACATGATATACGAATGATTGCAGTGTATATGTACAGCAGCATTATGTATCCTGTCGGGACAACATGATATACGAATGATTGCAGTGTATATGTACAGCAGCATTATGAATCCTTTCGGGACAACATGATATACGAATGATTGCAGTGTATATGTACAGCAGCATTATGTATCCTGACATAGGACAACATGATATACGAATGATTGCAGTGTATATGTACAGCAGCATTATGTATCCTGTCGGGACAACATGATATACGAATGATTGCAGTGTATATGTACAGCAGCATTATGTATCCTGTCGGGACAACATGATATACGAATGATTGTAGTGTATATGTACAGCAGCATTATGTATCCTGTCGGGACAACATGATATACGAATGATTGCAGTGTATATGTACAGCAGCATTATGTATCCTGTCGGGACAACATGATATACGATTGATTGTAGTGTATATGTACAGCAGCATTATGTATCCTGTTGGGACAACATGATATACGAATGATTGCAGTGTATATGTACAGCAGCATTATGTATCCTGTCGGGACAACATAATATACGAATGATTGTAGTGTATATGTAGAGCAGCATTATGTATTCTGTTGGGACAACATGATATACGAATGATTGCAGTGTATATGTACAGCAGCATTATGTATCCTGTCGGGACAACATGATATACGAATGATTGCAGTGTATATGTACAGCAGCATTATGTATCCTGTCATAGGACAACATGATATACGAATGATTGCAGTGTATATGTACAGCAGCATTATGTATCCTGTCATAGGACAACATGATATACGAATGATTGCAGTGTATATGTACAGCAGCATTATGTATCCTGCCATAGGACAACATGATAAACGAATGATTGCAGTGTATATGTACAGCAGCATTGTGTATCCTGTCATAGGACAACATGATATACGAATGCAGCCTAGCAAAGTAAATGTAAAGCAAAGTAAAATGTATATGTTACTAATTATGGGTCAGGTAATACTCTCGACATATACGTGTATGTGCTTACATCCGGGTGTCACTGTTTGAAATAAATATCATATAAATCACTGCAAATCATATTGATGTCGAGATTGGTGGCACGTTAGTTTCAGGTTCAAAAGGCCCGCTATTCCTGCCCCGCTGGAGCAGTTACGAGTGTGCCTTTATAGGCAAGGCATTTAAATTCCACGTTGCCTTTTATCTCTCCCTAGTGGCGATAGATACCATCAGGATTGAGGTGTCGAGAGTGATTAATATAAGTTGTAAGAACTTGTTTCGCATTCGAGCTAAAATAAATTTGTATAAACTAAATCAGATGACAGTGAAATGAAAGATGTAAAAATAAAATTGTTCCATACATTATAGATGTATATGTATTTGGGAAAGGTAGTAAATGAAGATGTATGATCTAATGTTAATTGCCGAATCCGTCCTGTAAATCTTGCTTAATGCATTATCAAACTGATGTTCACGAAGAGAAATGTCTGTGAATATGGACAAACAAGTCATGCATTTCCGCAATATGTCAGTATCTCATAACCAGTTTAACTTTACCCATACCCAGTTTAACTTTACTCATACCCAGTTTAACTTTACTCATACCCAGTTTAACTTTACTCATACCCAGTTTAACTTTACTCATACCCAGTTTAACTTTACCCATACCCAGTTTAACTTTCCTCATACCCAGTTTAACTTTACTCATACCCAGTTTAACTTTACCCATACCCAGTTTAACTTTCCTCATACCCAGTTTAACTTTACTCATACCCAGTTTAACTTTCCTCATACCCAGTTTAACTTTACTCATACCCAGTTTAACTTTACTCATACCAAGTTTAACTTTACTCATACCCAGTTTAACTTTACACACACAGATATTCAATTGAAGTACAGTAATGTATATAGATATGAATAGCATGATTATTGTATTATACAATAACTGCTCAATATGTGGCCCAATCAGCAAGCAGAGCTATGGGATTATATCCAAGTCCAAACTCATGTGTACAATGCCATTTTGTGTATTTACAAGACTTTATGATGCTATGGGCTGGCCAGTCATAAGCTACCCTGCAGCTATACGGGGTATGTCATCATCAGTCAGACAGTGGAAACCGCCATCAGTCAGACAGTGGAAACCATCATCAGTCAGACAGTGGAAACCACCATCAGTCAGACAATGGAAACCATCATCAGTCAGACAATGGAAACCATCATCAGTCAGACAATGGAAACCACCATCAGTCAGCCAGTGGAAACCACCATCAGTCAGACAATGGAAACCACCATCAGTCAGACAGTGGAAACCACCATCAGTCAGACAGTGGAAACCATCATCAGTCAGACAATGGAAACCACCATCAGTCAGACAGTGGAAACCGCCATCAGTCAGACAATGGAAACCACCATCAGTCAGACAGTGGAAACCATCATCAGTCAGACAATGGAAAATCAGTTGTTATGAAACAATACGAGTGGTGAAAGATTAAACAGTTAGATATTTCAATGGTCTTTCCGTTTGAAACAATCCACAAAGGAATTGTACCATAGGGTGGACAGTATGCAATGCAAATATTCTAATATTGTGTTAATTAAAGGCTATCATTACGGTAAAAAGCAATGCTAGTTGTATTACTGAGACGCTACAGTTTAGTGAGCAAACTGGTATGTTAGTAATAGCTCTGTTACAGGTGTAAGTGACAGTCACCGAAATAATCTTAGGACATATAAACTGTTCCAAGAGAGAATAAAAATCGAAAATTATGCATGCATCATATATATATACTTCTAAAACGTCATTGCAATGTCTTGGTTGCCCCACTCAAAATCGAAAGTGGACGAGAATTAAATGATTTTTAAGCCGAGTTCTTATATATTTAAAGAATGACTATTTTAATATTCACATTTCGCAGTTTATCATATGTTAATATCATAATATGGATATACTGTTCTAACATGGATCAGTATTTTGACTGTATAGGCAATGAAGGAATTTACTGTTGTTAAATCTGGAATAAAACATGCACGTGATGTCAAACGTGACGTCATTTATTTTGTAGCTTTGTGGCGTCATTTATGTACTAACACCAACTTCTTTTGTGCATTTTGAATATTTTGGTCATGTTAGAATGGAAATAATGATTGTATTTGCATTATTTATAGTCGAATAAAACATGGTTTGTCATTCTGAGCGTAGGAATTAACCACTTAATTAGGCATACAGCTTGCGTGGTTAATTCTTACTCGGCAGAATGCCAAACCATGTGTTATTCGCCAATACACAACGGAAAGACAAATATTATTTTTTAAGTAAATGTATTGTTTAATTTTAGTCTCTTATTAATCTTTTAGAGCGGTTTTGTACATGTATTTTAGAGTGGTTTTGTACATGTATTTTAGAGTGGTTTTGTACATGTATTTTAGAGCGGTTTTGTACATGTATTTTAGAGTGGTTTTGTACATGTATTTTAGAGTGGTTTTGTACATGTATTTTAGAGCGGTACATGTATTTTAGAGCGGTTTTGTACATGTATTTTAGAGTGGTTTTGTACATGTATTTTAGAGTGGTTTTGTACATGTATTTTAGAGCGGTTTTGTACATGTATTTTAGAGTGATTTTGTACATGTATTTTAGAGTGGTTTTGTACATGTATTTTAGAGTGGTTTTGTACATGTATTTTAGAGCGGTTTTGTACATGTATTTTAGAGTGGTTTTGTACATGTATTTTAGAGCGGTTTTGTACATGTATTTTAGAGTGGTTTTGTACATTGTTTTATGTTTTTATTATAAAATTGTGTGTTTTAATAATTTATGTATGTACAAAAGTGAGACTATAATAAGTATATGTCTGTATGTCTGTCTATCTTCCACTTCTCCTCATGAAACACTGGGTTGAGTTTGATGAAAGACGGCATATAATTATATTGTGGAATGAAGTAGATCTACAATGATTCCATTCACAAATATCGGGATGGCCATCTTGAACATCTATTCACGACTTTTCCCCAACCACTGGGTTAATTCTGGTGCCTGTCTTGAACTATAAATTCGATTTCTCCTGATCATTGTTGATGAAAATTGGAACAGGTAACTGATAGATCAAAATAGCTAACATGTTTTTGTCGAATTCCCACAATACATATGTGGAATGTTAGCTTAAGTTCAGACATACATCCATCACTAGTGATATCAGTAGTGATCTGCATGTAATATTCTACTTAATAGTCGATTCTGCAGTGTACTTGAATGGATTTAAACTTTAATCGAAAAAATATTCAGTGAAAGTCAATCAGTAACGTTAGTGTTTCACGGTACTGTCAAACGAAGTTTCAAGGTAAGTATGATAGACCATGAGCTGCTTATAGACCCCCCTCACCCATTGGGAATTTTTGAAGGGTATGTTTTCTGAAAGTACGTAACATAAGCTTTTCTGAGACCTGTTTACCCTCTGAGCGTTGCTGCTTTACTGAGTAATCGTCATGTAAATTACACCATGCTGCGTTACTTTAACGACAATAAGTGACTATGCTATATATCCAATATTTAACCACTAAGGTGGTGGTATGTGAACCAATACGGCTTGTAATTAATATTAGATATATTTGAAGGCTTAAACATACTTCATGTGTAGTAATTTACGTTACCTTTCATTACGTTACCAACATTATTTAATTATTTTGATGATATTCCCATATTTCTCTGTGTTAGATAATTTGTTTCCGTAAATATATGATGACATTTAAAAGTGTTAAACCAATGACCTAGTTAAATTGCAAATAAGCACCAATTACAAATTGATCATCTATGAACACTCTACATAGATAGACAAGAGTAAGTACGAAATATTAGCCGAAAAGTTCTATTTTTACAATTATTTTATATATGAAATGCATGTATTAAGCAAAGTACATGTATGTACTTAAAAGAGACAGTCTGACATGTCAATCAGTCTTATAGTATACAATTCTTAAAAGGGTACTCTAATTAGTTATATAGAGGAAAATAGAAAGTCCATAAGGTATTGTGAGAGGGGCAACCTATCAGTTTTGGCTTAGTTTAATATCATATTGTATTTCTCGATTCGTTTAGGAATACATAACATAACATTGTATTGGCATTAAACATATACATATTTATAGCCACAAACAATACAAATATTGTAAATAGTGATTTAAAAAAGGTAATTCAAAACAAATGACATGTACACAACAGCTGTATATTGTAGATGTATTCTACACGTATTATAATACACATTAACGTATTAGTATCATCATTTCTCAATTTGAATGCATTAAATATATATTTAAAAACAGCATCTATTACTTTAGTCGAGTTTGCAGACATTAAGATTACAAACTCATGTAAATGTGGCCAACGACAGTAATACGGTTTGAAGCATTGTCATCGTAAGGCGGTATATTTCGGACAGACTAAGAGAAAGTGGTACTCATTTTCTATCATCAATCTATCTATTTAAACATTTTCTTTCTTCTCATGGTATATTTGTATATCGACTGGTTTCTATAACTAGGTCGTGTGATGATCGAGAGATGAAATTTCGAGTGCTATTCTGTATGTATTTATGTGTATACTATTCATATATTTTTCCAACTCGAGTGTGTGCTTATATTCACAGTATGAGGATAATCGATATGAATTATTAATATTAGCATACCATGTTTGTTTATACATATCTAGTATACGTTGCTTTATTATAATTTTTATAGTTTGCGCCAGTATGTTATACTTATTACACGGTTTCTTCCTTTGTCTGATTCTCCGCCATTGACGCGTTTAAGTCGCGTAATTTTACTGATTAAACAATCTGTTTATTAAACCATTTGTCTGGTGTCTTTCTCGTTCTGGCGTGGTGGCAGCGGTCTTAAAGTACTTACGACGCAATCGCTTTACTCTACAGACTACAAAAACAGACGAGAAATCGGCATTTTCCATTACGAAGGACAGACAAGGCAACCAATTCCGTGGTATTTGCTTCATGGTTAAGAACTAAACAGTACCAAAACAATGGCTCACAACATTCGAGCCCCAAAACAATGGTCGTTGAGCAAACAGGAGACAATTTCATCGTTTGAAGCCTGGCGACAAAACCTTTTGTATACATTATCCCTTGATGCAAACTTTGCACCCTTTATTGTGGATGGGACTAACTGGGGTCGGAAAACACCGGGCTCACCACTTCGTGGATTCACTGACGACGCAGTGGATGATGGAAAAACAGCAGCACAAAAAGTGGCACTTCTTGAACTAATGTTGGGCCAAATAGCCAACTATTGTCCTATAATATCGAGAAATACAATCATTAAGAACTCGACTAGCATCAATACTGTCTGGCAGACCATCCGTCAACATTTCGGGTTCCAGACTACAGGTGGTCACTTTCTTGACTTCGACAACATAAAATTAGAACCTGGGGAGAGACCAGAAGACCTATATCAACGGCTCGCAAGTTTTGTTGACGATAGTTTACTTCGGAGAGGTGGACCTATCAGCCATCACGATGAGGTACCCACGGCGGATGAGGAACTTACGCCTACCGTGGAAAACTTTATCATCATAACATGGCTCCGACTTATTCATGCAAGTTTACCAGCTCTTGTGAAACAAAAATATGCCACAGATTTAAGGTCTAGAACATTGGCTTCGTTGAAACCTGAAATATCCCTTGCCATTCCCAGCCTCATTGATGAAGTTCATACCCTTGCTGAAGCAAGAGTCTTGCGTTCATCATTCAGAAAGACTTTCACTCCAAGTTCAAAACCTAGTCGCGGATCTCCATCCTGCCCTCTGTGTAAACAAGCTGGTCGATCAAAATATCAGCACTTTCTGAGCAACTGCAAGTATTTACCAGATGAAGACAGAAAATACATGACCTCTTCAAGTAGAATCCGCCAAACTACAAATTTAGAGTAGGATGACGAGCCAGAAGACGTCACATTTCCCAATGACACAGAACAAGACGCGCCTACTTTTAGCCAACGAGTCACACCATCACTTAGGCGCGTTAGCACAAAACAGTCTCCCTCCATGAAGACCTTCTTTAGACAGTTTCCAGTTGTAATAACTATTGATAGTGGTGCAGAAATCAGTATGATCAAACAGTCAGTGGCAGATCAAATTGGGGTGCCCATTAGCAGGACTAAACAAAGTGCTCTCCAAGCAGATGGCGTCACACCCCTAAATATTGTTGGGGAAACTTATATCACACTTGCAAGGGGCGAAACACGTCCTTAAAGCCCTACAGAGAAATGGTTTACACCTATCAGCACCCAAAACTGTGATTTGTCCGAGAACAAGAAGCATTCTTGGATTGATTTGGTCTTCTGGTCAACTGTCCGCAAGTCCTCACCGTATTGCAACGCTATCAACCTGTGCCATTCCAGAAACTATCCATGGTTTACGTTCGTTTGTTGGAGCCTACAAATTTCTTGGAAGAGTTCTTCCTCATTATTCAAGATTTCTTAGCCCATTAGACGACATATCAGCAGGCAAAAAATCCCAGGAAAAGATCATTTGGTCAGACTTATCCATCAAGCTATTTAGAGACGCTCAGTCAGCTCTTACTAACCACAGATCTATTGCCATACCTAGGCCCACTGACCAGTTATGGATAGTTACAGACGGTTCGGTATCCCGACATGGCATTGGAGCAACATTATACGTTATGAGGAATGAGAAATTGCTCTTAGCTGGATTATTTAGTGCTAAGCTGCGCAAACACCAAGTAAATTGGCTACCATGTGAGATAGAAGCTCTTAGTATTGCAGCCGCAATAAAACATTTTAGTCCCTACATAATACAATCTACATCTAAGTCATGTGTTTTAACAGACAGCCAACCGTGTGTTCAGGCAGTGGAAACACTATGCCGTGGCGAATTCTCAGCTAGCCCGAGAGTGACATCATTCCTGTCTATTGTTAGTCGTTACCAACTCAGCGTCCGCCATCTTGCAGGTTCAGCAAACGTGCCATCCGACTTTTCAAGCAGGAATGCACCAGAATGCAATGAGCCAAACTGTCAAATTTGCTCATTCATATACACCACAGAAGACTCGGTTGTTCGCTCAATACGTATTGAAAACATCATAAACAAGTCAACACGTCTACCATTTACAACTCGGTCATCATGGTTACAGATCCAGTCAGACTGTCCAGACCTCCGCCGAACACGTGCTCATCTTAAACAAGGCACGCGTCCATCAAAAAAACTCAACAACATCAAGGACGTTAAGCGTTACCTACAAACAGCCACTATTGCAAAGGACAATTTAGTAGTAGTTAAGCGCAGTGACCCCCTCTCAACCTCTTCAGAACTTATAGTGGTCCCACGCTCCGTACTAGATGGATTAGTCAGTGCTCTACATATTAAACTGGACCACCCAACTAGACACCAACTTGAGCTTGTCATGAAAAGGCACTTCTTTGCGTTAGACCTGCATAGTGCCATTGAACGGGTAACTTCACAATGTCATTTATGTGCCTCATTGCGATCTTTCCCAGACTGCGCATCCAAACAGACTAGTGAGGACCCCCCAGATGTCATAGGTGTTTCATTCGCAGCAGATATTTTGAAACGCAATTTACAAACTATTCTTTTGGTGCGTGAAACTGTAACAAGTTACACAAAAGCCTGTATCATCACCGACGAAAGAAGGGACACAATCCTTGAAGCCTTAATGTGTATGTGTACAGAGTTGCATCCCTTAGATGGTCCCCCAGCTATTATTCGTGTAGACCCTGCGCCTGGTTTTATATCTCTTCAGTCAGACACTTCATTACAAAAGTTGAACATTGTTTTAGAGATCGGGCGCGTTAAAAACGTTAACAAAAATCCTGTCGCAGAGAAAGCTATCCAAGAGTTAGAACATGAAATACTACGCTATGAACCCGGAGGAGGCCCAATCTCGAAATTAGACCTTGCCATTGTTGTCGCAAGATTAAACTCACGTCTACGAAAATCTGGTCTTTCGGCTCGCGAGTTATGGACACAGAGGTCACAGTTCACCCATGATCAACTCCCCATTTCTGACAGAGAGCTCATTCTACAGCAACACGAGTCCAGAAATTTTAATCATCAACACAGCGAAGATTCCAAGTCGAAACATCACCGCCACAGGCCATCAGATCGTGTGTGTGTAGGTGATATAGTGTATTTGTTCTGTGATAAAAGCAAGTTGAAAGCCCGTAATAGGTATCTTGTGGTTTCATGTGATGGAGAGTGGTGTTTTGTGAAAAAGTTCTCCGGTAGTCAGTTACGTGCCTCTAGTTATAAAGTGAAATAAGCGAGTGTTACCGTATTCCAAGTGATTTCAGTGATATTCATTCCGAGCATTCGTGTGTGCCTTTTGATCATAGTCATATGTCTGATGACGAGAGTGAATCTAGTCCTACAATCAGTGAACCCCCGTCATTAGTTACAATTCCAACAACATTGTCCACACCTGATACCAGTCAACAAGACGTTGCTCCCATTGCTATCTTGATTGGTGTACCAGGACCACCATCATCTCCAGGTCTCGAGAACACCGGTGACATTCATGATGACAGTCATAACATACAAAAAAGGCCACAACGCATCAGAAAGCCACCGGCTTACCTATCTGACTATATTTAGTAGGGAAACAACACTACAAACAGTGATTACATTAGGTTATTTTAGTGAACATTGATAGTATGTCCTAGCAGTGAGGCTAGCAGAACCAGTATTTCAGTTTATGTCAGTTACTAGTACCTATAATTTGGAAGTGTAGTGATTATGTATCACTGTTTATGACAATTTAACTCTTCAGGTAGAAGTTTGTAGTACATAGTTTTGTTTCTGTTTGTTATTTCTAATTACTATATGGATAATAGTTTGGTTTATTATAATAGCATCTGTGCTTACCTTTAACACTACTGTTTATCATATAATTTCTCGTCTAGTATTACTTGCTTGATATTGTATCATGAAAGGTAGCTTGACATTGTATCATGAACGTTATACTGAATAATGTTCAGTATATATTTGAGTACTGGATTTAATCTTTTAAAAAAAAAGAAGTAGCGCCAGTATGTTATACTTGTTGGTTATTACACGGTTTCTTCCCTTGTCTGATTCTCCGCCATTGACGCGTTTAAGTCGCGTAATTTTACTGATTAAACAATCTGTTTATTAAACCATTTGTCTGGTGTCTTTCTCGTTCTGGCGTTGATAATTACGTGTCTTGATTTTCCCATATATTAGTCATTCCAATTTCATCGAGAATGGATTTTATCTGATAGGCCCAGTTTGAACCTCTGTATGTCATATTGTTTAACATTTATAAATCTGTTTAACATTTTATAAATCTGTTTAACATTTTATAAATCTGGAGGGGTAGGGAATTCTCTGATTTAAGTAATTTGATCCAATATTTTATCATAGTTAGTTTTCGTGCGATTTCATGGGTATTCTACCAGCTTCTCCATATAGACCATCTAAGTTCGTTGATTTCTAAACACATACAATTTTACGTAAAAATTTACAATGTAATATTTTTAGATTCATATTTACCCCATACTTCTGAAGTGTAATTTAATACCGATCAAACAAGGCTATCAAATAGCTTACATTGTTCTGCAGTTGATATTTCAATTTGATTAAACACAATAAATAAATTATGTAATGCAAATGAGGCGTGTTGTGCCAGTCTCGTGTGTACGGAACCAATTGCCATTTTAAAAGAAATGTATACCTATGTACTTAAAGGAATCTACAACTTCTATAACAACATTACCAATTTTAAAATTATGATTTGTATGTCATCCTTTTTCGAATATCATAATTTTTGTTTTATTAATATTAATTTTTAAACTCCACTGATTATGGTATGTTTCAAGGTCATATAACATAGACTGTAACGCTTGTTGTGTTTCTGAAAATAATGTAGCATCATCTGTGAATAAGATCATGAATAGTTATCTCGTCACATGTGAATATACCATCGATGTCACTATTTATATGTTTAATGGTGTCGTTCAAGAAACATAAAAACAACAAACTTGAGCTCGGGTCTCCCTGTTTTACCCCTATATTTGAATTGAGGAAATCGGATTTATCTGAGTTGTATTTTACACACGATTTTACCACATTGTACATGGCTTTGATTGCGTTAACTATTTTTGAGCTTACATTTTCTTGGGTTAGCTTCATCAATATATATAATAAATGTCTCTGTATTTTGTCAAAACAGTTGTCAAAGTATATGCATGAACAATACAGTTTGTACCACTATTTAGGGTTGTTGCTATTATTGAGTGTAATATAAAGGTACTGTATACCTCCTTTTTGACACATGGAAGGTTGGATATATGATGTTGGCGTTGGACTGCACATTGTAGGCAATGCAACAGTTAGTGGCTAGCGTCCTCCAGAGCACCGCAAGTACATGAGGGAGAGTCGATTATGTTTTTCCTATGTAAATCAAAAGCCAGGGAGCTGCACCCTAATCGTAGTCGAGCGTGGTAGATTTGTAGCTTTCTCTGTCCGATATTATAAAGAGGTGAAGACTTTTTCTTGTTGATGTTCAACTTGGCCTTGATGACTGATTCGGTCTCGGCGTTACGGGTTTCTTCTGGAAGGGAATTCCATTTTCTGATAGTGGAAGGGAGGGAGGAAGCTGCATGAGATTGCGTGCGTGTTTGGGGGACAGGTACATCTGGTATAGAGCGAAGGGAATAAGCTGGAGTGGTGGGTTCTGGGACAAGGTTGGATAGGTAATGTGGGGCTCGACTAGTCGTCATCTTGTAGAATAAGATAAGTTGGTGTTTTGCTCTGCTATCGGAGAGTGTTTCCCAGCAAAGTTCTCTAAGGAGGCTGTTTTTGTTGCAAAGCTTTGTGGCTCCTGCAACAATTCGCGCAGCTTCAACCTGTACAGATTCTATATCGTTTTTCAATTCGTCAGAGCAGTTGTCCCATACCACATCACCATATTCCAGAAGGGGCCTAACATACGATATGTACATCCGCTCTAAAGATCGTCTAGATAGATAAAATTTGAGTGATCTAAGAATGCCAATACGCTGCCATGCTTTATTAACCATAGATGTAATATGTGCCGACCACTTCCCATCTTCGGTAAATGTTAGACCTAGGTGCTTGTGAGAACTAACCTGGTTAATGGGGATGCCATCCATACACAGGACTGGGTGATTGAGTCTGTTGCACTTCCTGGAGAAAATCATGGATTCCGTCTTCGATGGATTGAATGTCACCAACCAAGATTTTGACCAAGATTCAATTCGAACGAGATCGCTGTTCAGAATAGTGGCAGAGGTGTTTTGGTCTTCGACGATGATGTACAAACTAGTGTCGTCAGCAAATAGGCGTATGTTGGCCTTGATATCAGACACAATGTCGTTGATGTAGATAAAGAGGAGGGGACCTAAGATAGACCCCTGAGGAACACCAGCTTTGATCGATGACCAGGAAGAGTTGGAGTTGGCAATTATAACACGTTGCTTTCGTAAGGTTAGATAGGACGCAAACCAGTTATAGAGAGAACCTCGAATACACAGAGAGGAAAGTTTGTGAAGAAGACCACGGTGCCACACACGGTCGAATGCTTTAGAAATGTCACACAAAACTGCCCGAACCTATTTTCCATCGTCTAAGGCTCTGGAGATGTCATTGTACAAAAAGGCAAGTTGGTTGGTAGTAGAATCACCCTTGACGAAGCCTGACTGATAAGGAGTTAGAAGAGTGTTAGTTACAACGTAGTTGTACAGATGCTTGTGTACACATCGCTCCATGAGTTTTCCAAGGCAGCTAAGGAGGGAGATTGGACTGTAGTTAGATGGCTTAGAAGGATCGGATTTTTTGTATACAGGACATACATTAGCCATTTTCCATGGAGAAGGGAAGGTTGAGAGTGTAAGTAGTTTGTTGAAGTATACAGAAAGAGGAGTTGCCAGCTCCTCGACACCGGCCGCGATGAGCTTAGGACTAACCATGTCCGGCCCACAGGCTTTGGAAGGATCGATAAGAGAAATGGCATCCTTAACATCCTTACATGTAATAAGAATAGAGGATAGGATAGAATCTGTGTTATTTGTATCAGGGGGAGTATTGTGATCACGGTCGTTGAGACAGACTTGTTGACAGAAGTATGTATTGAGAAGGGTAGCCTTTTCCGTTGTCAATAAGTGTTGGAATGATTGACTGTTTACTCTGGTTGGTAATCTTTTTAGCACGTTTAAACCATTGCTTTGCTGAGGCAGAACTGGAATTCATCTTGCTAACAATGCTGTCATGGTAGTTAGTTCTTGTCTTACGGATCAGTGCTGTTGTGTCGTTACGGATTTTTCTAAACTCGGTCCAGTTCGCCACAGTATTTGAATGCTTATCATGCCTGTGTATTCGATTACGTCTGCGGATGGACCTGTGGACTTCACTAGTCATCTATGGAACGTCATCTGGGCGGATTGTTACAAGTTTGTTGGGGATGCTTTGGGAGGCAGAAGAGAGAATAGTGTCTGAGATATTAATAGAGATTTTGTCCATTTTGTCGTTGTCGATGATGCTATTCCAGTATGTTTCTCTCAGAAGGGCATTGAACTTAGAGTAATCTCCCTTGTCATACAGCCACATGAGGCGTTTGAAGATTTTGGTTTTGAAAACAAGAGAACTGCTACAGTTGGACAGTGAAAACGGACAAGATCAGGTACAAAAGGATCAGCGACAAAGCTAGAGATGACATGTTGATGGTGTTTGACGAATATGAGATATATAAGAGATTGTGAGTTTTCTGCAAAATGCGTAGGTGACGTGATAAGCTGTTCTGCATTGTACGACGAGATCAGGCGAGACATTTTATTATTATTAGAGATACTAGTGTCGATGTTGAAATCACCAGTCACTATGATGTTATCACAAGGTTGATTGAACACTTGGTCAATGCTCTGTTCTAGTAGCTGCCAGTGAGTGTTGTTTGATGACGGAGGAGGATATACGCCACCAACTAGAAGAGTGCGTTGGCTAATACGAATCTCTAGCCAAAGTGCTCCGAGATCATTCAGGTGTAGATCCTTGCGCTCAGTTGCATGAATGCCTTCTCGAACATATATGGCTACACCACCACCGATTCTGCCAATTCTATCACAGCGGAATGGAGGATTGAAATTTGGTATCTGAAGATCAGAGTTCGAAATATCTGGGAAGAGCCATGTTTCAGTGAATACGAGAATAATAAAGCCAGCCACATATAAATATACTTATATAGCACAATCTATGTTGTTGTTTTTATCATTTTTAAAACAAGGTTTTATTGTAGAGTTTGTTGATATTTGATCACAGTGCGGGTCATTCATTAAAATCGAAAATCGCCGCGTACACCGGTCAGGGGTAACACTGGCCAGGGGTACTACGGCGTAAGTTGAGGGAAAAGTTGACTAGGGAACGGGTTACCTGCATTCATGTATATATGTCAGAGTTGCATGGGGCATATCTATGCAATCGGCTGCCTATGAATCCAATGTGGTGAGGTTGAATGTCCTAAATCTGTACAATGCCTCTTTCATCCCGATCATGGCAACGGACTCCAGCAGGGATGCGGTATCGAGAGCGATTAACCTAAAGCTATAGTAACTCCTTCTGCAATCCAACTAATGAAAATATGAATAAACATGTAATTTCTGCATTCTTATGGAACAACTTTAAAAACAAAGGATTCCAATTGAAAGAACCGCTTTACATTTAGGGATAAATCTAACTTTATCTGCTAAGGGAGGTAATAAGAAAAGCCAGCGAGGTTCCTCGTTGAACCATGAGTTGATCCTGATTGAACTATGGCGAGCCCAATGGTCGCACCGTGTACCTACATTACTCGAGTTGTATGGGGGCGTTGATATGCAATCGGCTGTCTATGTGTTATCAAGCTCCAATTGATAGCCTGTCCATTTCTATTGGATGTACCTTTTGTATATAAAATAATGGAGTCATTTATTTATAAAGACTTCAAATTCATAACTAACTCTTTTCAACCTTACTCAATTTCGAAGAGTTTATAGTATAGTAACACCATGGTTGTCAGGCGCGTAGCTGCCTATACGTACGCGGCTGTATCCACATGATTCTGGGGGGGAACTTCGGCATTATAACATGTAATCATGCAGTTCGCTGGCAAAAAGGACAGAAAATTAGACGTCTGTTAGACAATCGGGGCTTGTATTTGTTTGTTATTTCAGCTCTATTTTAGAGAGAAAAAATCTGCCGAGTAAAGGGTTTATTTGTTGATTTATGATCATAAAACTTTCAAATTTCCAGTACTAAATAATGCACCTCAGAACGCCCATAATGCACCAGATTGCACAATTGTTTCCAAAACAATTCGGGGGGGGGCATGCCCCCGGACCCCCCTAGTACAATTATGAATCCACATGGATAGAGGGATAGCTACGCCCCTGGTTGTCACGTGATTTCGCTGGGAGATAAATTTGTTAAAATGTAGTTGTTTTTGGACTTGTGGAAGTTAATTTTTGTGCTGGGATGTATAGGAATGGATAATTGATCATCTTCACAAGTATGTTTACATCACCAGAAATTCACCTTTTGACATTTGAACATTTTCAATGGTTTTTCGTGTTGTTCCGCTTCACCAAACACAAGGCATATGTAATATGATATGTAAACTACACCAATAATTATATACAGTCATCTCCAAAAGTCTGTTTTCATGTCATCAACACCACCACCAACCAGCAACAAAAAGCGATGTATGTCTTCGCCATCAGACAATTGTGATCCCAAGAAAACAAAGACCCTTTTGCATACTATGGAGAACGAGGCAATATATATTCCCCAGTTAACAAACATTGCACTTGGTGAAAATGACTTGGCGAAGATTGCCGAAATACTGAAGACATCTTTTAACCCATTCAACACCAAGTAACTCACATGGACTGGTCCATGATATTCATAAACCAATAAATGAATCAGAAAATCACATTTGGATATCCAAATATAAAATGGTCCCGTGGTGGAATTATGATTGTAAAAATGCAGTAAAGGGCCGCAAAACAGCACTTAATCAGGTCAAGCGAAACACCTGCCCTGTCAACCTAACCTAAAAGAAGCTGGAAAACTAGCAAAAACAAAACATTTAAATGCTAAGACAGCAAATTGGCAGGAATTCTGTGAATCAATCATGTTTAAGAAATGCAATTCTAAAGTATTATGGCAAAGGATTAACAGAATAAAAGGAAAATAATCTGGCCCGATACCTCTAATTAAAGTAGGCGACTCGTTGGCTAAAACTCCCCTTGAAAAGGCTCAAATGTTGGTAAAACACTACTCAAATGTTGGTAAACAATACTCAAATGTTAGTAAAACACTACTCAAATGTTGGTAAAACACTACTCAAAGGTCTCCAGTGACTCAAATGTGTTACCCGAAACTCTAAAATTTCAAAAAGAATTTGAGAAACAAAACAGTCAAATCCTACAGGAGCCGGGAGAACAAAACCTCCCTTTAAACTTACCATTCTCTCTTTCGGAACTTAAAAAATGCATAAATAGTAGGAGTGATTCCACTGTGGGACTAGATAGAATTTCATATCAAATGTTTAAACATATGCCGGACTGGAGGGAGGGCGTCTATCCTTTAGTCTGGAAGGAAGCTTGTGTCATTCCACTCCCCAAACCAGGAAAAGACAAATCTGATCCAAAATCATATAGACCCATAAGTCTTACATCTCACTCAGGAAAATTACTTGAGGGGATGATCAAGGCACGTTTAGAACACTTTATTGAAACTAAAAATAGTCTTAGTCCCTTTCAATCTGGCTTTCGAAAGGACAGGGGCACATTAGATCAACTTACTCGACTGCAGCATGACGTTCTCGCAGCTAAAAACCGAGGGCGGTCAGTGCTGGCAATCTTTCTAGACCTTCAGGCAGCTTTAGACCTAACCTGACACGTTGGAGTCCTATATAAATTAAGAGAGCATGGAGTAACAGGATCTTGCTCTCAGTATATCAGAGCTTTTCTCGAGGACAGGAAAATCCAGGTACGGCTAAATGGAACACTCTCTGAGAAAGAAACTCTCCAGGGGCACCCCCAGGGCACGATTCTATCCCCGTTATTATTCTCTCTGATAATAAACGGGCTACCCGACACCCTTCGAGAGACGGGGATGGTTATCAGCCAGTTTGCCGATGATTCAGGCATCTGGACATCAGGGTCCAACTTGAAATATCTAGTCAAAGATGCACAGGTTGGATTGGACTCTGGGGATGGGTCAAAAACTGGAGTTTCAAAATATCCAAATCAAAAACTGTAGGAATCTTGTTTGGAAACCAAAAAGAGCACAGTTTGAACGTAAATTTAGGCGGCACACAAATTAAATTTGAAAAAGTTGTGAATTGTTTGGGTATGCTTTTGGACCGTAGACAAACATTCTCACAACACATCAAATATCTGGTTAACAGGTGCAATAAAGACATAAATATAATGCGTATGTTAAGAGGCACAGATTTCGGGTCAGACAAAAAGAGCCTCTTACTACTGTATATGTCTTTAATACGTTCAAAAATAGATTATGGTGCACAAATCTATTCTAGTGCAAGTCACTCCCATCTTAAATCCATAGACACAGTACAAAACACTGCCTTGAGAATAGCACTGAGAGCCTTACCCACACACCGGCATATATGCTTGAGGTTGAGGCAGGTATAATTCCCCTGGGAATACGACGTCAGGAGCAATGTGTGAACTATTGGGCCAGGGCTCAAACAAGACAACCCCGTGGACGCAATCTTCGGGACCGGGTACTTCTGCAAGTCCCGTTTCATGGACAAACCACCACTCCCATTCGGAGCTAAAGTCCAGGAACTTGTGGCGGCACACGGGCTCGAAGGTGTTCAGGTAGCAAACTTCAGGCTAGTAGATCCAATGATAGACATTACTATATCGAGCAAAGTGAAGAAATCCGATCTGGCTACCTCGCTGGATTGGAAGTACAATGTCATATTGAAGTAAACTACAGTAATCACCTCAAAATATATACAGATGGATCAAAATGCCCCGATTCTGGCAAAGTAGTTGCAGTCATAGTCATTCCATCCCTACAATGTGAATATGTAGAAAGGTTAACTGATAAGGCATCCATCTATATGGCTGAGCTAATTGCTATTAAAAAAGCAATGTGCTGGATAGTAGATAATAATTCACCGAAAAATGTGATATTATCTGACTCACTTTCATCACTGGTCTCCTAACAATCAAGGAATAGTAATTCTAGACCAGATCTAATCAATGACATAGTTAAATTATATAATGAGGGTTTGAACTTGAACCTCCAGGTTACCATAGCATGGTGTCCAGCACATATAGGTATCACTGGAAATGAGCTGGCTGACAGGGCGGCCAAGTCGGGCATGGAGCATACAAATGTAGAAAATAATGTGAAACTCGCACCCACGGAGATCTACTCTATTATCAGGGCTCAGACAATTACCCATTGGAGCCAAACTTTATATAATAGGCCTGTTAAGCAAACCTATAAGACGAGCTCCGTGGGTCTCAGTTGACCGATGCCTTATTCCCATTCTATAAAAGTCATGTGCCTATCTTCAGGGAGTGTGACGTCACGATTTTCCCTATATGTTCTATATAAATTATCTCCCCTGATTGGAGTCATGTGCCTATCTTCAGGGAGTGTAACGTCACGATTTTCCCTATATGTTCTATATAAATTATCTCCCCTGCTCGGAGGAGGGAATATTTCGGAGGAGGAATATTTTCAGTTCAGGCCATGGCGTATCAATATCGTAAAACAATGCTACGTTACATTTGTATGACATATTCATTACTTGGCTCTTTATATTGAGATATTAGATAGGAATTAGAATATAGAATTTATTTTGAACGAAATCTTACTAGTTTGACATACGCTTATCATATAACCGAATATGTTTGTTCAGACAAAAAAACATTTCGTCTAATGCGATTGCTATATTGGCTTCCGTCATGCACAATAACTAACATGAATGCCAGCACTAGGTCAATTTCTCCTATGAAACTGAAAAGTTGATTTCATGATATAGCATTGTGTTAAGAGATGTTATGGACAGTGTAAAATAGAGCCAAAGGTACATGTCTTCATTTTTTGTTATTAATGTTAATTCACAAAACCAAGACTATGCACGATATAGACTGGGGACAAACATGTCTGGTAATGTTGGGCAACATATTCTTCTATTGGATCCGGTTTGGCCCAGTGAAGTACACCACCAAACATGTTCTACTAGACTATAGCGTGCACGTGACTCATCGAACTGATATGCGGGTGGCTGTTGCAAAATCTTGAGAATGTCCTCAACCCCAGCAAGGCTGCCCGAACATCAGTATACAAAGCTTTGGAGACCTACATCTTAGACTGTCAGATGTCCGACAAAATGTAGAGGACCTGTGCAGTTATGGCTGGCTCAAACACAAGTTCCCATACTTTTCCAAGTTGTTAGTAGATCAATAAACCCGTTAGTAGTGCAGAAACTAGCCCCACTAGGGCCCTTTCCGAAGAGCAATTTTATTGCCGATTTCTCATCATTTGAGTGGAAGATTTTTAGCCCCAGGTAAAAGAGTTTACTTAAATTTCATCTTAAGGGCTCTTTTTGGGCTACAGCCAGCACTAAAACTCAAATCAATATAAATTTCTATCATTGGAGTTAGTAAACCAATGTGGAAAAATCTACAATGACCTAGAAAAAATTAATTTGAAATAAATATCAATACCCCTGTTGTATGTATGTATGTTCCTTTAATCCAAATCCGAAGTAATTACTTATATGACCCCCCTACTATTGTATTAATATCGCCTCTCCCCCCTGTGACCAAATATGTAGGAGACAAACATTTGTTCATCTCTTCATAAAATCTGCCCTAAACTAATAGATTTAATCATATATATGGGAATAATGTTGTCTGAGTCAGACCAGTTGAAATCCAGAGCCCCTGGCCCAATCCACCCAGAGTAGGAGGTAAGATAGCACTCAGTACAATTGATAAGTGTACAGCCAGGCTAGGTACCAATCCAATGATCATATATCAGGATGCCGAGGGCTGTGGTTTTCGACCTCCTCGTTTGGGCTAGTCTGAGGCGAGGAATACTCACACTACCTATTGGGTGTTCTATGTACCTAATAGGAAGGTACAATTAATGTACCTATCCCTGGTTATCCCGACCAGATCATGATAATTATAATTTGAATATCCCTTATCAAAACCAACCAAACATAGACAAATATTTAACAACATTTTGAACCCAGTATTTTCTCACATTATCTGATTTATTCAGAATATTTATATATTTTTCAGAAGCATTAACAAATTATTGACCCAAAATGATCACATAAGGTAGTCTGATCATAGTAGGATCATAATTGAGGCCCCTATGCTATGACATATGTGTAATGTCAACAAGTAGTGTTTTTGTTCAGTTTTTGGTCAATCACACAAAATATTGTAAGTATGAAGAGATTAAAATCCCCATGTATACATAATAAACTATTATAAACATAAATAAACAAACTAGAGTGAGCTTGGTAAAATGTCCAAGAAAATGCCCTTTGAGATCTTCTCCATATAAAGTGAGAAATCTGATTTATTATACCACATGTGTCATGTATACATAACCAAGTATTTATGATCATTTATCTAATATCCCCATACTGTTTATGCCTTTCTACAAACATCAATATGATATTGACTTCAAACAATCAAATAAGTTTACATAACTGTATTATTACCACAGTTGAGGCCCTTATGCTGTGCTATATGGGCAATGTTGTCCAATTCTAACTTTTTTGAATTATATGCATACATAACCTAGTTGTTATGATCATTTATCTAATATCCACAGAATGTTTATGCTTTTCCATAAACATCAATAGGATATTGACATCAATTAATCAAATAAGGATACCTAACTGTATTATTACCACAGTTGAGGCCCTTATACTGTGACATAATTATGTCAAATGCCAGGGACTAGTGTTTTTTGTCGGTTTTTGGTAATTTACACAAAACACTGGAGGTTTGAAGGGATAAAAACACACCTGTACACATACTATAATATTATAATCCCAATTTTTCAAACTAAAATGAGTTTGGTAAAATTTCCAACAAACTGATCTTTGAGATTTTCTCCATATAAACTGAGAAACCTGAACTAATTTACCACATGTGTCATGTATGCATAACCTAGTTTTTATAATCACTTATATAATATCCCCAGAATGTTTATGCCTTTCTACAAACACCAATATGATATTAACTTCAAACAATCAAATAGGGTTACCTAACTGTATTATTACCACAGTTGAGGCCCTTATGCTGTGCTATATGGGCAATGTTGTCCAATTCCAACTTTTTGGATTATATGTGCTCATTCAAACTATCATGCGAGTGCTTCTTGGGATAATATCCTAAAATATATAGAATATAACACTAGACTTAGCTGTTAAGATCATCCCCTTACACCCTAGATCCGCACCTGGAAATATTATTTCTGGTCTGTATTTTCAACTATTTTGGTTCCCACCCTATCAATGATCAACTCGGTACACATTCCTGACGCAGTGAGATATCTGACCAAATTACAATAAATTGTACACATTAGGAGCTTCTCAATTCTGATTGGTCGCCACCACACAAACATAGTAAATCCAGAATAGTTCTACTTTAGAATTTCAAATGTCACACCATTTATCAGGCTGGACAGATGACATGGAATCTTATGATGCCCTTTGAGCCACTAATATACAACCCCAGTATGCTAATATACAACCCCAATATGCTAATATACAACCCCAGTATGCTAATATACAACCTCAATATGCTAATATACAACCCCAGTATGCTAATATACAACCCCAATATGCTAATATACAACCCCAGTATGCTAATATACAACCTCAATATGCTAATATACAACCCCAGTATGCTAATATACAACCCCAGTATGCTAATATACAACCCCAATATGCTAATATACAACCCCAATATGCTAATATACAACCCCAGTATGCTAATATACAACCCCAGTATGCTAATATACAACCCCAATATGCTAATATACAACCCCAATATGCTAATATACAACCTCAATATGCTAATATACAACCCCAGTATGCTAATATACAACCCCAGTATGCTAATATACAACCCCAACCCCAATATGCTAATAAACAACCCCAGTATGCTAATATACAACCCCAATATGCTAATATACAACACCAATATGCTATTATACAACCCCAGTGTGCTAATATACAATCCCAGTATGCTAATATACAACCCCAATATGCTAATATACAATCCCAATATGCTAATATACAACCCCAATATGCTAATATACAACCCCAGTATGCTAATATACAACCCCAATATGCTAATATACAACCCCGATATGCTAATATACAACCCCAATATGCTAATATACAACCCCAGTATGCTAATATACAACCCCAATATGCTAATATACAACCCCAGTATGCCAATATACAACCCAAGTATGCTAATATACAACCCCAGTATGCTAATATACAACCCCAATATGCTAATATACAACCCCAGTATGCTAATATACAACCCAATATGCTAATATACAACCCCAGTATGCTAATATACAACCCCAGTATGCTAATATACAACCCCAATATGCTAATATACAACCCAGTATGCTAATACAACCCCATATGCTAATATACAACCCAGTATGCTAATATATAACCCCAGTATGCTAATATACAACCCCAGTATGCTAATATACCCAAGTATGCTAATATACAACCCCAGTATGCTAATATACAACCCCAGTATGCTAATATACAACCCCAGTATGCTAATATACAACCCCAGTATGCTAATATACAACCCCAGTATGCTAATATACAACCCAAATATGCTAATATACAACCCCAGTATGCTAATATACAACCCCAGTATGCTAATATACAACCCCAGTATGCTAATATACAACCCCAGTATGCTAATATACAACCCCAGTATGCTAATATACAACCCCAATAACCCCAGTATGCTAATATACAACCCAAATATGCTAATATACAACCCCAGTATGCTAATATACAACCCCAGTATGCTAATATACAACCACAATATGCTAATATACAACCCCAGTATGCTAATATACAACCCCAGTATGCTAATATTCAACCAAGTATGTTAATATACAACCCCAGTATGCTAATATACAACCCCAATATGCTAATATACAACCCCAACCCCAATATGCTAATATACAACCCCAATATGCTAATATACAACCCCAGTATGCTAATATATAACCCCAGTATGCTAATATACAACCCCAGTATGCTAATATATAACCCAAGTATGCTAATATACAACCCCAGTATGCTAATATACAACTCCAGTAGGCTAATATACAACCCCAGTATGCTAATATACAACCCAATATGCTAATATACAACCCCAGTATGCTAATATCCAACCTCAATATGCTAATATACAACCCCAGTATGCTAATATACAACCCCAGTATGCTAATATACAACCCCAGTATGCTAATATACAACCCCAACCCTAATATGCTAATAAACAACCCCAGTATGCTAATATACAACCCCAATATGCTAATATACAACCCCAATATGCTATTATACAACCCCAGTGTGCTAATATACAATCCCAGTATGCTAATATACAACCCCAATATGCTAATATACAATCCCAATATGCTAATATACAACCCCAATATGCTAATATACAACCCAAGTATGCTAATATACAACCCCAATATGCTAATATACAACCCCGATATGCTAATATACAACCCAAATATGCTAATATACAACCCCAGTATGCTAATATACAACCCCAATATGCTAATATACAACCCCAGTATGCCAATATACAACCCAAGTATGCTAATATACAACCCCAGTATGCTAATATACAATCCCAGTATGCTAATATACAACCCCAGTATGCTAATATACAACCCCAGTATGCTAATATACAACCCCAGTATGCTAATATACAACCCCAATATGCTAATATACAACCCCAGTATGCTAATATACAACCCCAGTATGCTAATATACAACCCCAGTATGCTAATATACAACCACAGTTTGCTAATATACAACCCCAGTATGCTAATATACAACCCCAGTATGCTAATATACAACCCCAATATGCTAATATACAACCCCAGTATGCTAATATACAACCCCAATATGCTAATATACAACCCCAGTATGCTAATATACAACCCCAATATGCTAATATACAACCCCAGTATGCTAATATACAACCCCAGTATGCTAATATACAACCCCAATATGCTAATATACAACCCAAATATGCTAATATACAACCCCAGTATGCTAATACACAACCCCATATGCTAATATACAACCCCAGTATGCTAATATATAACCCCCGTATGCTAATATACAACCCAAGTATGCTAATATACAACCCAGTATGCTAATATACAACCCCAGTATGCTAATATACAACCCCAGTATGCTAATATACAACCCCAGTATGCTAATATACAACCCCAATAACCACAGTATGCTAATATACAACCCCAATATGCTAATATACAACCCCAGTATGCTAATATACAACCCCAATATGCTAATATACAACCCCAGTATGCTAATATACAACCCCAGTATGCTAATATACTACCCCAGTATGCTAATATACAACCCCAGTAACCCCAGTATGCTAATATACAACCCCAATATGCTAATATACAACCCCAGTATGCTAATATACAACCCCAGTATGCTAATATACAACCACAATATGCTAATATACAACCCCAGTATGCTAATATACAACCCCAGTATGCTAATATACAACTCCAGTATGCTAATATTCAACCCCAGTATGTTAATATACAACCCCAGTATGCTAATATACAACCCCAATATGCTAATATACAACCCCAACCCCAATATGCTAATATACAACCCCAGTATGCTAATATACAACCCCAATATGCTAATATACAACCCCAACCCCAATATGCTAATATACAACCCCAATCCCAATATGCTAATATACAACCCCAGTATGCTAATATACAACCCCAGTATGCCAATATACAACCCCAGTATGCTAATATACAACCCCAGTATGCTAATATACAACCCCAGTATGCTAATATACAACCCCAGTATGCTAATATACAACCCCAATATGCTAATATGCAACCCCAATATGCTAATATACAACCCCAACCCCAATATGCTAATATACAACCCCAACCCCAATATGCTAATATACAACCCCAATATGCTAATATACAACCCCAATATGCTAATATATAACCCCAATATGACCACATCCAGGTATACACATCCTGTGTAACGACTAGGGAACCCACTGAAATCCAGTGCTATTTTCCTACCTATACAAGAATCAATCAATATAGGTTTTCATCGGGTGTCACACACACATTAAAATTACTATATAAATACTTTAAACGATATAAGTAACCTAGCCGGTTGAAACTTATGCAGAAGATCATTGTAGTGGACATACCCATGGACAGGGCTGTCATAATAAAAATAACTTTAGTATAATTGCAACAATATGAAACGTGGTAATGATGAACATGGGCCAATCTGCCCAGCTCATTCTCAACACAATATATATCTGGACTCGCGTATGGTACTCTCCCAGTTTGATATTGTAATAACAAGGATCTTGGAAGATATGAAGGACACATTATGAGCTGTGAACACTTCTCCGACAGACACGTGTCCTTTTAACAGCCTTCCTTCTTTCTGTGTATTTTAAACTACCTTTCTACCTGATGCATTTCAGTAGTATAGGAAGACCGCCAGCTACACTTCTTACCTATTCCCTATTCCTGTATCGTGACGTCATTATCCTATAACTGGGTGACCATTAAGGAAGGTCGTTGTGACCTTTAGGTCACGTACATGACCTACAAAGTATTTCAAAGCGCAAGAACGCGGGTGCGTGGGTCATCAATCATACTGTTATCTGATTGAACTGACAAGTTTAATGACTTATTTCCTGTCATCAAAGGACCTGGGGGATGCGGTGTTGCCTTTGTGGTCGACCGCAAGAATGTGTGTGGGAAGGAATGTTTGGCGTAAACACGTTCATCAAACATTCTATTATCCGATAAGTTTGACAGGTTTAATGACTAATTTCCCGTCATCAAAGGGAATAAGAGGTCGAGTGTCCCCTTTTGGATCAACCGCAAGAACGCAGGTGCTGGCTGTTATGCATAAACAAGCTCATTAATCATTCTTTTATCCGATAAGTTTGACGCTTTAATAGCTTATTTCACGTCATCAAAAGAACGTCGGAGACAGCGCGGCGTCGTCAATGCGATGACTGTAGGTGTGTCTTAACAATAAAACGTTCTGCTATTTTCCATTGCTCTGAATAGAATCAGCCAAAGGAAATCTATTTGCTACCACGTCATTTCAAACTATCAATTCGATGATGGACTAACATGATTTCACGTTTTCAGAACCAATCACATCGCAGTTAACAGTATCCTATAAAACAATCACCTTCCAATGGAATTTTTTTTATTCATACTTTGACCCCCCCCCAGCTGGGCAGGGGTTAGAATATCCCAGCTGTCGCACTACAGAGGGGTACAACCCCCCCAAAATGTGCCTGCCTGTTTGCCGTGGGCGGAGACCTGTGTCGCCTGATGAGAGGATCCTGGTGGTTGAGTAGAATCAGTGTTGGCAAATAATATCCTGTTTCCACAACACACCACTTCGGCCTTAAGTTGGGTTAAACGGGAGGTCAGGAAAGCCCGTCCTTGATCAATCGGCTGGTCATGCCGAGCCCTAGGGCATCGTTAATCTTAAACACATATTTTCAAAATTTATCTTGAAAACAAATATTGATTCTCTAAATATTTATACTCTTTCATTGTCTTCTTTTTGATGCCCTAGAAGGCGGTGGCTCATGGGCTAATCGGGTGAAAGTTTGATGTCTGATTGACTTTTGTAACCTCCCAAGGATAGTCTAAACTTGGTAGGACCTTCTGTGGGAATACACTTGTCCAGTCTAGTCCTTTCATTCTGAGTATATCATTGATGTATCCCTGTCATGATCTGTGATGGATTTCCCCAGATCATGTCCCCTTGATGGGCTCTGAGACGGGTGGGGAGCATTGACGATGAACTATATATTACTATTATGAGTTCCACTCAAAAAAAAGCCAAGCGTGCACTAAGTGAATCCGATGATGATCCTGTTGAACAACAGAGAGTGAACTTCCCTCGCTTCATTCTCATTGAGGCTGTAGACAGTTCAAAACCTATCACAAAAATTTCCCCTTTCGTCATTGAAAAGCAAATGAAATCTATCCTAGGTACACCTAAATCTGTTAAAAGTCTTCGAAATGGAAGTCTTTTGGTTGAAATTACTTCAAAAGCTCAATCTCAAAATTTATTATTAACGAACACCTTCTTTGGACATTCTGTGAAGGTCAGTCCCCACAAATCTTTGAACTCATCCAAAGGTGTCATCAGGTGCAGGGAATTATCTTCCTGCTCTTTGGATGAGATCAAAGAAGGTTTGTCAAGTCAAGGGATCATTGACGTGAAGAGAATATCAATAAAACGTAACAACGAAAAAAAAACAACAAACACATATATAATTACATGTGACACACCAGTCATCCCGTCACGTAAGTCGGTTACCAGATTGTCACCGTCGACATATATGTACCTAACCCTCTTAGATGCTTTAAATTCCAGAAGTATGGTCATCATGAGGATAGGTGTCGGAACGAGTCTGTATGCTCCAAGTGTGCTGAGACTGCTCCACAACATCAAGAGAACAACTGCCCCAACACAAATAAATGCGCCAATTGTGGCGCTGATCATATATCCAATTCTAAAGACTGTCTCCTGGAAAAAAGAAAAAGAAATTGTTAAGATCAAATATTCGGAAAACATTTCATTCCAGGATGCAAGAAAAATTTATGAATCTCGGTACAAATTCGAAAATCAGCCAAGCTATGCAAGTGTTGCTAAAACAGCTTATGTTGAATGCAAAACTTGCAAAAACTTGTTGACCAAACTTTGCCAAATATTTCCAGACAAAAAAACCAGAAATAATGCAGTTATTCCCTGGTTCTGATAGTTCTTCTCATCTTGACCAGCTTACAAATCAAAATACACCACAAACACCTAAACCTACAGCAGACAAACAAAAACAAGCAAAACCAAACATACACAAGAATCCAACAACAAAAAACACTCGAAACAACAATACACAAGAAAAACACATTCAACCAAAAACAACATCAACTTCATCAAAACCAATACCTACAAACAAAGAATCTACAGCTCAACAAGCATCAACTTCAACAAAAAAGCAATCTGCTGTCACTTCCAGACAGCAGAAAAACAAACATATACAGTCAGATAAACAATCAGATAAACACACAGTGTCCAGTCCAGTGTCTACAAGCAATAGATACTCGGATCTGGACACGGACGATGACAATCTGGAGGGCGAGGCATCAGACTCGGACAAGACCGAGTCTATGACCTGGCAAGATGGCGAGGGTGGCTGGAGCAAGAACCTCCAGTCGTTGCAGGATGCCACTTAATATATATTTTTAACTTTATATTTTATCTATGAATAATAATTATGTAAATATCGGTATAGTATTTTTAATAATTAATCTCTCAATAATGGCCAATGGAATTATCCAGTGGAATTGTCGAGGTTTAAGATCTAATTTTGCAGAGCTTTCTCTTTTAGTGCAAGAACATAAACCTGCTGCGTTATGCCTTCAAGAAACATTTTTGATACAATTTCTATAAAACATCACACCATTTTCAATAACATATACAGTGAAGGTGATAAAGCCCAGGGTGGGGTATCTATCATCGTCAATAATAGTGTTCCACATAAGGAATTACTGTTAAATACAAACTTACAAGCTGTTGCTGTACGAATGTCATTACATAGCACTATCACACTGTGTTCACTATATCTTCCCCCAAGTAAACCAATTGAAGAACATAGGCTGAATGATCTTATAATACAATTACCCACTCCATATATTCTAATAGGTGATTTCAATGCACATAACATCATCTGGGGTTGTAATAATACAAATCAAAGAGGTCTCCAGATAGAGAATTTCATCTCTGATAATTCTCTTTCTTACATGAACGATCCATCTTCCAAAACAGATTTACACCCAGGAACAGGATCCTATTCTGCAATAGATCTTACACTATGTAGCCCAGTCATACTTCCAGATTTCTCATGGAAAGTCGATGATGATCTCCACGGAAGCGACCACTTCCCCATCCTCATCTGAAAATCAGCCAACAGCTTATAGTCAACCCAGAAGATGGAAACTTTCTAAAGCAAATTGGACTAAATTCCAACAACTTTGTGAACAAACAATTTCATATGAAACATTCAAGGATTGTCGTGATCAAACAGCTATTCACTACATTACTAATAAAAGCAGCAGAACAATCCATACCTCAGACTTCACCTAATCCAAAGAGACCATACAAACCCTGGTATGATGATGATTGTAAGAAAGCCATCCAAAATAGGAAATCGGCCATAAGAAAATTCAATTTGAGACCTACCACAGAAAATTTAAACAACATTCGCATATATAGAGCAAAAGCACGACGTACAATACAAAGCAGCAAACGCAAATGTTGGAAACAATACATCTCAAGACTAAATAACAGAACAACAACTAAGAAAACGTGGGACATGATAAGAAAAATTAATGGCAAAGGTACTTCACCTATTAGCCACCTCACTGCAAACAACAAACAAATCACCACACCTCTGGAAATTTCAAACACCATAGCAGAAACATTTGCACAAAAATCATCAGCAAATAATTATTCACAAAAATTTCTGAAATTCAAAGACACTAAAGAAAAGAAAAAACTAAACTTCAATTCAAAGAACAAAGAACATTACAACAAACTATTTAATCTTAAAGAACTAAAGTCTGCTTTGTCAAAAGCACATGATACATCCCCAGGTCCAGATAAAATCCACTATCAATTCTTAAAACATCTCCCTAGCTCCTCCCTCTTTATATTATTGGACATGTTTAATTCTATATGGCAAACTGGTGAATTTCCTACATCTTGGAGGGAGGCTTTAGTCATCCCAATACCAAAACCAGATAAGGATAAAAAGGATCCAAACAACTATAGACCCATAGCGTTAACAAGTTGTATATGTAAAACTATGGAAAGAATGGTAAACAACCGGCTTGTATGGTTTCTCGAATCAAATCATTTAATTGTTAATGTCCAGAGTGGCTTTCGTCAACAGCGAAGCACACTGGATAATCTAGTTCGTTTCGAAACATTTATAAGAGAGGGCTTTGTCAATAAACAACATGTTGCTTCAGTATATTTGGACCTTGAGAGTGCTTATGACACAACCTGGAAATATGGCATTTTAAAAGATCTTCACGTCTTTGATCTCAGAGGACGCCTTCCATTATTTAATTCTGCATTTTTAAATGAAACACTTTTTCGTGTTCGTGTTTGTAATACCCTATCAGATGCTCGGGAACAGCAGATGGGTGTACCACAGGGTTGTATTTTGTTCGTTACATTGTTTAGTATTAAGATAAACAATATTGTTAAATCAATAAATCCAGGGGTTGAGTGCTCCCTTTATGTAGATGATTTTGTTATTTGCTTCAGGTCTAGTAATATGAACATAATAGAACGCCAACTCCAGCAATGTCTGAATAAACTTCAGACGTGGTCGGATGAAAATGGTTTTAAATTTTCTAAATCAAAAACTAAATGTATGCATTTTTGTAATCTACGTGGACTTCATCCAGACCCAGAAATTTACCTGGATGGCTCACGTGTAGAAGTAGTCACAGAATACAAATTTTTAGGTGTTATCTTTGATAAAAAACTCTCATTCATTCCTCATATCAATAATTTAAAAAAGAAATGTCAAAAAGCTCTAACTATTTTAAAGGTTGTGGCACATTCCGATTGGGGAGCTGATAGAAAGGTACTTCTACGGCTCTATCGGTCATTGGTTCGCTCTAAGCTGGATTATGGTTCGATAATTTACGGATCTGCACGAAAATCGTACCTGAAAATACTTGATCCTATACATAATCACGGTCTACGATTAGTCCTTGGAGCTTTCAGAACTTCCCCTGTTAAAAGTCTTTATGCTGAAGCAAATGAACCATCTCTGTATGCTAGACGACAGAAGCTAGCTCTTCAATACCTACTGAAACTCAAGTCAAATCCTCTAAACCCAGCTCACAAAGTGGTCTTTCAACCCCAATTTATAGTGCAGTTTCAAAGAAAACCGAGAGCTATTGCCCCACTAGGTATACGCATGGAACAATGTCTAGATGACCTACATATTGACATGAAATCTATTGCACAGTATAACATCCCAGATTCTCCTCCTTGGACCCTTAAAACTGCCGAGTTTCGCTTTGATCTCACTTCTAATAAAAAGTATATTACAGACAGGAGCCAGTTTCAAACAAAATATCATGAAATCAGGGAATTTTATTCTGACTTCAAAGCCATATACACAGATGGTTCAAAAGCTGGTGACACTGTTGCGTCAGCAGCAATCTTTGGGAATAAAAATCGGAAATGTAGACTTCCAAACAAGTCCTCAATTTTCTCTGCCGAACTGAAGGCCATAGATCTCGCTCTAGATCTAGCTCTAGAATCACACTATGTTCAATATATCATTTTCTCTGATTCCTTGTCTGTTTTACAGGCTTTGTATTATGAAAAGTTTGAAAATCCTATTGTTTGTACTTTGCTTGAAAGGATTTCTTCCCTTTCGGAAACAAATACATTTGTGTTCTGCTGGCTTCCGAGTCATATGGGAATAAAAGGTAATGAAATGGCTGACCAGAATGCAAAGCTGGCTTTGTCATTATCAATTTCTAGGATTAAAGTGTGTTATACCGATTTTAAATCTACAATTCTTACCTTAATTCAATCCTCTTGGCAGGCCCAATGGGATGGTGAAATATTTAACAAACTTCATTCGGTCAAACCAACACTTGGCGAATGGTGCCCAATTTATAGGCCTATTCGTCGAGAAGAAGTCATTCTTGCCCGTCTCAGGATTGGTCATTCTCGAATATCACATTCATGGCTGTTATCACGAGATGATGCACCAGAATGTATCCCATGCAATACTCTATACACGGTGGAGCATACCTTAATACACTGTGTTGACCTTCAACCAATCCGGTTGCAGTACTACAATGTGGACAACATTAAAAAAACTCTTCGACTCTATCAGAGTAGAGTCCATCATATCATTTATCAAGGCAATAGGAATTTATAATAAGCTGTGATATCAATTGTTAATCATGCCTTTGTAGTAATCATTCATTCATATATTACCTGTAATTAATCTTACGTCTTTATAACTTCTTAGTATTAATTTTTACGTAATGCATATAATTATATAGAATTTTATTTCATACACTCGACAATAAACATAACTTTAATGCGCGCTACATGACCTTAGATGTCGATGCGCCGTAAACACCATTCATTCATTCATTCATTCCCATGTATAGCCACCGTTCTACACTTCCCACATATAGCCACCGTTCCACACTTCCCACATATAGCCACCATTCTACACTTCCAACATATAGCAACCGTTCCACATTTCCCACATATAGCCACCGTTCTACACTTCACATATAGTCAGCGTTCCACTCTTCCCTCATATAGTCACCGTTCCACACTTCCAACATATATAGCCACCATTATACACTCCACATATATAGCCACCGTTCCACAATGCCCACATATAACTACCATTCTACATTTCCCACATATAGCCACCGTTCTATACTTCCCACATATAGCTACCGTTCCACACTTCCCACATATAGCCACCATTCTACACTTCCAACATATAGCAACCGTTCCACACTTCCCAAATATAGCCACCGTTCTATACTTCCAACATATAGTCAGCGTTCCACACTTCCAATAAATAGCCACCATTCTACACTTCCCACATATAGCCACCGTTCTATACTTCCCACATATAGTCAGAGTTCCACACTTCCAACATATAGCCACCATTCCACTCTTCCCTCATATAGTCAACATTCAACACTTCCCACATATAGCCACCATCTACACTTCCCACACATAGCCACCGTTCTACACTTCTCACATATAACCACCGTTCTACACTTCCCACATATAGCCACTATTCTACACTTCCCACATATAGCCATCATTCCACAATTCCCACATATAGCCACCATTCTACACTTCTCACATATAACCACCGTTCTACACTTCTCAAATATAACCACCATTCCACAATGCCCACATATAGCCACCATTCTACACTTCTCACATATAACCACAGTTCTACACTTCTCGAATATAACCATCGTTCTAAACTTCTCAAATATAACCACCGTTCCACAATGTCCACATATAGCCACCATTCTACACTTCCCACATATAGCCACCATTCTACACTTCCCACATATAGCCACCGTTACACAATGCCCACATATAGCCACCGTTCTACACTTCTCACATATATCCACCATTCTACACTTCTCGCATATAACCACCGTTCTACACTTCTCAAATATAACCACCGTTCCACAATGCCCACATATAGCCACCATTCTACACTTCCCACATATAGCCATCATTACATGCCCACATATAGCCACCATTCTACACTTCCCACTGTAGCACGTTCCACAATGCCCACATATAGCACATTCTACACTTCCCACATATAGCCACCTTCTACATTCCACATATAGCCACGTTTTTGTTTGTTTTTCTTCTACATTCCACATATAGCCACCATTCTACACTTCCCACATATAGCCACCGTTCCACAATGCCCACATATAGCCACCATTCTACACTTCCCACATATAGCCACCGTTCTTTTCAAATATAGCCACCATTCCACAATGCCCACATATAGCCACCATTCTACACTTCTCACATATAACCACAGTTCTACACTTCTCACATATAACCACCGTTCTACACTTCTCAAATATAACCACCGTTCCACAATGTCCACATATAGCCACCATTCTACACTTCACATATAGCCACCATTCTACACTTCCCACATATAGCCACCGTTCCACAATGCCCACATATAGCCACCGTTCTACACTTCTCACATATAGCCACCATTCTACACTTCTCGCATATAACCACCGTTCTACACTTCTCAAATATAACCACCGTTCCACAATGCCCACATATAGCCACCATTCTTTACACTTCCCACATATAGCCACCATTATACACTTCCCACATATAGCCACCATTCTACACTTCCCACATATAGACACCGTTCCACAATGCCCACATATAGCCACCATTCTACACTTCCCACATATAGCCACCGTTCCACAATGCCCACATATAGCCACCGTTCTACACTTCCCACATATAGCCACCGTTCTACACTTCCCACATATAGCCACCATTCTACACTTCTCAAATATAGCCACCATTTCACAATGCCCACATATAGCCACCATTCTACACTTCCCACATATAGCCACCATTCCACAATGCCCACATATAGCCACCATTCTACACTTCCCACATATAGCCACCATTCTACACTTCCCACATATAGCCACCGTTCCACAATGCCCACATATAGCCACCATTCTACACTTCCCACATATAGCCACCGTTCCACAATGCCCACATATAGCCACCATTCTACACTTCCCACATATAGCCACCATTCCACAATGCCCACATATAGCCACCATTCTACACTTCCCACATATAGCCACGTTCCACAATGCCCACATATAGCCACCATTCTACACTTCCCACATATAGCCACCATTCTACACTTCCACATATAGCCACCGTTCACATGCCCACATATAGCCACCATTCTACACTTCCCACATGTAGCCACCGTTCACAATGCCCACATATAGCCACCATTCTACACTTCCACATATAGCCACCATTCCACAATGCCCACATATAGCCACCATTCTACACTTCCCACATATAGCCACCATTCTACACTTCCCAATATAGCCACCATTCTACACTTCCCACATGTAGCCACCGTTCCACAATGCCCACATATAGCCACCATTCTACACTTCCCACATATAGCCACCATTCTACACTTCCCACATATAGCCACCGTTCCACAATGCCCACATATAGCCACCATTCTACACTTCCCACATATAGCCACCATTCTACACTTCCCACATATAGCCACCATTCCACAATGCCCACATATAGCCACCGTTCTACACTTCCCACATATAGCCACCATTCTACACTTCCCACATATAGCCACCATTCTACACTTCCCACATATAGCCACCATTCCACAATGCCCACATATAGCCACCATTCTACACTTCCCACATATAGCCACCATTCTACACTTCCCACATATAGCCACCATTCTACACTTCCCACATATAGCCACCATTCCACAATGCCCACATATAGCCACCATTCTACACTTCCCACATATAGCCACCATTCTACACTTCCCACATATAGCCACCATTCCACAATGCCCACATATAGCCACCATTCTACACTTCCCACATATAGCCACCATTCTACACTTCCCACATATAGCCACCATTCTACACTTCCCACATATAGCCACCGTTCCACAATGCCCACATATAGCCACCATTCTACACTTCCCACATATAGCCACCATTCTACACTTCCCACATATAGCCACCGTTCCACAATGCCCACATATAGCCACCGTTCCACAATGCCACATATAGCCACCATTTACACTTCCCACATATAACCACCGTTCCACAATGCTCACATATAGCCACCATTCTACACTACCCACATATAGCCACCATTCTACAATGCCCACATATAGCCACCATTCTACAATGCCCACATATAGCCACCGTTCTACACTTCTCACATATAACCACCGTTCTACACTTCTCACATATAACCACCGTTCTACACTTCTCAAATATAACCACCGTTCCACAATGTCCAATATAGCCACCTTCACATTCCCACATATAGCCACCATTCTACACTTCCCACATATAGCCACCGTTCCACAATGCCCACATATAGCCACGGTTCTACCATTCTCACATATAGCCACCGTTCTACACTTCTCACATATAACCACCGTTCTACACTTATCAAATATAACCACCATTTCACAATGCCCACATATAGCCACCATTCTACACTTCCCACATATAGCCATCATTCCACAATGCCCACATATAGCCACCATTCTACACTTCCCACATGTAGCCACCGTTCCAAAATGCCCAGATATAGCCACCATTCTACACTTCCCACATATAGCCACCATTCCACAATGCTCACATATAGCCACCATTCTACACTACCCACATATAGCCACCATTCCACAATGCCCATATATAGCCACCATTCTACACTTCCCACATATAGCCACCATTCTACACTTCCCACATATAGCCACCATTCCACAATGCCCACATATAGCCACCGTTCTACACTTCTCACATATAACCACCGTTCTATACCTCTCACATATAACCACCGTTCTACACTTCTCAAATATAACCACCGTTCCACAATGTCCACATATAGCCACCATTCTACACTTCCCACATATAGCCACCATTCTACACTTCCCACATATAGCCACCGTTCCACAATGCCCACATATAGCCACCGTTTTACACTTCTCACATATAACCACCGTTCTACACTTCTCAAATGTAACCACCGTTCCACAATGACCACATATAGCCACCATTCTACACTTCCCACATATAGCCACCGTTCCACAATGCCCACATATCGCCACGGTTCTACCATTCTCACATATAGCCACCGTTCTACACTTCTCACATATAACCACCGTTCTACACTTATCAAATATAACCACCATTTCACAATGCCCACATATAGCCACCATTCTACACTTCCCACATATAGCCATCATTCCACAATGCCCACATATAGCCACCATTCTACACTTCCCACATGTAGCCACCGTTCCAAAATGCCCAGATATAGCCACAATTCTACACTTCCCACATATAGCCACCATTGTACACTTCCCACCTATATCCACCGTTCCACAATGCCGACATATAGCCACCATTCTACACTTCCCACATATAGCCACCATTATACACTTCCCACATATAGCCACCATTCTACACTTCCTACCTATAGCCATCATTCCACAATGCCCACATATAGCCACCATTCTACACTTCCCACATATAACCACCGTTCCACAATGCCCACATATAGCCACGGTTCTACCCTTCTCACATATAGCCACCGGTCTACACTTCTCACATATAACCACCGTTCTACACTTATCAAATATAACCACCATTTCACAATGCCCACATATAGCCACCATTCTACACTTCCCACATATAGCCATCATTCCACAATGCCCAAATATAGCCACCATTCTACACTTCCCACATGTAGCCACCGTTCCACAATGCCCACATATAGCCACAATTCTACACCACCCACATATAGCCACCATTCTACACTTCCCACATATAGCCACCGTTCCACAATGCCCATATATAGCCACCATTCTACACTTCCCACATATAGCCACCATTCTACACTTCCCACATATAGCCACCATTCCACAATGCCCACATATAGCCACCGTTCTACACTTCTCACATATAACCACCGTTCTATAATTCTCACATATAGCCACCGTTGTACAATTCTCAAATATAGCCACCGTTCCACAATGTCCACATATAGCCACCATTCTACACTTCCCACATTTAGCCACCATTCACATGCCTTATATAGCCACTTTTTTTGTTCTACACTTCCCACATATTGCCACCATTCCACAATGCCCACATATAGCCACCGTTCTACACTTCTCACATATAACCACCGTTCTATACCTCTCACATATAACCACCGTTCTACACTTCTCAAATATAACCACCGTTCCACAATGTCCACATATAGCCACCATTCTACACTTCCCACATATAGCCACCATTCTACACTTCCCACATATAGCCACTGTTCCACAATGCCCACATATAGCCACCGTTTTACACTTCTCACATATAACCACCATTCTACACTTCTCGCATATAACCACCGTTCTACACTTCTCAAATATAACCACCGTTCCAAAAGGTCCACATATAGCCACCATTCTACACTTCCCACATATAGCCATCATTCCACAATGCCCACATATAGCCACCATTCTACACTTCCCACATGTAGCCACCGTTCCACAATGCCCACATATAGCCACCATTCTACACTTCCAACATATAGCCACCGTTCCACAATGTCTACATATAGCCACCATTCTACACTTCCCACATATAGCCACCGTTCCACAATGCCCACATATAGCCACCATTCTACACTTCCCACATATAGCCACCATTATACACTTCCCACATATAGCCACCATTCTACACTTCCCACCTATAGCCATCATTCCACAATGCCCACATATAGCCACCATTCTACACTTCCCACATATAACCACCGGTCCACAATGCCCACATATAGCCACGGTTCTACCCTTCTCACATATAGCCACCGATCTACACTTCTCACATATAACCACCGTTCTACACTTCCCACATGTAGCCACCATTCTACACTTCCCACATATAGCCACCATTCTACACTTCCCACATGTAGCCACCGTTCCACAATGCCCACATATAGCCACCATTCTACACTTCCCACATATAGCCACCATTCCACAATGCCCACATATAGCCACCATTCTACACTTCCCACATATAGCCACCATTCCACAATGCCCATTTATAGCCACCATTCTACACTTCCCACATATAGCCACCATTCTACACTTCCACATATAGCCACCATTCTACACCTCCCACATGTAGCCACCGTTCCACAATGCCCACATATAGCCACTAATCTACACTTCCCACATATAGCCACCATTTACACTTCCAACATATAGCCACCATTCTACACTTCCCACAGTAGCCACCGTTCCACAATGCCCACATATAGCCACCATTCTACACTTCCCACATGTAGCCACCATTCTACAATTCCACATATAGCCACCATTCTACACTTCCCACATATAGCCACCATTCCACAATGCCCATATATAGCCACCATTCTACACTTCCCACATATAGCCACCATTCTATACTTCCCACATATAGCCACCATTCTACACATCCCACATGTAGCCACCGTTCCACAATGCCCACATATAGGCACCATTCTACACTTCCCACATATAGCCACCATTCCACTATGCCCACATATAGCCACCATTCTACACTTCCCACATATAGCCACCATTCCACAATGCCCACATATAGCCACCATTCTACACTTCCCACATTTAGCCACCATTCTACACTTCCCACATGTAGCCACCGTTCCACAATGCCCACATATAGCCACCATTCTACACGTCCCACATATAGCCACCATTCTACACTTCCCACATGTAGCCACCGTTCCACAATGCCCACATATAGCCACCGTTCCACAATGCCCACATATAGCCACCATTATACACTTCCCACGTATAGCCACCATTCCACAATGCCCACATATAGCCACCATTATACACTTCCCACATATAGCCACGATTCCACAATGCGCATATATAGCCACCATTCTACACTTCCCACATATAGCCACCATT
>CM026403.1:46964185-47072038 GCA_014843695.1 Archivesica marissinica
ATTATTATAAAGTCGAACGTCTCATCTGTTTTGGTGGCGTGCCATTCCAGGACCTCTTCCCGTTCTTTGGAACTCATAAAGGCAACGCCGTAATATTTCTGTACTGGATATGATCCTACGTACTGTTGGTTCTCCTTCGTGTTAAAGAAATGAGGGAACCAACCTTTCTTCAACTCGGTCAATCCAAACGTTTTCGGCAGGGATCCTAACTTCATGGGTAAACAATTGAGACTGTCGATCACTTTAATGTGTAGACCTTTCTCTACCGTCATGTACATGATCTTGGACCCGTTGTAGATAATCTTGTCCGGACGTATGGAATGGTCGATCAAATATTCTAGCAGGAAATAACCGTCGTAGCCTTTCATGTTATGAGCTACGGCCTTGAAATATTTATGTTGGTCCGTAAATAGCCATTGACCAAATTCTTTAGTCGTATTTTCTCCTTGAAATATAGTTTCTCTGAATCCGCATTTACCGGGGCATGGTCCGGTATCTTCGTTATCAGCGTTATCACATTCTTCGCATCTAGTACCGCATCCCTTGCAGACAGATTCTGGAGTTAATTTCTTATCGATACATTTTGGACAGACTGAGTGGGTCACGACGAAATTGGGTCGATGGGTGGCCTTCCCGCACCACGAGGTTCTACAATTCTGACATTGTTTAGTAGACTTTACATAGCTGATCAGGTAGGCAGTCTGTACATTCGGATTTCTTGGTCGGTAGGTATCCTTGGGAACATTGGTCAGCATCATCCTGGGTACACTCGAAATCGAAAAAGATGAATTTTGGCTTGAAATCTTCTTTGGCCCGAATTGATCGGAGATAGCAGAGATGATCGTCTAACACGTATTTTTCGCAGGATTTACAGAAATATTCGCCGCACCGATGATCTTCCTTCTTCCTCTTCTGTATATTTATGACTTTATAACACGTCGGGCATTTCCACCATATCTCGCATTGGGATTGGCCTCTGACCTGTCCTTTATTTTTTCCATGCCTATGTTTGGGTTTCTCCAAGTGATGTTGATAACAGGCGTTGGATCTACACGTCATATTACACTCGGAGCAGTCCACGGGCGTATCCGATTTGGGGCAGTTGTCCCTTTTACAAACTATACAATGGGTTTCGCATTGATGTTTTGTTCGGTCATCGTAATGTTTGAGACATCTGTCACAAAAATATATGGAGCTGAAGAAGCCGGTAATACTGGTAATGGCGTGAATATGATCGTCGTCCACCAGATAGAGGTAAATACACGGTCGTTCGTCCGTACTGGGACATGTGATAAACTTATTCCCGAGTCGGGCGTTGATCACCATCACTTTCACGTTCAACGCCGCTTCGAATGCCTCTATATCGTTCAAACTGGATGGACGGTCGGTCGAAACACCCGCCATTTCGCTTAAAGCAACGGCGAGTTGCTTCTGCTGCTTCCGTTTTTTATTACAGAGATTATTATAATAACTTCTTGGAACTTTCTGGTGATGGAGTATTAGTTCCAGGTTACTTTTCTTTCCTCTCCCTTTCGTTATATTTTTCCATTCTTCGGGAGTACATGTATTTAGTTTCGCCCACGCCATCCCAGTCGCTCTCGCCATACACAGCTGGTCGTCATTCTCGATGGTGACGATGGATTTCTTTAAGTACAGCGACTTATTCTGTCCGCGGAGTCTGGTAATACGTCGCCTGGTTCCGCCTTTAGGTAGGTCTATGGTTCCTATTGAAATCTCGAAAATCTGATCCAAGGATAAGTCTTGTTTGTTATTTAAGACTTTACCTACGATCTCCATGACGGCTTCGGTGTTCAACTCGTCCCAGGGTCTCAAAGGTACTACGATAGGATCTTGGAGCCCGTCGTGATGGATGACGACCCGACCTAAATCGGTCCCCTCCAAAGCGCCCCGAGCTCGATCCAGCACGTCGTCTAACATCCGATGTAACCCGTCCCTGACATCGTTGAGCCGTTGACCACGGTGCTCTTCGTCGACCTTGACCTGGTACGTTTTATCCAAGGCCGAATTCTTAGCGTACGCCCTCTCAGACATTTTTCTTATCGTATACTGTAGACCTCCGGAAGGTGGGGTGTCGGGTTGAGGGTCATCTCCACCCCCTATTTGAGCGATTGGGGGGTCCCAATCGTCCGTCAAACATATACGCTCAGTCTCCTCCATTTCTTCTTGATCCAATAAATAGACTCTAAACGTCTCTTCAGTATCATCGGCGCTCGACGGTGAGGCCCCGGGGGTGGCCATACTTCTAATCAGCCCGTCTAACTGGTCTGTGACAAATTCGTCCCCGTACTCCGGATGTAGTAACTGAAACAGCCGAAACCTCACCCTAGGGCATTCTTGAAGACCCCACGTGACGGCGATGTTCATCAAATCGTTTTCGTTGTCGAACGAATTTATAATATCGTTTACCGAATTCATCTTGAAGGCTTGGTTTCTTGTAAAAGAATGAATTTATAGGGCAGATATATACTACATTCTCTCATTTCATCGGTCTGCTATTTTTAGTAACGGACGTCACTATCCTGGATTCTGATTGGTCGGTTATAACGTCATTTTATAGAAATGAGTTATTTATAGTAACGTAGGTAATTGTTATTTATAGCAATACGCTCTCCTTGGATAAATAAAAATAGCAATACCGGTTCTAACTAGTTTTCTATTTATAGTAACGTATGTCATTGTTATTTATAGTAATACGTTCTGAATGGATGAATATAAACAGCCTGTTGCAACTAGTTTTCTATTTATAGTAACGTAGGTCATTTATAGGATAGGTCTATACGTGTCTGGGCATGATTTCGTGACGCCAACGACTGACTGGTGTAATATTCCGGAAACTATAAACACGCTCAGTCCTTTGCGACTTAAGTATCGGATGCCATAGTGTTAAGATATTTAGGTACCTATACGAATTATATAATAGAGCATCGCGGCCATCAACATCTTACGATCGAAATGACGATAATAAATATAATCATTTTATCGGTATAATGAGAATGTGTAGAGGGAAGTAATTGTGTACGGACATTAGCTACGTAATTATAATTAAGGGTAGATACGGACATAAATGGAGCGACACACCCCGAGTCGAATGGACCATTAATAAGCGAGATAGTGTTTTCCCGCCATTTTTATCCTCCATTTTGAAAATCGTAGGCGCGGAACGTATAATCGTTTAGTATGATTATCGAAACCCCCGGATAGATAGGACCTATAATAAAGCTTATATAACGAATTTATATCGTTACTTACGGTTTTTCGGATCACTACTTCCGGTATGAGGTCGGACCATTAATTGAGTCGCGGATTCGTCATTGCCTCTTCGAGATCTTTCCGACGATACTAAACACGGCCAGTTTCCTCGAAAGTTCATTTTTCTTCAAACTTATTTACGATTAAAGGGACATAATCGGTATTATAGATATATCGAATAATGATAGATCAAAATGAAGGGTAGCGTCGGACTCGTGACGACGATACGCGTATATTAGAACTAACGTATAGTTACGTTACTTACGTTTAAATATTTTTTCATTTTCATTATTTAAGACTTTAAGGATATATAAAATCTTTAAACCTCGATATCTCGAAAACTACTCGCCGTATAAATAAAGGAAAGATATCGTCGGATCGGTCTCGCCGAGCTACGTCGAAGTATACAGATTTCTACGCTCTAACGCCGAGTCGAAAAATTGATGACGTCCGATTCGTAGGCCAAGTCTTTTAGCTCCATTATAAACAGCATAGAGCGTGCTCATACGCGGCGCGAGACCTCGGTTTAAAGTCCCATCTGAAAGACTGTTAATTTTATTAGGGTCAGGCGGGGATCGAATCTGCGACCCCTGGATTACCAGTCCAGCGTGTTAACAACTGGACTACAGATCCGTCTGTATATGTCGTCTGCTATATTACTAATCCTATGATTATATCGTATGCTCCTACTTGTTACGTGAGGGGTCGGCAACTTATAAAGAATAGCCATAGCTGAAGTTATGAGGTGAATGTATTATCTATTGGTAATGGAGCATCGCAGGCATCTGACTGACTGCTACTATTATTAAGGTGTGGTGGGCACCGAACCGTCGACAAGAACTTAATATTTTATGAACGCGTGGATTATTTTATTGAACAGGGGATGTAATTAGTTTATACAAATTTATGTTAGCTCGATCGCAAAACAAGTATTTGACATTTAACATTTCTTAATTACATTTACGGATTTCCGCGTCGATTTGTAGTAATTCGTAATTAATTACCCGTCTTACCTTTAGATTTTAACGGCTGACATTTGGGACATATTTAACGACGCGAGCTATTTAGAATTACCTGTATGAATGTGTCAGATTTGATTCCATGCTGCTTTCTCGATGCTTAAGCATTTCTCTCGCATTCCTAGGGATACTGTATAGTGAATAATCTTCCAAGTATTCAAAGATATTTAGATATGACACACTGGGTTTTCGAGATATGTAGCACCGCGCATGTACTATCAATTATATTAATCGTTCCATCCCGCGTCTCATATTCCTTGATATGCGAATATGTTGGATGGATAATATTATTTTATTACAAATTTATATTTGCTCGATCGCGAAACAAGTTCTTACAACTTATATTAATCGCTCTGGATATCTCATTCCTGATGGAATCCATCGCCCTCTAAAACGTACATTACGGATTATTAATAATTTATCGCGTTTTTATGGAATTATACGTAACGAGGTAAGATATATATTATTCATTTTCGCTAAAGTACATAGGTTAAGTTTGTATATAGCGTATAATTAGGATTTCTTACGCGATAAAAACGTAAGCCGAGTTTGAATAATATAATGAACCTATCCGTTGACAGCATGGTTGTGCAGCTTATGAAACGTTTGAGGCCTAAGTCCGTTCTAATCGGTCTATATTTATAGAAGCGTTCGTAATCGTTATTTATGGATCGGTTCGTAGTCGATATTTATAGAAACGTACGCGATCGCTATTTATAGAGCGGTTCGTGTCTCGAGACGGAACGAACGTATTTGTACTCGATTATTTTACGTCATGGTCATATAAGGTCATCCAAAATGGACGCCGCGTAGAGACTTATACGCTGTTACTAGATCGTCCGAGATGGACACCGAACATACGCCTTCGTACACAGAGCTCGGTAGTTGCGCGATACGTCATCAATAGGCTCTATAGTGACGCGTATACTAAAAAAGCAAAGAGACGACTTTACTACTACGGCTAATTGGATTCATAACGAGTTATGCAGAATGGCTACTTGGATTCATGATTGAGTTATGCTGAACAGCTACTTGGATTCATAATGAGTTATGCTGAACGGCTACTTGGATTCATAATGAGTTATGCTGAACGGCTACTTGGAATCATGATTGAGTTATGCTGAACAGCTAATTGGATTCATAACGAGTGATGCTGAACGGCTACTTGGAGTCATGATCAAATTATGCTGAACGGCTACGCTACTTGGATTCATCATCGACAACACACACTCCTGGAATAAACATACTGACAATGTTCTCAAAAAGTGTATTTATATTTACTGTCTCGTATGAAATTATATCTCTCTATTCCCAATTGCAAACTCTTCTACAATACTTATATATTGCCTCACTGATAATGTTGTTGTTTAATTTGGGGTAACTGCAACGAATCTTTAGGAGATAAACTTGTTCCATTCCAAAAGAGAGCAGCTACAATAATTCTAGATCAGGATTTCGACAATCCATCGCAATTATTATTCTCCCAACTAAAATAGGTGACATTTCCAGAAGGCTATGCAAATGTATAACTCATTACATGGAGCTGCTCCAGAATACTTAAAAGCGTCCATTCCTCTTACTTCTGATATACATCCTAGAGTTCTCAGAATCAGTTATACACGCCAAGACCAATCTATGAATTATTTCGTAATACGTTTACATTTTCAGTATCATCTATTTGGAATGCATTGCCTCACTCAGTTCAAAATGCTCCAACTATCCAACAGTTCACAATGCTCTACTCAATGTGGAACACTAACAATACAAACTAATCACATATTCCTACTATTATTACTTCAGAAGATAGTGCACACAGTCTTTAGCACATTTGAGCATTACCATTGCTATATTTACTAGATTCGTTTAACTGATTTCATACTTATTTTCAAGATACCCCTCCCCTATAAGTCATATCTGCACATTGTTATATAGATGTATTGTCATTAATTGTCTCATTCCCCTTTTCTACTATACTAGCAAGTTCTATACATCATAATCCATAACATTATATATATAGTTTCTCTACTTTTAAGCTTTAACATTATGGTAGATTAACTTTTGTTCTCTCGTACAATAATGTCATTGCAACTTGATACAGCTCTGTATGTTTTACTGTAAAAAATGGATAGAGTGGTGGAACCTACGCTCGGCGTAAATCCCACATATAATGGCCAGTATAAAATGTTAATTGCACTTGCTGTATATTATTATTTTTTTAAGTCGTGAAAACAAATTTCACCACTCTACACTGTATTTCAATGTATACCAGTCTAGTGTTTCAAGATATACCAGTCTAGTGTTTCAAGATATACCAGTCTAGTGTTTCAAGAGATACCAGTCTAGTGTTTCAAGAGATCCCAGTCTAGTGTTTCAAGAGATAACAGTCTAGTGTTTCAAGATATACCAGTCTAGTTTTTCAAGATATAACAGTCTAGTGTTTCAAGATATACCAGTCTAGTGTTTCAAGAGATACCAGTCTAGTGTTTCAAGAGATCACAGTCTAGTGTTTCAAGAGATCCCAGTCTAGTGTTTCAAGAGATACCAGTCTAGTGTTTCAAGAGATCCCAATCTAGAGTTTCAAGAGATACCAGTCTAGTGTTTCAAGATATACCAGTCTAGTTTTTCAAGAGATCCCTTTCTAGTGTTTCAAGAGATCCCAGTCTAGTGTTTCAAGAGATCCCAGTCTAGTGTTTCAAGATATACCAGTCTAGTGTTTCAAGATATACCAGTCTAGTGTTTCAAGAGATCCCAATCTAGTGTTTCATGATATACCAGTCTAGTGTTTCAAGAGATCCCAGTCTAGTGTTTCAATATATACCAGTCTAGTGTTTCAAGAGATCCCAGTCTAGTGTTTCAAGAGATCCCAGTCTAGTGTTTCAAGAGATACCAGTCTAGTATTTCAAGATATACCAGTCTAGTGTTTCAAGAGATCCCAGTCTAATGTTTCAAGATATACCAGTCTAGTGTTTCAAGAGATCCCAGTCTAGTGTTTCAAGATATACCAGTCTAGTGTTTCAAGATATACCAGTCTAGTGTTTCATGAGATCCCAGTATAGTGTTTCAAGAGATCCCAGTCTAGTGTTTCAAGATATACCAGTCTAGTGTTTCAAGATATACCAGTCTAGTGTTTCAAGAGATCCCAGTCTAGTGTTTCAAGATATACCAGTCTAGTGTTTCAAGAGATCCCAGTCTAGTGTTTCAAGAGATACCAGTCTAGTGTTTCAAGATATACCAGTCTAGTTTTTCAAGAGATCGCAGTCTAGTGTTTCAAGAGATACCAGTCTATTGTTTCAAGAGATACCAGTCTAGTGTTTCAAGAGATCCCAGTCTAGTGTTTCAAGATATACCAGTCTAGTGTTTCAAGAGATCCCAGTCTAGTGTTTCAAGAGATACCAGTCTAGTGTTTCAAGATATACCAGTCTAGTTTTTCAAGAGATCGCAGTCTAGTGTTTCAAGAGATACCAGTCTATTGTTTCAAGAGATACCAGTCTAGTGTTTCAAGAGATCCCAGTCTAGTGTTTCAAGATATACCAGTCTAGTGTTTCAAGAGATCCCAGTCTAGTGTTTCAAGAGATACCAGTCTAGTGTTTCAAGATATACCAGTCTAGTGTTTCAAGAGATCCAGTCTAGTGTTTCAAGAGATACCAGTCTAGTGTTTCAAGAGTGTTTGTTTCAAGATGTTGTGTTGTATACCAGTCTAGTGTTTCAAGAGATCCTAGTCTAGTGTTCAAGAGATCCCAGTCTAGTGTTTCAAGAGATCCCAGTCTAGTGTTTCAAGATATACCAGTCTAGTGTTTCAAGAGATCCCAGTCTAGTGTTTCAAGAGATCCCAGTCTAGTGTTTCAAGAGATCCCAGTCTAGTGTTTCAAGATATACCATTCTAGTGTTTCAATGTATACCAGTCTAGTGTTTCAAGAGATCCCAGTCTAGTGTTTCAAGAGATCCCAGTCTAGTGTTTCAAGATATCCCAGTCTAGTGTTTCAAGAGATCCCAGTCTAGTGTTTCAAGAGATCCCAGTCTAGTGTTTTAACAGATACCAGTCTAGTGTTTCAATGTATGATCCTTACCGTTATGTTTCATTTTGCAGATCTAACTTTGAATTCACCTTTGAACTAGACATCAATCGGCTATACGGGTGTGAGATGCATACGTTTGATCCCAGGTATTGGTGGAATCGTCTGTTTTTATGTACTTGTTATGATGACTTTCATTTTGTAAATATTTTTATCAGCTTATTGTATGTTTTATATCCGTAATGTCAGTGTAATTGTTGACCATGGTATTACATAATGTCAGTGTAATTGCTGACCATGATATTACATAATGTCAGTGTAATTGTTGACCATGATATTACATGTCAGTGTGATTGTTGACAACGATATTACATAATGTCAGTGTAATTGTTGACCACGATATTACATAATGTCAGTGTAATTGCTGACCATGATATTACATAATGTCAGTGTAATTGTTGACCATGATATTACATATATCAGTGTAATTGTTGACCATGATATTACATAATGTCAGTGTAATTGTTGACCATGATATTACATAATGTCAGTGTAATTGCTGACCATGATATTACATATATCAGTGTAATTGATGACCATGATATTACATATATCAGTGTAATTGTTGACCATGATATTACATAATGTCAGTGTAATTGTTGACCATGATATTACATATATCAGTGTAATTGCTGACCATGATATTACATAATGTCAGTGTAATTGTTGACCACGATATTACATAATGTCAGTGTAATTGCTGACCATGATATTACATAATGTCAGTGTAATTGCTGACCATGGTATTACATAATGTCAGTGTAATTGCTGACCATGATATTACATAATGTCAGTGTAATTGTTGACCACGATATTACATAATGTCAGTGTAATTGCTGACCATGATATTACATATATCAGTGTAATTGATGACCATGATATTACATATATCAGTGTAATTGTTGACCATGATATTACATAATGTCAGTGTAATTGTTGACCATGATATTACATATATCAGTGTAATTGCTGACCATGATATTACATAATGTCAGTGTAATTGTTGACCACGATATTACATAATGTCAGTGTAATTGCTGACCATGATATTACATAATGTCAGTGTAATTGCTGACCATGGTATTACATAATGTCAGTGTAATTGCTGACCATGATATTACATAATGTCAGTGTAATTGTTGACCACGATATTACATAATGTCAGTGTAATTGTTGACGGTGATATTACATAATGTCAGTGTAATTGTTGACCACAATATTACATAATGTCAGTGTAATTGCTGACCACGATATTACATAATGTCAGTGTAATTGTTGACCACGATATTACATAATGTCATTGTAATTGCTGACCATGACAACAGGCAATGTCAGTGTAATTGCTGACAGTGACATTACGTAAGGCTAGTCTAATTGTTTCTGCTATATGCACCAGAATAGTGACATTACGTAATGCTTAATCTTGAGAACTGTTAACTTTGATTACATATCATCAGCATAACAACAAAATAAAGACCATATCACGTAAGTTAAGGCCACAGGAAGGCCCATCTTGTAGATATACTTCGAGCAGGGCACATAACATACCCCTACCTCAACCTGACAACACAGTGGAAACATGCCAAGTACAAGTTATATCCCTTGACACATGATATCGTCAATCTGACACCTGAGTCAGCTCTCACCTTGACCTTATTTAGTTCAACATTAGTATTGTCACGTTGATGCTTGGTGTGTTGTAACATAACCTAATTACAATGTATACATGTATTTCAGCAAAAATGCCAGAGGAATTGTAATGCCATACGAACTGCACTTTCATCTTCAAGGTCTGTCTGGCAAGGATTATGTAGATGAACACGACTGGGAAATGCGCAAATTCGCAACAATTGTAAAGGAGCTTCACCATGAAGGAGTTAGTCTAGTTTCACATTTGTAATCCTGTTATAATTGTCATTAAACTGATACAAGTCAAGGGCATACATAGCTAAGCTGCTACAAGCCAGGGGCGTAGCTTGAGCTTAATATAAGTATATGTGCCATTTAGAAAAGGGGTGCAGGGATAGTTTATATCGCAGCAGCTGCCTTCTGAGTCATTTAAATCAAATTAATGCATGTTTTGACGAGAATTAAGGAACAGCTATCCTCCAACTAGCATGGGAACAGATGTTGATATATTTTGCCTTGTCCTTCATATAAATATATTTCTGTGAACACCCAAGTCATTAATTGAACTGATAATATCATAATGTCGTTTTCCCTACCGTAAAATATTGAAAAATCGACAGACTTTAACCCAAGGTATCCATCAGCATGCAAGTCAATGAAATACCGACTTATTTTCATATTCTTATTTCATTTTTCGCATTTTCAAATTTTGAAGAAAATGTAAAGACACGTGCCTACAGTGCCTATAGGAAGGTACGCCACTGCATTGTACCATATAGGAAGGTACGCCACTGCATTGTACCATATAGGAAGGTATGCCGCTGCATTGTACCGTATTGGAAGGTACGCCCCTGCATTGTGCCATATAGAAAGATACGTCCCTGCATTGTACTGTATAGGAAGGTACGCGCCTGCATTGTGCCATATAGGAAGATACGTCCCTGCATTGTACCGTATATAGGTATGCGTCCCTGCATTGTACCGTATTAGGAAGGTATGCCCCTGCATTGTGCCGTATATAGGAAGGTACGTCCCTGCATTGTACCATATTTAGGAAGGTACGTCCCTGCATTGTACCCTATATGAAGGTACGCCCCTGCATTGTACCGTATGGGAAGGTACGCCACTGCAATTATTCCAGTGAAATCATCAGATTAATAATATTAATGCTTAATATAAACACCATTATTGAAGTCAATATAATTCAGTATTTTGAGTCACAGAGTAGAATGTTTATCCGGACATAGAGTAGAACGTGTGTTCTGACAGAACGTACACAGTTTATTAGGACATAGAGTAGAACACGTGTTCTGAGAGAAAGTATAAAGTTTATTCGGACATAGAGTAGAAGGCATGTTCTGACAGAACGTACAACGTTTATTCGGACATAGAGTAGAACACGTGTTTTGACAGAACATACACAGTTTATTCGGATATAGAGTAGAACACGTGTTCTGACAGAACATACAAAGTTTATTCGGATATAGAGTATAACACGTGTTCTGACAGAACATACAAAGTTTATTCGGACATAGAGTAGAACGTGTGTTCTGACAGAACGTACAAAGTTTATTCGGACATAGAGTAGAACGCGTGTTCTGACAGAACGTATAATGTTTATTCGGACATAGAGTAGAACGTGTGATCAGGCAGAGAGTAGTGCATGTGTTCAGACAGAGAGTAGAGCGTGTGTTCAGACAGAGAGTAGAGCATGTGTTCAGACATAGAGTAGGGCAAGTGTTCAGACAGAGAGTAGAGAATGTTGGTTCAGACAGAGAGTAGGGCATGTGTTCAGACAGAGAGTATAATGTTGGTTCAGACAGAGAGTAGAGAATGTTGGTTCAGACATTGAGTAGAGCATGTGTTCAGGCAGAGAGTAGAGCATGTGTTCAGGCAGATAGTAGAGCATGTGTTCGGGCTGAGAGTAGAGCATGTGTTCGGGCAGAGAGTAGAGCATGTGTTCAGGCAGAGAGTTGATCATGTGTTCAGACAGAGAATATAGCATGTGTTCAGACAGAGAGCAGAGTGTGTGTTCAGACAGAGAGTAGAGCATGTGTTCAGACAGAGAGTAGTGCATTTGTTCAGGCAGAGAGTTGATCATGTGTTCAGACAGAGAATAGAGCATGTGTTCAGACAGAGAGTAGAGAATATTGGTTCAGACAGAGAGTAGAGCATGTGTTCAGACAGAGAGTAGAGCGTGTGTTCAGACAGAGAGTAGAGCATGTGTTCAGACAGAGAGTAGTGCAAGTGTTCAGACAGAGAGTAGAGAATGTTGGTTCAGACAGAGAGTATGGCATGTGTTCAGACAGAGAGTAGAGCGTGTGTTCAGACAGAGAGTAGAGCATGTGTTCAGACATAGAGTAGAATGTTGGTTCAGACAGAGAGTAGAGAATGTTGGTTCAGACATTGAGTAGAGCATGTGTTAAGGCAGAGAGTAGTGCATGTGTTCAGGCAGAGAGTAGAGCATGTGTTCGGGCAGAAAGTAGGGCATTTGTTCAGGCAGAGAGTTGATCATGTGTTCAGACAGAGAATAGAGCATGTGTTCAGACAGAGAGTAGAGCGTGTGTTCAGAAAGAGAGTAGGGCATGTGTTCAGACAGAGAGTAGAGCATTTGTTCAGAAAGAGAGGAGAGCGTGTGTTCAGTCAGAGAGTAGTGCATGTGTTCAGACAGATAGTAGAATGTTGGTTAAGACAGAGAGTAGAGTATGTGTCCAGTCAGAGCATAAAGCGTGTGTTCAGACAGATCATAGAGCATGTGCTCAGACAGAGAGTAGAGCATGTGTTCAGATAGAGGGTAGAGCATGTGTTCAGACAGAGAGTAGAACATGTGTTCAGACAGAGAGTAGGGCGTGTGTTCAGACAGAGTGTATAGCGTGTGTTCAGACAGAGAGTAGAGCATGTGTTCAGATAGAGAGTAGAGCATGTATTCAGACAGAGAGTAGAGCATGTGTTCAGACAGAGAGTAGAGCGTGTGTTCAGACAGAGAGTAGGGTGTGTGTTCAGACATAGAGTAGAGCATGTGTTCAGACTGAGAGTAGAACGTGTGCTCAGACAGAGAGTAGGGCATGTGTTCAGACAGAGAGTAGATTGTGTGTTCAGACAAAGAGTAGAGCATGTGTTCAGACAGAGAGTAGGGCATGTGGTCAGACAGAGAGTAGATTGTGTGTTCAGGCAGAGAGTAGAGCGTGTGTTCAGAAAGAGAATAGATTGTGTGCTCAGACAGAGAGTAGAGCATGTGTTCAGACAGAGAATATGGCATGTGGTCAGACAGAGAGTAGATTGTGTGTTCAGACATAGAGTAGAGCGTGTGTTCAGACAGAGAATAGAGCCAATGTTCAGACATAGAGTAGAGCATGTGTTCAGACATAGAGTAGAGCATGTGTTCAGACATAGAGTAGAGAATGTTGGTTCAGAAAGAGAGTAGAGAATGTTGGTTCAGACAGAGAGTAGAGTATGTGTTCAGACAGAGAGTAGAGCATGTTTTTAGGTAGATATAAGAGCATGTGTTCAGACAGAGAGTAGAGCATGTGTTCACAGAGAGAGTAGAGCATGTGTTCAGACAGAGAGTAGCGCATGTGTTCAGACTGAGAGTAGAGCATGTGTTCAGACAGAGAGTAGAGAATGTTGGTTCAGACAGAGAGTAGAGCATGTGTTCAGACATAGAGTAGATCATGTGTTCAGACAGAGCGGAGAGCATGTGTTCAGACAGAGAATAGGGCATGTGTTCCGACAGAGAGTAGTACATGTGTTCAGACAGAGAGTAGAGCGTGTGATCAGACAGAGAGTATAGCGTGTGTTCAGACAGAGAGTAGAGCATGTGTTCAGATAGAGAGTAGAGCCTATGTTCAGACAGAGAGTAGAGCATGTGTTCAGACAGAGAGTAGAGAATGTTGGTTCAAACAGAGAGTAGGGCATGTGTTCAGACAGAGAGTAGAGCATGTTTTCAGGTAGATATAAGAGCATGTGTTCAAACAGAGAGTAGTACATGTGTTCAGACAGAGAGTAGGGCGTGTGATCAGACAGAGAGTATAGCATGTGTTCAGACAGAGAGTAGAGCATGTGTTCATATAGAGATTAGAGCATGTGTTCACAGAGAGAGTCGAGCATGTGTTCAGAAAGTGAGTAGAACGTGTGTTCAGACAGAGAGTAGAGTGTGTGTTCAGACAGAGAGTAGAGCATGTGTTCAGACAGATAGTAGAACGTATGTATCAGACAGAGAGTAGGGCCTGTGTACAGACAGAGAGTAGATTGTGTGTTCAGACAGAGAGTAGAGCGTGTGTTCAGACAGAGAGTAGAGCGTGTGTTCAGACATAGAGTATAGCATGTGTTCAGACAGAGAGTAGAGAATGTGGGTTCAGAAAGAGAGTAGAGAATGTTGGTTCAGACAGAGATTAGAGCATGTGTTCAGACAGAGATTAGAGCATGTGTTCACAGAGAGAGAGTAGAGCGTGTGTTCAGACAGAGAGTAGAGCGTGTGTTCAGACGGAGAATAGAACATGTGCTCAGACAGAGAGTAGAGCATGTGTTCAGACAGAGAGTATGGCATGTGGTCAGACAGAGAGTAGAGTGTGTGTTCAGACAGAGAGTAGGGCGTGTGTTCAGACATAGAGTATAGCATGTGTTCAGACAGAGAGTAGAGAATGTTGGTTCAGAAAGAGAGTAGAGAATGTTGGTTCAGACAGAGAGTAGAGTATGTGTTCAGACAGAGAGTAGAGCATGTTTTTAGGTAGATATAAGAGCATGTGGTCAGACAGAGAGTAGAGCATGTGTTCACAGAGAGAGTAGAGCATGTGTTCAGACAGAGAGTAGCGCATGTGTTCAGACTGAGAGTAGAGCATGTGTTCAGACAGAGAGTAGAGAATGTTGGTTCAGACAGAGAGTAGCGCATGTGTTCAGACATAGAGTAGATCATGTGTTCAGACAGAGCGGAGAGCATGTGTTCAGACAGAGAATAGGGCATGTGTTCAGACAGAGAGTAGTACATGTGTTCAGACAGAGAGTAGAGCGTGTGATCAGACAGAGAGTATAGCGTGTGTTCAGACAGAGAGTAGAGCATGTGTTCAGATAGAGAGTAGAGCCTATGTTCAGACAGAGAGTAGAGCATGTGTTCAGACAGAGAGTAGAGAATGTTGGTTCAAACAGAGAGTAGGGCATGTGTTCAGACAGAGAGTAGAGCATGTTTTCAGGTAGATATAAGAGCATGTGTTCAAACAGAGAGTAGTACATGTGTTCAGACAGAGAGTAGGGCGTGTGATCAGACAGAGAGTATAGCATGTGTTCAGACAGAGAGTAGAGCATGTGTTCATATAGAGATTAGAGCATGTGTTCAGAGAGAGAGTCGAGCATGTGTTCAGAAAGTGAGTAGAACGTGTGTTCAGACAGAGAGTAGAGCGTGTGTTCAGACAGAGAGTAGAGCATGTGTTCAGACAGAGAGTAGAACGTATGTATCAGACAGAGAGTAGGGCATGTGTACAGACAGAGAGTAGATTGTGTGTTCAGACAGAGAGTAGAGCGTGTGTTCAGACAGAGAGTAGAGCGTGTGTTCAGACATAGAGTATAGCATGTGTTCAGACAGAGAGTAGAGAATGTGGGTTCAGAAAGAGAGTAGAGAATGTTGGTTCAGACAGAGATTAGAGCATGTGTTCAGACAGAGATTAGAGCATGTGTTCACAGAGAGAGAGTAGAGCATGTTTTCAGACAGAGAGTAGAGCGTGTGTTCAGACGGAGAATAGAGCATGTGCTCAGACAGAGAGTAGAGCATGTGTTCAGACAGAGAGTAGGGCATGTGGTCAGACAGAGAGTAGAGTGTGTGTTCAGACAGAGAGTAGGGCGTGTGTTCAGACATAGAGTATAGCATGTGTTCAGACAGAGAGTAGAGACTGTTGGTTCAGAAAGAGAGTAGAGAATGTTGGTTCAGACAGAGAGTAGTGAATGTGTTCAGACATAGAGTATATCCTGTGATCAGACAGAGAGGAGAGCGTGTGTTCAGAAAGAGAATAGGGCATGTGTTCAGACAGAGAGTAGTACATGTGTTCAGACAGACAGTAGAGCGTGTGATCAGACAGTGAGTATAGCATGTGTTGAGACAGAGAGTAGAGCATGTGTTCAGATAGAGAGTAGAGCATGTGTGCAGACAGAGAGTAGAGCATGTGTTCAGAAAGAGAGTAGAGCGTGTGTTCAGACAGAGAGTAGCGCGTGTGTTCAGACAGAGAGTAGAGCATGTGTTCAGACAGAGAGTAGAACGTGTGTATCAGACAGAGAGTAGGGCCTGTGTACAGACAGAGAGTAGATTGTGTGTTCAGACAGAGTGTATAGCATGTGTTCAGACAGAGAGTAGATAATGTGGTCAGACAGAGAGTAGGGCATGTGTTCAGACAGAGAGTAGAGCGTGTGTTCAGACGGAGAATAGAGCATGTGCTCAGACAGAGAGTAGAGCATGTGTTCAGACAGAGAGTAGATTGTGTGTTCATACAGAGAGTAGAGCGTGTGTTCAGACAGAGAGTAGAGCAAATGTTCAGACATAGAGTAGAGCATGTGTTAAGTCATAGAGTATAGCATGTGTTCAGACAGAGAGTAGAGAATGTTGGTTCAGACAGAGAGTAGAGCATGTGTTCAGACAGAGAGTAGAGCGTGTGTTCAGACAGTGAGTAGAGCGTGTATTCAGGCGGAGATTAGAGCGTGTATTCAGGCAGAGAGTAGAGCATGTGTTCAGACAGAGAGTAAAGCATTTGTTCAGACAGAGAGTAGAGCGTGTGTTCAGACAGAGAGTAGGGCGTGTATTCAGGCAGAGAGTAGGGCGTGTATTTAGGCATACAGTAGAGCGTGTGTTCAAGCATAGAGTAGAGCATGTGTTCAGACATAGAGTAGAGTGTGTGTTCAGGCATAGAGTAGAGCGTGTGTTCAGGCATAGAGTAGAGCATGTGTTCAGGCATAGAGTAGAGCGTGTGTTCAGGCATAAAGTAGAGCATGTGTTCAGGCATAGAATAGAGCGTGTGTTCAGGCATAGAGTAGAGCGTGTGCTCAGGCATAGAGTAGAGCGTGTATTCAGGCATAGAATAGTGCGTGTGTTCAGGCATAGAGTATAGCGTGTGTTCAGGCAGAGAGTAGTAGAGCATGTGTTCAGGCAGAGAGTAGATTGTGTGTTCATACAGAGAGTAGAGCGTGTGTTCAGACAGAGAGTAGAGCAAATGTTCAGACATAGAGTAGAGCATGTGTTCAGTCATAGAGTATAGCATGTGTTCAGACAGAGAGTAGAGAATGTTGGTTCAGACAGAGAGTAGAGCATGTGTTCAGACAGAGAGTAGAGCGTGTGTTCAGACAGTGAGTAGAGCGTGTATTCAGGCGGAGATTAGAGCGTGTATTCAGGCAGAGAGTAGAGCATGTGTTCAGACAGAGAGTAAAGCATTTGTTCAGACAGAGAGTAGAGCGTGTGTTCAGACAGAGAGTAGGGCGTGTATTCAGGCAGAGAGTAGGGCGTGTATTTAGGCATACAGTAGAGCGTGTGTTCAAGCATAGAGTAGAGCATGTGTTCAGACATAGAGTAGAGTGTGTGTTCAGGCATAGAGTAGAGCGTGTGTTCAGGCATAGAGTAGAGCATGTGTTCAGGCATAGAGTAGAGCGTGTGTTCAGGCATAAAGTAGAGCATGTGTTCAGGCATAGAATAGAGCGTGTGTTCAGGCATAGAGTAGAGCGTGTGCTCAGGCATAGAGTAGAGCGTGTATTCAGGCATAGAATAGTGCGTGTGTTCAGGCATAGAGTATAGCGTGTGTTCAGGCAGAGAGTAGTAGAGCATGTGTTCAGGCAGAGAGTAGAGCATGCGTTCAGACAGAGAGTAGGGCGTGTGTTCAGGCATAGAGTAGAGCATGTGTTCAGGCATAGTATTCTGCCTGGTTAGCAGATAGCTTAACAGTTCAACCAAAAACCGGAGAAGTGGATTAACTTTCGATTCTTTATTGACTCGTAAAAAACTGAAAGTACACAAATATAACAAATAACTAATACAGGTACAAAACACACAATACAATCAGCTATGGCAGACTGAACAAACTATTATAACCGCCTAGCTTTACCAGGTACGGTTCCTGGGCTGACCAGTACTTCACACAAGTAGTCGTGTAATTAAGTTATATCTGGATTAACAATTAAATTGATTTCTATTTAATTATAATACAACAATCTATAAAATATGCACAAACTCACTCATTAAGACAATTAACGTAGCAATGCGTACACAAAATTAATATCATGAAGCACACAGCTCATGTGCGAAATGGATTGAGTACGAATAAATGTCTAACGACATCTAATAAGCATTTTCCCACAAAAAGAGAACCACTAGAAATTATACGACATATATCAAGCAATGTAAAAACTGTTCATATATACAAAAGACATATAAACTTACACTGTAGGGGCAAAGACTGACTATAAATTTAGCTTTGTTACTCGTGTGAGTAATTTGCTTCTTCCAAAATGTGTCGGAACTAGATAGCTCAACAAAGGCAAAATAAAATAAACGACCGCAAAGAAATTAAACTCCGGTAAATTTAGTCAAGGCAACACACTCCCCATCTGATATCCTTTTTAGATATCACAAATAACAATTTAAAAGAAATAGAATCACAACTAAATTCTGCTTCTTGACAACATTATAGGCTACATTTCTTGTAGACTAATAGAACAATTACCTTGTTGTAAACAACAAATTACTCTTGTTAAAAACAGTTATCGGAATTGTAATGAATTAATACAAGTGCATATTAAACATATTCTCTAAAGTTAACCTTTTAAGGCATTAATTCCAAATATTTTGAAATCTTAATAGTAATATCACAAATATCATATACTATACAGTATGAATAATTATACTGCAGAAAGCAAAAAATTGGAGCATGCACTTTTACTCTGGGTTAACAACCGTATACTGATTTCTGTAAACTTTCAAACTTTACTGGTACCACAATTTGTAGTACAGTAAGAGATTCCGAAATTATTTAAATTTCAAACATCACAATATTATGATTCACTCATCTTAGTACATATAGTCACTCAAGTCTGAACTATTAGCATTTGCGTATTGGCAGCACCAATTCCACTATGGGACGAATGTAACTCAGAGTTTTTCCATCCCTAATCACTCCCACTTTTACTTTGCGAACTTTATCGTCAATGCTAGGAAAAGCTTCAAGAACCACACCGACAGACCAATCGTTTCGCGAAACAGTTTTATCCTTCAACAGGACCACATCACCGACTTGGACGTCTGGATGAGACTATCATTTTCTACGTGGCTGCAACAACTGTAGATACTCCTTCCTCCAACGTGACCAGAATATATCTGCAAGGTGTTTGACGCGCTTTCACTGGTGTCGATACATGTCCTTCACGTCTATATGTGTAACTGGCTGTGTATCGATATCCGTCTTCTGTGTTAGTAAGACAGACGGAGTCAACATTTCAGGGATTTCACTGTCGTGAGAAACGGGAATTAAAGGTCGCGAGTTCACAATAGCACTGACCTCTGACATGAGTGTAATCAAAACATCATGCGTCAGGTTCTTAACGTCCGCCAGCATGGATTCCAGAATACGTCGTGACACGCCAATCATGCGCTCCCACACGCCACACATGTGAGAACTATGACTACTACACAAGAATTTTGGAACAAATGGTTACGGATTTCAGCTGTTTCTACATGTATGCTATCTACGCCCAAATCATCTGTTGCCCCAACAAAATGTGTACCCCGATCTGAGCGGAACTCCTTTACCTTTCCTTTAAGAGCGACAAACCTCCTTAATGCATTAATAAACGCTGAAGAAGACAGTTCGTCCACAATCTCAATGTGGATAGCCCTAATAGTCAAACAGGTAAACAATACTGCCCATCTCTTGTTGGTCGCCTGGCTGTTTCTTGTTCGCCTAGTCACAATTTGCCATGAGCCGAAGGTATCCACTCCTACAAAGGTGAAAGGAGGTGCCTCTTGTACACGATCTGCATGAAGATCTGCCATTATCTGGGTTTCAAGGCGTCCTCGAAGTTTGAGACACTTTACACATATGTGAATGATAGAGGAGATCAATCGCTTCGCTCCTGTGATCCAGATACCGGCTGATCTGATTGCTCCCTCTGTGAAGTGTCTGCCCTGATGGCATACCATTTCATGGTGATGACGAACCAGCAACGTCGGTATATGATGCTTGCCAGGACTGATCAGCGGATTCTTTTCAGCTGACGTCAGATGACCTTTACTTAGCCGGCCACCGACTCTCAACAGACCTTGGTTGTCCAGGTAGGGGCTGAGCGACACCATCGAACTGTTCCTTGGTATTGCCTTGCCGGTCTTGAGGCACTCAAACTCGGTAGTGTAAGTATCTTCTTGAACAGTCTTGATGACAAAGTCCTCTATGCGTTGAAAACTGTCGACAGTTCTGGAATTTCGACAGATATGCCATCCTTTACATTCAGAATTCACTCGGAATGACTTGGCGATATGTGCACGGTTCATCAAAGCAAGTACTAAGCGCTTCCAGGAGGAGAATCTAGCGAATCGCTGTGTACACAGGTTGCCATATTCTGTGGTGTTTGTCGCCATGACCTTGACCTGTGCCCGTAACTCTTTGTCGCAGTCGGGATCTACCAAAGGATAGCTAACGTCAGTGCTATTACGGTCGTTAAATGTATGGGTCCCTACTGCTGGTCCTGTTAACCAGCTGCTCTCTTGCAAATGCTCAACGGACAAACCTCTGGTAGCAACGTCAGCAGGATTCCGTTGTGTATTGATATAGCTCCATTGTTGTGGAGTCGACGATCTGTGTATACGGTCTACTCTGTTGCAGACCTACATGTGGAAACGCCTGGTGTTGTTACTGATGTAGCCGAGGACAATCTTACTATCGGTATAGTATCTGACTTCATCGATCGCCATGTCGAGCTGTTCCAGTAATATGTATGCAATCTGAACCGACAGTACTGCATCACACAGTTCCAGGTGTGGAATGGTATGTCCTTGAGAAGGTGCCACCTTTGCTTTGCCCATGATAAAACTTGTTTCGGCCATGTCTGGGAAGTAGCTCACAAGGTATGCCACTGCTGCCACTGCTTTTTCTGAAGCATCCGAGTAAATGTGTAGCTCAACTCGAGATACCAGGCTCAGTGCTCGTGTCGTGTAGGTACGACGAATCTGAATATTGCGGAGATATTTCAAGGACTCTTTCCATGTATCCCACTCCTGTTGTTTCTCTGTAGGTAAAGGCTGATCCCAGTCTACACGGTCTGACATAAGATCGCGAAGTATGATCTTCCCTTGAATGGTGACTGGTGCCAGGAATCCAATAGGGTCAAACAGGCTATTCACAGTAGACAATATACCTCTTCGAGTGTAAGGTCGTTCCTCGGAAGATACAGCAAAGGTGAATGTGTCAGAATTCAGATCCCATTGTAGACCAAGACTTCGCTGTACAGGTAGAATGTCAGTACTCAGGTCAAGGTTTTTGATATCCTTGGATAGCTCCTCGTCTGGAAAGGCCTTCATTACATCTTTGCTGTTCGATGCAATCTTATGTAAGCGCAGCCTACTACCTTCTTGGAGAGCTATTTTGGTACGTTTCAACAAGATGACAGCCTATTCCGCCGTGGGAAGTGATTTCAGAACGTCGTCTACGTAGAAGTCGTTTTCTACTAGATGGTTAATGTCTGGTTCATAGCCCTGAACTGATTTTTGCACCCCATACGTAGCGATGGCAGGAGACGTACTATTCCCAAACACATGTACCCGCATACGATACTCAATCAAATCCTTGTATGGGTCATTGTGTACCAGAAGAATCTGAGGTAATCTCGGTGTTTCTCCTCAACTTGAAAACAGTAGAACATCTGTTCAATATCGGCAGTTATCGCAACTTCTTCCTTGCGGAATCTAAGCAGTATGCCGAGTAGACTGTTTGTGAGATATGGCCCTTTAATCATGATACTGTTGAGAGAGACACCTTTGTACACAGCCGATGAATCGAAAACCCCTCGTATCTGGTCGGCCTTCTGCGGATGTCGTACACCAAACAATGGCAGATACCAGCATTCATCAGTGTATGTGATCGGTGGAGCGATTTCTGCATGACCTTTATCGATAACACCGCCCATGAAGGTCACAAAGTCCTGTCTTTTTTTCGAGTCTCGTTTGAGCGAGTTGTCTAAGATGTTGGCCCTGTTCAGTGCCAGCGACCTGTTGTTAGGCAGTCGATTTCTAGGTGTACGAAACGGAAGGGGTGCGATCCAGTTACCGTTTGGATGTTCGTGCATCTCCGTGTCCATGATATCTAGAAACTGTTTATCTTCCCTAGAGAACCCTATCTTCTCGTCATATTGGGTCCGAATGAACAGCGGGGGCTTGTTATCACAAATCGAGTCATGATCATGTTCTTTGACAGTAAAGTTATTTGGACAAGGTGGAAAAATTGACGCCCTATCTCCACTTAACATGTAAGTTTTGTTAACATTGACAATGTCTGGTTGATGTACTTGGCCAAGGCAAACTTCACCTATGATTACCCAGCCCAGACTAAGCCATTGCGCATATGGCGAACCCGGAGGACCAATTCTTTGGTCGTGAACGTGGTGCACTTCGATCAGATCTCTGCCTATCAGTAGGAGTACGTCTGCTTCACTACATAACTCAGGAATGAAACGAGCAATATCATCCCTAATGTTTGGTATTCCACTACACTCTATAATGGTAGGAAGTTTGAACGTGATGCTGCCATCTACAGCTTCTACAACACAACCAGATGCCCTACGTCCCGATGCTACAGCCGTGCCTAAACATGTGTTCATGGTATATTCATACTCGTCACTGTTTATCTCAAGTTGTGTGAAAAGTTCTAGCCTGACGAGCGAGCGGTTGCTCTGTTCATCCAAGATCGCGTACGCCCGGATTTTGTAATCAGGTTTACTCTCTTCATATATATTGACCAACACATACTTGGCACATGATTTACCACTAGAGTGTTGGTTGCCGCAAACTTGTGTGCACTTAGGAGTTATGACAGAGTTTGTTTGCTCCCCACCTTGGTTAGCCTGAGTTGGTGCATTTCGGTTCATATGCATGGCTGTACAGTGTCGTTCACTACTACATTCACTACATTGTATCTTTTGTTCACAGTTACGAGCGACGTGTTGACTAGGTTGACAGCATTTAAAGCATATTCTATTGTCCTTCAACATATTTCTTTTCTCATCCCATGACATTGACCTAAAAGATCTACAAGTGTCCAATGTGTGTTTGGTTTTGTGTATTGGACAACGAGTAGGGTCAGTCGCTGAATAAGGCAGTTTATATGTTTCTGTCTGAACTTCTGTTTTTCTGCTTGAAATAATAGTAGCTCTAACGTTAACATTCTTTCGTTCAACTGATGTGACTATTGGATTGCTGTTATATACAAATCCAGGATCGTTCTTGATTTTTGCTTGCTCACTCAAGAACTCAGAGAATACAGACAATGGGGGGTAAATAACAGTGTGTCTATTTTTGTATGAACTTGCTTTGTTGGTCCATTTTTCCTGTAGGTTGTATGGAAGCTTGTTTACTATAGGAATGATGCCAACTGAACAATCAAAGTATGATAATATCATAGTGTATTTAGGATCACACTTTAGCGATTCTAGTTCTGCCACAATATCTGATAGTTCATAGAGCTTTGTAAAGTCCTTGGAATTCAGTTTTGGAAAGTTCTCCAACTTTTTCAAGATGGCTGCCTCTATCATTTCAGGAGCACCGTACCGGTCATCTAAACGTTCCCATATCTTTATTAATCCATTCTCGGGATTGTATGCATTTGCTGATTTAATACTGATCTCATGTTTCTTGGATTCGTGTCCCAGCCACTTAATTAACAGATCAATCTGTTCCGATGCAGTGTCGCCCATTTCCTTTACTACGTCACTGAAGCTAGCTTTCCATGAACTGTACGTTTCTGGTTTGTCATTAAAACATGTTAACCTAGATAGAGCCAAGTCCTTCCTTAACAAAAATTTTGTCAAATTGTTTGCCAAATTATATATAGGAATTGGATCTCGACCTAGACTCTGTGGAATTGTAGGTTGCTGCCTTTTAATATATGTAGCTGGTATTATTCGACTAACACATGCTGCTGGCATGTCAGTCAACGCATCATCTTCAGGAAGAAATGGTTGGGCATATGGATCTAATATGCGAGTAGCCGGAGGGTTTCCGGTGTCTGACGTTATGAATTCAGCCGTTCGTATTAGTGGATCAGATCTAGGAATAGCTACAAGTCTTTCACTCTTATCCATTACCCTTTTACTTGAAATCGTGTTTTCCAATGCATCTGCTTCAGCTTCTGCAGCTGCTATTTCTTTCTTTTCATTTAACAGTTGTATTTGAATGTCAATATCAGCCTATTTACGAAACGATGCGGCTGCAGTGACTTTCTCTTGTTCTTGTATGTCTAACTGCACACGTTTTATGTGCGCCTCTTGTTCAGTGTAAACCAGTTTTGCTTTTGCTGCTTCCGCATGAGCTTGTTTTAGAGCAATACTAGTACTAATCCTGGATGATGCTTTACTTTTCATGCTAGATGACGCAGAATTAGACTTAGACTGTACTGTTTGCAACTCAAGAAGGGTGTCTTGTATCTGTTTCAAGAAATTGTCAACAGTTCCACAGAAACGACCATTTTTAGTAGACTGATCAATACATTCAAGGTTGCTTTGTTCTGTACAAACTCTAGTCAAGTATGACAGGAACTCGGAATACAGTTTCTGATACCTTTCAAAGTGATCATTCAATGTTTTAGCAACACCTTTAAGTATAAAGCTATTCGGTACTTCAAATACATTGTCATTTAATTTACTATGAATAGTGTCGCACACGGATGTCAACTTTGACTTATACTCGATTACTCTCAGTTCATACTGCTCCATAGCTTTTGGTGTTAATTTCTCCACACGTTGAGATTGCTGAACATTTCACTAAAACGTATTAGATATATATGTTACCATCTTCACTACTATTTCAATGTTGAACCCCATGGTGGTAACACAACAAGGTATTTAATACATAAATACATGTAGTAACGCTTTATGCGTAAAACACTTTGTGTTTAACAATGTCCCAAAATGTGTAGACTATATCTTGAAGAGTTGACCATGGAGTGATGGACGTTTCCGATGTGCCGGTGGCCAGTATCTTGCGAGACTATGGATGCCGTATACTTGTAGTCAGAGTCGATGACGATGTAGTTTTTTTACTATTCTGCCTGGTTAGCAGATAGCTTAACAGTTCAACCAAAAACCGGAGAAGTGGATTAACTTTCGATTCTTTATTGACTCGTAAAAAACTGAAAGTACACAACTATAACAAATAACTAATACAGGTACAAAACACACACTACAAGCAGCTATGGCAGACTGAACAAGCTATTATAACCGCGTAGCTTTACCAGGTACGGTTCCTGGGCTGACCAGTACTTCACACAAGTAGTCGTGTAATTAAGTTATATCTGGATTAACAATTAAATTGATTTCTATTTAATTATAATACAACAATCTATAAACTATGCACAAACTCACTCATTAAGACAATTAACGTAAAAATGCGTACACAAAATTAATATCATGAAGCACACAGCTCATGTGCGAAATGGATTGAGTACGAATAAAAGTCTAACGACATCATTCTAGTAAGCATTTTCCCACAAAAAGAGAACGACTAGAAATTATACGACATATATCAAGCAATGTAAAAACTGTTCATATATACAAAATACATATAAACTTACACTGTAGGGGCAAAGACTGACTATAAATTTAGTTTTGTTACTCGTGTGAGTAATTTGCTTCTTCCAAAATGTGTCGGAACTAGATAGCTCAACAAAGGCAACATCCCCGTCCTGAAGTCAAACAATACCATCATTAGTGAACCAAAGGAAAAGGCAGAGGCACTCAACACCCAGTATACTTCTGTATTTACCAGAGAGACGGATGATCAACTTCCTGAGATAGAAGGTCCCCCGGTCTCCGCAATGACAGATATCGAGTTCACCAGCCTAGGAATTGAGAAACTTCTCGATAACCTGAACCCATCCAAAGCATCAGGTCCTGATCTCTTACCAACCAGAATACTTAAGATGGTATCCAGCCAGATTGCCCCTATCCTGAGCATCATATTCCACAGTCATACAACACTGACCAAGTACCATTAGACTGGCAAAATGCAAATGTAACTGCTGTATTTAAGAAGAGTGATAAGACCAACCCAGCCAATTACAGACCAGTCTCTCTAACATGTATCCTGTGTAAATCCATGGAACACATTGTTTTTAGTCAATTCATGAACCATTTGGACCGGCATAAGATCCTCGTAAATTTTCAACATGGATTTAGAGCAAACCACTCCTGCGAAACCCAATTACTGAACACCGTAGAAGACTTATCACGCAGACTTGATAAGAGAAAGACCACTGACACACTGATCCTGGATTTCAGTAAAGCCTTCGACACAGTAGCTCATCGAAGACTTCTCCACAGACTTACACACTATAGTATAACCGGCTATATAAACAACTGGATAGAGTCATGGCTATGCCATCGCCAGCAGAAAGTAGTCCTTGATGGATCTTCATCCTCAGACTCTCCAGTCTTGTCTGGTGTACCACAAGGCACGGTGTTAGGGCCGCTAATGTTCCTTCTTTACGTGAACGATATTGGCGACAAGATATCTCCTCTTACTACTATCAAGCTTCTCGCTGATGACTGTCTGCTATATAGAAACATCAACAGTACTCAAGACGAGATACAACTGCAACTAGATCTAAACACGATGGTTGAATGGTCCAACACCTGGCTAATGCGCTTCAATGCAGCTAAATGTCACCTACTCAAGACCACCAGACAACGCAAACATCTTCAGACCCAATATAACATCGAAGGGAACAACCGCCAGGAAGTACAACATCATCCGTACCTTGGAGTGGAATTGACCTCAGATTTAACATGGAAAACTCACATCAGCAACATAACTGGCAAAGCCAACATGATTCTTAACCTACTAAGAAGACATCTTTATGGATGTAGCCAAGAAGTGAAATCAAGGGCATTCACATCATTTGTTCGACCACATTTGGAGTACTCATCTTCAGTTTGGGATCCTTACTTTAAACAAGATATTCAAGCCTTAGAAAAAGTTCAGCGCAGGAGCGCCCGTTTTGTCACTGGTGTCTACTCCTACAGAGAAAGTGTAACATCCATGCTTGATCAACTACAATGGCCGCCTCTACAACAACGCAGAACCAACAAACGACTAGTAACATTTTACAAAGCTACCAACAATCTGTCTCCAGTCACCATCCCAGAGTATGTCACAACCTCCACCGGCCGCACAAGAACACACGACTTAGCCTACATCCAATTGCACACCAGTTATGAACAGTACAAGAACAGCTTCCTTCCTCGTACCATCAGGGACTGGAATGCGCTTCCTCCTGACCTGGTGCAGACCACATCTGTAGACGAGTTTGGCCTTCGTCTGCAAAAACTAACAGCCTAGACACTTGACACGTTTTTATCAGTTTTTAACTGTACATACGCCTTAGAGCTCTTAACCATTTTGATGATGTCACTTGCCCGTGATGCATTAGCCCTGGGCAGTATTGAAGTAGAGGAAGTAGGCAAAATAAAATAAACGACCGCAAAGAAATTAAACTCCGGTAAATTTAGTCAAGGCAACACACATAGAGTAGAGTATGTGTTCATCCAGAGAGTAAAGCATGTGTTCAGACAGAGTGTAGAGCGTGTGTTCCGGCAGATAGTATACTATTCGATATGAAATATTTTTGCATACATCTTGTATCAATATATTTTCAGAAAATAATTGATTTGCTGAAGATTGATATAGAAGGATCGGAATGGTATGCCATCCCTGAAATGATTGAGAGTGGCCTACTCAGCAGAGTTAAGCAAATTGTTATTGAGGTGCACTACAATTTCAGCGGGATTTCAACGAGTGGAGCGGAGCAGCTGAAAATTTTGAGAAAATTATACGAAAATGGCTTTAGAATATTTATGTTCGAACACAATTTATTTACTGTAAGCACATTCGATCAGCCAATAGGCACAATAACAACTTGTAACGAAGTGTCTTTGATTAATATTAATTTTAGTTGAAATGTATTAAAATTAAAATCTAGTAAGAATACGCTATAGAGAAAAATAGTAATTTTATATTTATATTGCAGTGTATATGTACAGCAGTATTATGTATCCTGTCGGGACAACATGATATACGAATGAGTGCAGTGTATATGTACAGCAGCATTATGTATCCTGTCATAGGACAACATGATATACGAATGATTGCAGTGTATATGTACAGCAGCATTATGTATCCTGTCATAGGACAATATGATATACGAATGATTGCAGTGTATATGTACAGCAGCATTATGTATCCTGCCATAGGACAACATGATAAACGAATGATTGCAGTGTATATGTACAGCAGCATTATGTATCCTGTCGGGATAACATGATATACGAATGATTGCAGTGTATATGTACAGCATCATTATGTATCATGTCGGGACAACATGATATACGAATGATTGCAGTGTATATGTACAGCAGCATTGTGTATCCTGTCATAGGACAACATGATATACGAATGATTGCAGTGTATATCTACAGCAGCATTATGTATCCTGTCGGGACAACATGATATACGAATGATTGCAGTGTATATGTACAGCAGCATTATGTATCCTGCCATATGACAACATGATAAACGAATGATTGCAGTGTATATGTACAGCAGCATTATATATCCTGTCATAGGACAACATGATATACGAATGATTGCAGTGTATATCTACAGCAGCATTATGCATCCTGTCGGGACAACATGATATACGAATGATTGCAGTGTATATGTACAGCAGCATTATGTATCCTGCCATATGATAACATGATAAACGAATGATTGCAGTATATATGTACAGCAGCATTATGAATCCTTTCGGGACAACATGATATACGAATGATTTCAGTGTATATGTACAGCAGCATTATGTATCCTGTCGGGACAACATGATATACGAATGAGTGCAGTGTATATGTACAGCATCATTATGTATCCTGTCGGGACAACATGATATACGAATGATTGCAGTGTATATGTACATCAGCATTATGTATCCTGTCATAGGACAACATGATATACGAATGATTGCAGTGTATATGTACAGCAGCATTATGTATCCTGCCATATGACAACATGATAAACGAATGATTGCAGTGTATATGTACAGCAGCATTATGTATCCTGTTGGGACAACATGATATACGAATGATTGCAGTGTATATGTACAGCAGCATTATGAATCCTTTCGGGACAACATGATATACGAATGATTGCAGTGTATATGTACAGCAGCATTATGCATCCTGTCGGGACAACATGATATACGAATGATTGCATTGTATATGTACAGCATCATTATGTATCCTGTCGGGACAACATGATATACGAATGATTGCAGTGTATATGTACAGCAGCATTATGTATCCTGTCATAGGACAACATGATATACGAATGATTGCAGTGTATATATACAGCAGCATTATGTATCCTGCCATAGGACAACATGATAAACGAATGATTGCAGTGTATATGTACAGCAACATTATGTATCCTGTCGGGACAACATGATATATGAATGATTGCAGTGTATATGTACAGCAGCATTATGTATACTTTCGGGACAACATGATATACGAATGATTGTAGTGTATATGTACAGCAGCATTATGTATCCTGTCGGGACAACATGATATACGAATGATTGTAGTGTATATGTACAGCAGCATTATGTATCCTGTTGGGACAACATGATATACGAATGATTGCAGTGTATATGTACAGCAGCATTATGTATCCTGTCGGGACAACATGATATACGAATGATTGTAGTGTATATGTACAGCAGCATTATGTATCCTGTCTGGTCAACATGATATACGAATGATTGCAGTGTATATGTACAGCATCATTATGTATCATGTCGGGACAACATGATATACGAATGATTGCAGTGTATATGTACAGCAGCATTATGTATCCTGTCATAGGACAACATGATATACGAATGATTGCAGTGTATATGTACAGCAGCATTATGTATCCTGTCGGGACAACATGATATACGAATGATTGTAGTGTATATGTACAGCAGCATTATGTATCCTGTTGGGACAACATGATATACGAATGATTGCAGTGTATATGTACAGCAGCATTATGTATCCTGTCGGGACAACATGATATACGAATGATTGCAGTGTATATGTACAGCAGCATTATGTATCCTGTCATAGGACAACATGATATACGAATGATTGCAGTGTATATGTACAGCAGCATTATGTATCCTGTCATAGGACAACATGATATACGAATGATTGCAGTGTATATGTACAGCAGCATTATGTATCTTGTCGGGACAACATGATATACGAATGATTGTAGTGTATATGTACAGCAGCATTATGTATCCTGTTGGGACAACATGATATACGAATGATTGCAGTGTATATGTACAGCAGCATTATGTATCCTGTCGGGTCAACATGATATACGAATGATTGCAGTGTATATGTACAGCATCATTATGTATCCTGTCATAGGACAACATGATATACGAATGATTGCAGTGTATATGTACAGCAGCATTATGTATCCTGTCATAGGACAACATGATATACGAATGATTGCAGTGTATATGTACAGCAGCATTATGTATCCTGTCGGGACAACATGATATACGAATGATTGTAGTGTATATGTACAGCAGCATTATGTATCCTGTTGGGACAACATGATATACGAATGATTGCAGTGTATATGTACAGCAGCATTATGTATCCTGTCGGGACAACATGATATACGAATGATTGCAGTGTATACGTACAGCAGCATTATGTATCCTGCCATAGGACAACATGATAAACGAATGAGTGCAGTGTATATGTACAGCAGCATTGTGTATCCTGTCATAGGACAACATGATATACGAATGATTGCAGTGTATATGTACAGCAGCATTATGTATCTTGTCGGGACAACATGATATACGAATGATTGTAGTGTATATGTACAGCAGCATTATGTATCCTGTTGGGACAACATGATATACGAATGATTGCAGTGTATATGTACAGCAGCATTATGTATCCTGTCGGGACAACATGATATATGAATGATTGCAGTGTATATGTACAGCAGCATTATGTATCCTGTCATAGGACAACATGATATACGAATGATTGCAGTGTATATGTACAGCAGCATTATGTATCCTGTCATAGGACAACATGATATACGAATGACTGCAGTGTATATGTACAGCAGCATTATGTATCCTGCCATAGGACAACATGATAAACGAATGATTGCAGTGTATATGTACAGCAGCATTTTGTATCCAGTAGGGACAACATGATATACGAATGATTGCAGTGTATATGTACAGCAGCATTATGTATCCTGACATAGGACAACATGATATACGAAAGATTGTAGTGTATATGTACAGCAGCATTATGTATCCTGTCGGGACAACATGATATACGAATGATTGCAGTGTATATGTACAGCAGCATTTTGTATCCTGTCGGGACAACATGATATACGAATGATTGCAGTGTATATGTACAGCAGCATTATGTATCCTGTCGGGACAACATGATGTACGAATGATTGCAGTGTATATGTACAGCAGCATTATGTATCCTGTCATAGGACAACATGATATACGAATGATTGCAGTGTATATGTACAACAGCATTATGTATCCTGTCATAGGACAACATGATATACGAATGATTGCAGTGTATATTTACAGCAGCATTATGTATCCTGCCATAGGACAACATGATAAACGAATGATTGCAGTGTATATGTACAGCAGCATTATGTATCCTGTCATAGGACAACATGATATACGAATGCAGCCTAGCAAAGTAAATGTAAAGCAAAGTAAAATGTATATGTTACTAATTATGGGTCAGGTAATACTCTCGACATATAATGAGTCATACTTTTATTTCTCAAATTTGGAAGTGGTAACTTTTGAAAAATAAACATCTTTATATTACATTTGTTCTTATTGTTCGTTGTTTCACCATATTACAGCTACGCGAAATCATCGAAGTGCAAGCTTAATGGCAGTTAGTTGTGCTATGACAGTGGAATTTCTGGGAATAGTCATGGCAGATGATCCCTCCTGTAACAAATATATTTCTCTTAATTCCACATCTATGCCGTACGTGTGTCCATTTGCATACATGTTTATATTAATATTTAGACATATACTCATTACAAAATATATTATTTTATTATTTAAAATATTATGGCATATAAGTTTTTTCTAATTCAAAGTTGTTATTCCAAAATACAGCTTCTAGTGTGTGACATAATATCGATTATTTTATTACAACACATCTCACCTTCAGTTTCAGTGTTATACTTGACTATAATGTCACTCTGGTTCATATTAATAAGTAAAACGTTGTCATTCACTAAACATTCTATCAACAAACACAGTTTTGTCAAGTGTTACGGTAGGGAAATGCGTGTTACATGACGGACTACTCGTGTTATATGAGGGAATTCTAACAACAAAACATACCCAATCACCATTTACAGTCTTTTTTTATTGAACAGTAAACATTTTTATTGATAACAAATTAACAATTGAGTTTACCTTAACTGGCGTGACAACATGCAATTTATAGTATCACCCCCGACTTTCGTCCGGGGATACAATTAACAAATAACTATTGAACTAATACTTCCATGTATGTGAGCTATGTTTGCATTTGGCAATAACAATCTAGAAACAAAAACTAACATTGCTAATAGCATAGCATCAATTTACTACTTTATTGTGTCAACACCCATTTAGCATGGTTAGCAGTCAAGCAATTAGATTGCAAGATGTTTCCAAAATATCAGCAATGACTTGGTAATGGGAAATACTTATTCCTTTCACGTTTTCTGGTTCTGGTATAATTCCTATTATGTCATCAGTACTATACCAGCTACGATCTGTCACGGTACGAGGCCACATAAAACGATTTTCACCCTTCTTGCCAGTTGCTTTCATGCACTTAATGATGTTGAAGTTGCTTTCATGCACGTAATGATGTTGAAGTGGCATCCTCAACGATTCCCGGATATGGTCGCCGATTGTAATTCAGTAGAACGTACTTATTTATGCACGCGATTGGATCCCTGACGTCTTCGATGAGTTTTGTAGTGACATCGATGTTAACGTTCTCATTCATGTCCATTTCTGTTTCACACATATTATCCTGGCATTCCCCACCATCATTTTTATTGTGCATGTATTCCGATAGCTTTCACAAGTGGTATCTCCATTGATCTCATTCGCATCAGTAATTTCTGCTTCACATGTAATGTCATGACTTTCATAGATGGTATTTCCATTGAACTCATTCGCATCGATCAATTCTGTTGTACAGGTAGTATCGTGGCTTTCACATGTCTCCGTCATTTCTGCATCGACTGTAATCTCATGGCTTTCAACAATGTTGTTATTTGTGCTATCATTCATATCAGTGATTTCTGTTTCATCTGTATTCTCGTAGTTGTTGCATGTGTTATTATCAATTCTCATATTCTTATAAATCATTTCTGTTTTACCTATATTGTCGTGGCTTCATTGATATCTGTCATCTCTGTTTCGCATGAAATCTCATGCTTTTCACAAATTGTGCCATTTATGATGTCATTCTTATCAGTCGCTTCTGCTTCATCTATATTCCCGTATTCTTTAAACGTGGTTTCATCAATGCTCACATTGTGATCAGTCATTAATAGTTCACTTGTATTCTCGTGTCTTTCAGAAGTGGTATTCACATTGTTCTCATTATTATCTATCATTTCTGTTTCATCTGTATTCCCGTGGTTTTCACAAATTGTTTCATGTATGATGTCAATCTTATCAGTCACGTTCGTGTCATATGTATTCACGTGGCTTTTGTAATTGGCATTCTCATCGCACTCAGTCTCATCGATCATTTCTGTTTCAACTTTTTGGGGTTTCACAAGGAGCATTATCATTGTTCTCATTTATATCTGTCATCTCGGTTTCGCCTGTAATCTCATGCTTTTCAGAAATTGTTTCATATATGGTGTCAATCTTATCAGTCACTTCTGTTTCACATGTATTATCTTTGCCTTCACAGGGGGTCGTGTCGATCATTTCTGTTTCAATTGTACTCTGCTTGCTTTCGCAAGTGGCATTCACATTGTTTTCATTCATATCAGTACTTTCTGCTTCAACTGTAATCTTGTGGTTTTCACAAATTGTTTTGTTTACACTGTCAATCTGATCAGTCACTTCTGTTTCACCTGTGTTTGTGTGGCTTTCAAAAATCGTGTCCTTTATGCTGTCAATCTCATCGGTCACTTCTTTTTCACATGCATTATCGTGGCTGTCACAGACTGTATTATATATGTTATCATTGTTATCAGTCAGTTCGCTTTCCCCTGTATTATCGTGGCTTCTATAAGTGATTGCTCTCAGTCGTATCGATCATGTCTGTTTCAACTGTACTTTCATTGCTTTCATACCTACCAATCATTGCATTTTCACATGTATTCACTTGGATTTCATAAGCGGTATTCTCAACACTCACATGATTAGCAGTTATGTCCGTTTCACATGTAATCTCGCGGCTTCCATTGGTGATATTTTCATTGTTCTCATGCTTATCAATCAGTTCTGTTCCATCTATAATAAATTGGCCTTCGCAAGTACTGACATATTTGTCTGTAGTAGAATCAGGCACTACCATGGCATCAATCACACTGCCGTCATACACGTATATCGTGACAAGCTCCTCGTTTTCATCTACATCATATTCACATGAGCTCCTTACATTTTCTGCTTCATTGTGAATGTATTCATGTTCCTCCAGGCTTATGGGTAATAAGGGGACGAAGTGATTAGGGACCCAATGTCGTCATGTCGTCCCGAGTTGATGTCCATAATATGTGTATTTTGTCTTGGTCCACTCCTGATCTTGGAACAATAAGCTTATTCAAGACTTTCCGTACGCATGCGTCTCCTAACTGATGATACACTGAGTATATAGGTTTGTTAAGAATAGTAGACAGTGCATGTATCTGCCAAATTCCCATGTATGATCCGTCCTCTGCGATCGACATTACCTCTTTCCTGTACACGTTGCATACCCTTGTCTTATTTAACTTTGTCCCGGGAATATACGTTTGTGAATATTGAGTGTAGTTCCAAGACGGTTTTACTTTGTCTTTCGTGGAACTTGATGATCCATGTCCGTGTATTAAGAAGTTATCGTCAAGGTATTCATTCTCATTTTCAGCGAGTTCTTTTATTATCCGTACCCTCATTTCGGCAACGTTATCAGTATGTCCGAATGCAAAAACGCTGCCACATGGTGGGAGGCAATTCCCATCAGCGTTCACGACACAAGTACATAATTCTGTATCAGTCTGGACATCATCAGGCATGTGATTTAGTGCTACAAAATCAGCTTCAAGCTCTTTGTGTGATTCTATTGCATTCGAGCGCAGAGATATATCCTGGGTGTTTAATACATATTCATTCAACTGAATTGCCTGACACTTTTTCTTCAGTGTTGTATATGTTTTGCATGTATTCAGCTCATGGAGGTGTTTTTCAAAAATCTCTTGGCGGGCTAAATCTTGTATTATACTGGAGGTTATAGCATTACTTTTTGAAGCTCCTGATTTACTAGCTTTACATTCTGGTTTGTGATTATCTTCCAGTCCCTGTTTTCTGTCAATGTTGTCAGCATTAATATCTTTCTTGCTTTCAGATGTGTTGCTTTCATATATCGCTTTCTTGTATTCCTTGTATTCCTTGTGATTAAAATCAGATCGTTGCGTATCATTCTGACACTGTGTCCTATCTATTTTGGCAGACTTACTAGTAATATGTTTATTACAATAGCGTTCTCTCGTGTAACAATAAGTACATACTGGTTGTTTACAGACATTCAATACAATGCATCAGACATACTGTACTGTCACATGTTAAAATGACACGAATGAAAACTTAATATTAACAATCCATGATATTTCTATAGGGCATTACAACGTAGTTTTGATATACAAACCATTTCATCTTCCATGTAACAGTTTACTGTAACACTATTGTTCTCTGGTGTACACTATATACATAGTGATTGTCCACAGACATGGTTTTTAGTACAGCAGACATACCCTCTTGTCATATGATGACATAGTGTATATTAATATGATAGTGTGGATATTATTATTTATTTTATTAACGAACATAATCTGCATTTTTCATCGTGTAACAGTCTACTGTAACATGTGCGATCTCTCGTGTAACAGCATATTTATAGTTGTTGGTCTTATAAAAAATTTCAGCTGTTCTATACTTATTTGTATTAAGTTCTTCAAACATGAACATCCAAAGAAATGTAATTTCAACAGTACATACTTTTGTCAAACTACATAAATTCATCATCTTGAAACAAAAGATATGTTTTCCCTCCTATAACGGTTTTGTGCTTTACTGTAACAAAATCAGCTGCTACGGTAGTGAATGTTACATGAGAGATGTACGCACTGTTCTATTGCAATACTAATAATAATCGACCCCTTGATTCCATACATGGCTCAGTTTTAGAAAATGTACACAAAAACCCACCAGCCGCCTGTCTTGCAATAGCAAAACTATACCACAAAGACAAACTAATCACCGTAACAATATATACTGTTAGGAAATGTACGCATGTACCTACCACTCTTCAAACATTGATTCTTTACAAAATAAATTACGCCGAACTTGCCGCCACCACCATTTTGTGCATATAATGGCTACTCTTCAAAATGGATTCGGTGAGCAAGCATTGTTGCTAAGGGATCATACTGTACGCTACCCAGTTGTTACAGGAGTGAATTTGTGAACGGAATGTTGGTATCAAACTTTGATCATGTATTTTTCATATTAAATGCTACGGAGACACTGTGTTTTATGGTTCAGATACATAACGAAATATCAAATTAACTTTGGCAATAAAACTTTAGGTGAAATAATATTGTATGCCTCTTCCACGCTTCAGCAAAGTGCAGAAAACAGACCTGGATACAGCCAAAAAGTGCTGTTTTAGCATGTTTGAACATCAAAATAATATCATTCCGCTATCTGAGGGTCAAAATATTATTGATCAAGATGTTCAACTCAATTAGTTTTAACACCCTAATTAACACTTTGGGTCATACGATATTCTGTTTTTCAGAAAATCTGAAATATCAAGAATATGAACGAAAAACAATTATGACTCATATATACGTGTATGTGCTTACATCCGGGTGTCACTGTTTGAAATAAATATCATATAAATCACTGCAAATCATATTGAAGTCGAGATTGGTGGCACGTTCGTTTCAGGTTCAAAAGGCCCGCTATTCCTGCCCTGCTGGAGCAGTTACGAGTGTGCCTTTATAGGCAAGGCATTTAAATTCCACGTTGCCTTTTCTCTCTCCCTAGTGGCGATAGATACCATCAGGATTGAGGTGTCGAGAGTGATTAATATAAGTTGTAAGAACTTGTTTCGCATTCGAGCTAAAATAAATTTGTATAAACTAAATCAGATGACAGTGAAATGAAAGATGTAAAAATAAAATTGTTCCATACATTATAGATGTATATGTATTTGGAAAAGGTAGTAAATGAAGATGTATGATCTAATGTTAATTGCCGAATCCGTCCTGTAAATCTTGCTTAATGCATTATCAAACTGATGTTCACGAAGAGATATGTCTGTGAATATGGACAAACAAGTTATGCATTTCCGCAATATGTCAGTATCTCATAACCAGTTTAACTTTACCCATACCCAGTTTAACTTTACTCATACCCAGTTAAACTCTACTCATACCCAGTTTAACTTTTTTAATACCCAGTTTAACTTTACACACACAGATATTCAATTGAAGTACAGTAATGTATATAGATATGAATAGCATGATTATTGTATTATACAATAACTGCTCAATATGTGGCCCAATCAGCAAGCAGAGCTATGGGATTATATCCAAGTCCAAACTCATGTGTACAATGCCATTTTGTGTATTTACAAGACTTTATGATGCTATGGGCTGGCCAGTCATAAGCTACCCTGCAGCTATACGGGGTATGTCATCATCAGTCAGACAGTGGAGACCGCCATCAATCAGACAGTGGAAACCATCATCAGTCAGACAGTGGAAACCACCATCAGTCAGAAAATGGAAACCACCATTAGTCAGACAATGGAAACCATCATCAGTCAGACAGTGGAAACCATCATCAGTCAGACAGTTGAAACCGTCATCAGTCAGAGTGTGGAAACCGCCATCAGTCAGACAGTGGAAACCACCATTAGTCAGACAGTGGAAACCATCATCAGTCAGACAGTGGAAACCATCATCAGTCAGTCAGTGGAAACCATCATTAGTCAGAGTGTGGAAACCATCATCAGTCAGAGAGTGGAAACTACCATTAGTCAGACAGTGGAAACCATCATCAGTCAGACAGTGGAAACCACCATCAGTCAGTCAATGGAAACCATCATCAGTCAGACAGTGGAAACCATCATCAGTCAGAGGTGGTTTGTGGTGGTTGTGGTGGAAACCACCATCAGTCAGACAATGGAAACCATCATCAGTCAGACAGTGGAAACCATCATCAGTCAGACAATGGAAACCACCATCAGTCAGACAATCGAAACCACCATCAGTCAGACAATGAAAACCACCATCAGTCAGACAGTGGTAACCACCATCAGTCAAACCATGGAAACCACCATCAGTCAGACAGTGGAAACCACCATCAGTCAGACAGTGGAAACCACCATCAGTTAGACAATGGAAACCACCATCAGTCAAACCATGGAAACCACCATCAGTCAGACAGTGGAAACCACCATCAGTCAGACAGTGGAAACCGCCATCAGTCAGACAGTGGAAACCACCATCAGTCAGACAGTGGAAACCACCATCAGTCAGACAGTGGAAACCATCACCAGTCAGACAGTGGAAACCACCATCAGTCAGAAAATGGAAACCACCATTAGTCAGACAATGGAAACCATCATCAGTCAGACAGTGGAAACCATCATCAGTCAGACAGTTGAAACCGCCATCAGTCAGACAGTGGAAACCGCCATCAGTCAGACAGTGGAAACCACCATCAGTCAGACAATGGAAACCACCATCAGTCAGACAGTGGAAACCATCAACAGTCAGACAGTGGAAACCATCATCAGTCAGAGTGTGGAAACCACCATCAGTCAGACAATGGAAACCGCCATCAGTCAGACAGTGGAAACCATCATCAGTCAGACAATGGAAACCATCATCAGTCAGACAGTGGAAACCATCATCAGTCAGACAATGGAAACCACCATTAGTCAGACAGTGGAAACCATCATCAGTCAGACAGTGGAAACCACTATCAGTCAGACAATGGAAACCATCATCAGTCAGACAGTGGAGACCATCATCAGTCAGACAATGGAAACCACCATCAGTCAGACAATTGAAACCACCATCAGTCAGACAATGAAAACCACCATCAGTCAAACCATGGAAACCACCATCAGTCAGACAGTGGAAACCACCATCAGTCAGACAGTGGAAACCGCCATCAGTCAGACAGTGGAAACCACCATCAGTCAGACAGTGGAAACCATCATCAGTCAGACAATGGAAACCACCATCAGTCAGACAGTGGAAACCACCATCAGTCAGACAATGGAAACCACCATCAGTCAGACAATGGAAACCACCATCAGTCAGACAGTGGAAACCACCATCAGTCAGACAGTGGAAACCACCATCAGTCAGACAGTGGAAATCGCCATCAGTCAGACAGTGGTAACCATCATCAGTCAGACAATGGAAAATCAGTTGTTATGAAACAATACGAGTGGTGAAAGATTAAACAGTTAGATATTTCAATGGTCTTTCCGTTTGAAACAATCCACAAAGGAATTGTACCATAGGGTGGACAGTATGCAATGCAACTATTCTAATATTGTGTTAATTAAAGGCTATCATTACGGTAAAAAGCAATGCTAGTTGTATTAGTGAGCAAATTGGTATGTTAGTAATAGCTCTGTTACAGGTGTAAGTGACAGTCACCGAAATAATCTTAGGACATATAAACTGTTCCAAGAGAGAATAGAAATCGAAAATTAGGCATGCATCATATATATATATACTTCTAAAACATCATTGCAATGTCTTGGTTGCCCCACTCAAAATCGAAAGTGGACGAGAATTAAATGATTTTTAAGCCGAGTTCTTATATTTTTAAAGAATGACTATTTTAATATTCACATTTCGCAGTTTATCATGTGTTAATATCATAATATGGATATACTGTTCTAACATGGATCAGTATTTTGACTGTATAGGCAATGAAGGAATTTACTGTTGTTAAATCTGGAATAAAACATGCACGTGATGTCAAACGTGACGTCATTTATTTTGTAGCTTTGTGGCGTCATTTATGTACTAACACCAACTTCTTTTGTGCATTTTGAATATTTTGGTCAGAATGCCAATACACAACGGAAAGACAAATATTATTTTTTAAGTAAATATATTGTTTAATTTTAGTCTCTTATTAATCTTTTAGAGCGGTTTTGTACATGTATTTTAGAGTGGTTTTGTACATGTATTTTAGAGCGGTTTTGTACATGTATTTTAGAGCGGTTTTGTACATGTATTTTAGAGCGGTTTTGTACATGTATTTTAGAGCGGTTTTGTACATGTATTTTAGAGCGGTTTTGTACATGTATTTTAGAGCGGTTTTGTACATGTATTTTAGAGTGGTTTTATACATTGTTTTATGTTTTTATTATAAAAGTGTGTGTTTTAATAATATATGTATGTACAAAAGTGAGACTATAATAAGTATATGTCTGTATGTCTGTCTATCTTCCACTTCTCCTCATGAAACACTGGGTTGAGTTTGATGAAAGACGGCATATAATTATATTGTGGAATGAAGTAGATCTACAATGATTCCATTCACAAATATCGGGATGGCCATCTTGAACATCTATTCACGACTTATCCCCAACCACTGGGTTAATTCTGGTGCCTGTCTTGTACTATAGATTCGATTTCTCCTGCTCATTGTTGATGAAAATTGGAACAGGTAACTGATAGATCAAAATAGCTAACATGTTTTTGTCAAATTCCCACAATACATATGTGGAATGTTAGCTTAAGTTCAGACATACATCCATCACTAGTGATATCAGTAGTGATATGCATGTAATATTCTACTTAATAGTCGATTCTGCAGTGTACTTGAATGGATTTAAACTTTAATCGAAAACATATTCAGTGAAAGTCAATCAGTAACGTTAGTGTTTCACGGTACTGTCAAACGAAGTTTCAAGGTAAGTATGATAGACCATGAGCTGCTTATAGACCCCCCTCACCCATTGGGAATTTTTGAAGGGTATGTTTTCTGAAAGTACGTAACATAAGCTTTTCTGAGACCTGTTTATCCTCTGAGCGTTGCTGCTTTACTGAGTAATCGTCATGTAAATTACACCATGCTGCGTTACTTTAACGACAATAAGTGACTATGCTATATATCCAATATTTAACCACTAAGGTGGTGGTATGTGAACCAATACTGCTTGTAATTAATATTAGATATATTTGAAGGCTTAAACATACTTCATGTGTAGTAATTTACGTTACCTTTCGTTACGTTACCAACATTATTTAATTATTTTGATGATATTCCCATATTTCTCTGTGTTAGATAATTTGTTTCCGTAAATATATGATGACATTTAAAAGTGTTAAACCAATGACCTAGTTAAATTGCAAATAAGCACCAATTACAAATTGATCATCTATGAACACTCTACATAGATAGACAAGAGTAAGTACGAAATATTAGCCGAAAAGTTCTATTTTTACAATTATTTTATATATGAAATGCATGTATTAAGCAAAGTACTTAAAAGAGACAGTCTGACATGTCAATCAGTCTTATAGTATACAATTCTTAAAAGGGTACTCTAATTAGTTATATAGAGGAAAATAGAAAGTCCATAAGGTATTGTGAGAGGGGCAACATATCAGTTTTGGCTTAGTTTAATCATATTGTATTTCTCGATTCGTTTAGGAATACATAACATAACATTGCATTGGCATTAAACATTTACATATTTATAGCCGCAAACAATACAAATATTGTAAATAGTGATTTAAAAAAGGTAATTCAAAACAAATGACATGTACACAACAGCTGTATATTGTAGATGTATTCTACACGTATTATAATAGACATTAACGTATTAGTATCATCATTTCTCAATTTGAATGCATTAAATATATATTTAAAAACAGCATCTATTACTTTAGTCGAGTTTGCAGACATTAAGATTACAAACTCATGTACATGTGGCCAACGACAGTAATACGGTTTGAAGCATTGTCATCGTAGGGCGGTATATTTCGGACAGACTAAGAGAAAGTGGTACTCATTTTCTATCATCAATCTATCTATTTAAACATTTTCTTTCTTCTCATGGTATATTTGTATATCGACTGGTTTCTATAACTAGGTCGTGTGATGATCGAGAGACGAAATTTCGAGTGCTATTCTGTATGTATTTATGTGTATACTATTCATATATTTTTCCAACTCGAGTGTGTGCTTATATTCACAGTATGAGGATAATCGATATGAATTATTAATATTAGCATACCATGTTTGTTTATACATATCTAGTATACGTTGCTTTATTATAATTTTTATAGTTTAATAATTACGTGTCTTGATTTTCCCATATATTAGTCATTCCAATTTCATCGAGAATGGATTTTATCTGATAGGCCCAGTTTGAACCTCTGTATGTCATATTGTTTAACATTTTATAAATCTGTTTAACATTTTATAAATCTGGAGGGGTAGGGAATTCTCTGATTTAAGTAATTTGATCCAATATTTTTCGTGCGATTTCATGGGTATTCTACCAGCTTCTCCATATAGACCATCTAAGTTCGTTGATTTCTAAACACATACAATTTTACGTAAAAATTTACAATGTAATATTTTTAGATTCATATTTACCCCATACTTCTGAAGTGTAATTTAATACCGATCAAACAAGGCTATCAAATAGCTTACATTGTTCTGCAGTTGATATTTCAATTTGATTAAACACAATAAATAAATTATGTAATGCAAATGAGGCGTGTTGTGCCAGTCTCGTGTGTACGGAACCAATTGCCATTTTAAAAGAAATGTATACCTATGTACTTAAAGGAATCTACAACTTCTATTACAACATTACCAATTTTAAAATTATGATTTGTATTTCATCCTTTTTCGAATATCATAATTTTTGTTTTATTAATATTAATTTTTAAACTCCACTGATTATGGTATGTTTCAAGGTCATATAACATAGACTGTAACGCTTGTTGTGTTTCTGAAAATAATGTAGCATCATCTGTGAATAAGATCATGAATAGTTATCTCGTCACATGTGAATATACAATCGATGTCACTATTTATATGTTTAATGGTGTCGTTCAAGAAACATAAAAACAACAAACTTGAGCTCGGGTCTCCCTGTTTTACCCCTATATTTGAATTGAGGAAATCGGATTTATCTGAGTTGTATTTTACACACGATTTTACCACATTGTACATGGCTTTGATTGCGTTAACTATTTTTGAACTTTCATTTTCTTGGGTTAGCTTCATCAATATATATAATAAATGTCTCTGTATTTTGTCAAAACATTTGTCAAAGTCTATGCATGAACAATACAGTTTGTACCACTATTTAGGGTTGTTGCTATTATTGAGTGTAATATAAAGGTACTGTATACCTCCTTTTTGACACATGGAAGGTTGGATATATGATGTTGGCGTTGGACTGCACATTGTAGGCAATGCAACAGTTAGTGGCTAGCGTCCTCCAGAGCACCGCAAGTACATGAGGGAGAGTCGATTATGTTTTTCCTATGTAAATCAAAAGCCAGGGAGCTGCACCCTAATCGTAGTCTAGCGTGGTAGATTTGTAGCTTTCTCTGTCCGATATTATAAAGAGGTGAAGATTTTTTCTTGTTGATGTTCAACTTGGCCTTGAAGACTGATTCGGTCTCGGCGTTACGGGTTTCTTCTGGAAGGGAATTCCATTTTCTGATAGTGGAAGGGAGGGAGGAAGCTGCATGAGATTGCGTGCGTGTTTGGGGGACAGGTACATCTGGTATAGAGCGAAGGGAATAAGCTGGAGTGGTGGGTTCTGTGACAAGGTTGGATAGGTAATGTGGGGCTCGACTAGTCGTCATCTTGTAGAATAAGATAAGTTGGTGTTTTGCTCTGCTATCGGAGAGTGTTTCCCAGCAAAGTTCTCTAAGGAGGCTGTTTTTGTTGCAAAGCTTTGTGGCTCCTGCAACAATTCGCGCAGCTTCAACCTGTACAGATTCTATATCGTTTTTCAATTCGTCAGAGCAGTTGTCCCATACCACATCACCATATTCCAGAAGGGGCCTAACATACGATATGTACATCCGCTCTAAAGATCGTCTAGATAAATACAATTTGAGTGATCTAAGAATGCCAATACGCTGCCATGCTTTATTAACCATAGATGTAATATGTGCCGACCACTTCCCATCTTCGGTAAATGTTAGACCTAGGTGATAGTGAGAACTAACCTGGTTAATGGGGATGCCATCCATATACAGGACTGGGTGATTGAGTCTGTTGCGCTTCCTGGAGAAAATCATGGATTCCGTCTTCGATGGATTGAATGTCACCAACCAAGATTTTGACCAAGATTCAATTCGAATGAGATCGCTGTTCAGAATAGTGGCAGAGGTGTTTTGGTCTTCGACGATGATGTACAAACTAGTGTCGTCAGCAAATAGGCGTATGTTGGCCTTGATATCAGACACAATGTCGTTGATGTAGATAAGAAAGAGGAGGGGACCTAAGATAGACCCCTGAGGAACACCAGCTTTGATCGATGACCAGGAAGAGTTGGAGTTGGCAATTATAACACGTTGCTTTCGTAAGGTTAGATAGGACGCAAACCAGTTATAGAGAGAACCTCGAATACACAGAGAGGAAAGTTTGTGAAGAAGACCACGGTGCCACACACGGTCGAATGCTTTAGAAATGTCACACAAAACTGCCCGAACATATTTTCCATCGTCTAAGGCTCTGGAGATGTCATTGTACAAAAAGGCAAGTTGGTTGGTAGTAGAATCACCCTTGACGAAGCCTGACTGATAAGGAGTTAGAAGATTGTTAGTTACAACGTAGTTGTACAGATGCTTGTGTACACATCGCTCCATGAGTTTTCCAAGGCAGCTAAGGAGGGAGATTGGACTGTAGTTAGATGGCTTAGAAGGATCGGATTTTTTGTATACAGGACATACATTAGTCATTTTCCATGGAGAAGGGAAGGTTGAGAGTGTAAGTAGTTTGTTGAAGTATACAGAAAGAGGAGTTGCCAGCTCCTCGACACCGGCCGCGATTAGCTTAGGACTAACCATGTCCGGCCCACAGGCTTTGGAAGGATCGATAAGAGAAATGGCATCCTTAACATCCTTACATGTAATAAGAATAGAGGATAGGATAGAATCTGTGTTATTTGTATCAGGGGGAGTATTGTGATCACGGTCGTTGAGACAGGCTTGTTGACAGAAGTATGTATTGAGAAGGGTAGCCTTTTCCGTTGTCAATAAGTGTTGGAATGATTGACTGTTTACTCTGGTTGGTAATCTTTTTAGCAAGTTTAAACCATTGCTTTGCTGAGGCAGAGCTGGAATTCATCTTGCTAACAATGCTGTCATGGTAGTTAGTTCTTGTCTTACGTATCAGTGATGTTGTGTCGTTACGGATTTTTCTAAACTCGGTCCAATTAGCCACAGTATTTGAATGCTTATCATGCCTGTGTATTCGATTACGTCTGCGGATGGACCTGTGGACTTCACTAGTCATCCATGGAACGACATCTGGGCGGATTGTTACAAGTTTGTTGGGGATGCTTTGGGAGGCAGAAGAGAGAATAGTGTCTGAGATATTAATATATATTTTGTCCATGTTGTCGTTGTCGATGATGCTATTCCAGTATGTTTCTCTCAGAAGGGCATTGAACTTAGAGTAATCGCCCTTGTCATACAACCAAATGCGGCGTTTGAAGATTTTGGTTTTGAAAACAAGAGAACTGCTACAGTTGGACAGTGAAAACGGACAAGATCAGGTACAAAAGGATCAGCGACAAAGCTAGAGATGACATGTTGATGGTGTTTGACGAATATGAGATCTATAAGAGATTGTGAGTTTTCTGCAAAATGCGTAGGTGACGTGATAAGCTGTTCTGCATTGTACGACGAGATCAGGCGAGACATGTTATTATTATTAGAGATACTAGTGTCGATGTTGAAATCACCAGTCACTATGATGTTATCACAAGGTTGATTGAAGACTTGGTCAATGCTCTGTTCTAGTAGCTGCCAGTGAGTGTTGTTTGATGACGGAGGACGATATACGCCACCAACTAGAGGAGTGCGTTGGCTAATACGAATCTCTAGCCAAAGTGCTCCGAGATCATTCAGTTGTAGATCCTTGCGCTCAGTTGCATGAATGCCTTCTCGAACATATATAGCTACACCACCACCGATTCTGCCAATTCTATCACAGCGGAATGGAGGATTGAAATTTCGTATCTGAAGATCATAGTTCGAAATATCTGGGAAGAGCCATGTTTCAGTGAATACGAGATATATCGTAAGGTTGTGCCTCAATGGACAGGATATCGAGTTTGGGTCGGATACTCTGAATGTTGACGTGCGTTACACTTAATCCACTGTTTATGATAGTGCTGTATGAATCGGAAAGGGAATCAGATATATCAGTGTTGTTGTCTGGTCCTGGATTCAACTCCACATCTCCGGATTTGGTAGTTGTCAGTGTGAACAGGAATAGGTTTACCAGGATCTCTGATACGAAAACAGTGAGAGAGGTATACGTTGTGTCAGTGTATGTGTAGGGACGACAGGTAATACTGCGTCTAGACATATCTAGGGTGGACGCAATCGCTCCACGTCAACGTGTGGCGCTGTCGTCCCTATGGTGAATGATTTATAAATCGGTGGCACGCATCTACGTTTTCCGGACCCCCCAATGCCAAGTGTGACCCCGATTAAAACTAAAATGAGAAATATCATATGTATGACAAACTGGTATAGAAATGACCAGGACTTGGGCTCAAATTATATATATAGTAATGAAGAAACTATGGAAAGTCAATAGGCGAAAATTAATAGGAGCGAATAAACGGACTCGAGATAGGCGTCGAATAGGGTTTGAAGCTGTAAATAACAAACAAGTATCGACGCTGCAGTTGCACATAATACAGGTCAATCATATGTGTATACAGTATATATATATATGTATGTGTGTAACGACCTCCTCCAACAAGCACGTAGGATACACATATACATTGTATGATGGAGAGGGAAAATTACATAATCATCGCACCGTAAATAAAAAGAGATTTGAGGTTGCACATAATACACGTCAATTTTACGCATAATTAGCACGTTGATACTTGTAACTACCCCATACAGCAGTCAAGAATCACATGTATACGCAAACATCGCGCATACTGATCTGCTGACAGATATAAAACAAATATGATCTTCTAATAATAGATTAATCTAAATATAAACGCACTTGAATGTTCACGGTCAGTTTATCACGATTCATGATGCGACATACAGGTAACGGCCATATGATGCTATTTATAGACAATGCATGGTCATCTATACTGCACAACAAAGTTAGTCGATCTTTAGAATGCCTCTCAGTTTCACATAGTCAGCCATCGTCTCAATCCGATACAGTTTGTCTTAGTGTGTGGGAGTTAGCTTGACTATGATGTCGTCCATGTCGCGTATATTGACTTGAATTTCACCAATTGACGCGCGTAAGGAATGAGAGATTGCCGCGGGTGCGAGTGAGATCCTCATTCAGGAAGCATTTCATATAACCACAGGTTTTCAGCTTTGATTTTTTCTGAAACACAAACTGTCGGGCTCGGTAGGTTGCAAATTTTATTATTATGTCCCGTGGACGACAATGAGAGGCTTGCTTCTTGTTTTGGAGTTCTTCCGAGCTAGGTAGATCAGATGGCCATTTCCCCAACCTATGGATACGGTCAATGTCTGTCAAAGGGACGCTACCTGCACCGATCGAGTCCATGAGGTTGCGGACGATGTCATCAGTATTTTCATCGTGAGCCTCCTGGATGCCTGATAGTCGTAAACATTGTTCAGCCTTGTCATGCCTGGAGTCCATTTCAGTCAGTATGGAGTCAAGATCGGTTACCCTGTTCTCCAACGTTTCAACCTTATTTTTAAGTTCACTGTTTTCTGCTTTCAGCACCGAGACTTCAGCCTGCAGACCCCCTAATGCACCGTTAACAATACCATTGATCATAGTGGCCATCTGGCCTTCAAGTGCGGCTTTCACAACGTTACTTATTTTCAGGAGTTGCTCTTCGTTAAATGCATGTGTTTGTTTATCCGCCATGATTGTTTCACACTCGATGGTATTGGATATTTCTAAAGATTTCGATTTTTTCAATTCAGTGTCGTCGCTCAAAGGAGATGAGGCTTCACGCTTTTTCTCAGATGCTACGGGTGTAGCTAAGCTCATGTCACGTTATTAAAGTACTAAGTATAGTTTGTAATGTTTTGAGCGTAGGTTTGCATTATAGTCAGCAGAGCGTGAATACAGGTAGACACAGGTACAATATATAGTCAAAGGCAAAATTTATTATTTTAGTGTTCTTGAAAAACAATCAGTCAAACCACATATTCGTTAGGAAGAGTCGAGAGAAGTGTCATCGTATTCACAGTTTATTTACACGTTCAAATTGAGCCTCATGTCTTGGACAATCAAAACAAACTACTACTCCATTGCTCAACCGGAACCGGAAAAAAAGATCCGAATTGGTTGGGTATAATTGTTTCATGTTTTTCGGACCACAATGTTAATCTTCGTAATATAATTTGAGAGTATATTTTACCCAGAACATTAACCAGTGTAATTCCTCTATAATTGTTGGTGTCCTCAATATTACTTCCCTAGAATATGGGAGAGAAGTATCTGTTGCCCAGGTTGTTTTCCTCAGCCCATGAAGATTGGGACACTCCTGGAGGATGTGTTCTGCAGTCTGGTCCCCTATTTTGCAGCTGCATGTAGTTGATGGAGCTAGTCCAAGCTTCCGACACATATGGAAGTTCAGGCGGTTATGCCCTGTTCTAAGCCGGAATATCGTGACTTGCTCCTGTCTGGTGAGAAGGTGGTAGTCATCCTTCTCGACTGTTGGCTTTGATGCAGATTTGATTATGGTGCATTTCTCCTTGTAAGTCAAATCTGTGTCTGGTTGCCTCTCGGTAGAACCTTGCTTGGCAAGCTGGTCAGCGGCTTCATTGCCAGGAATGCCTATGTGTGCAGGTACCCACTGGGGGACAGTTCTTTTAGTTACGCTGACTGTTCGAAGGGCTTCCATCAGGTGGGGTTCTTTGTTGTTAGACAGGGCATCCCGAACTGAGAGCGCATCAGTCAGGAAGACAACCTGGGCACACTCTACAGTGTTGTGTACTAGAGATGCTGCTGTTTCAAGGGCCTGTACTTCTGCCCCATAGTTGCTGCAGTGTACTCCAGTAGGTAGAGCAACTGACTGTGTGTGTCCATCTGGGTGTCGGACATACACGCCTGCTCCTCCGTTTGCTACTGCTCTTGTGGCTGAACCATCTGTGTAGACTTGTAGCCATACTTCTCCAGGATAACTCTTGTCGATGTGTGCTAGTGTGAGGGCACGTTTGACATCATCATGTTGTCTATCTCTGGATGTCATGTATGGGATTGTACTGCAGATGGTAACCTTGAATTCATCGCTAGTCAACCATGGCTTGGATAGAAATGGCGTTGGAGGCAATGTCTTGGCTGGGAGATGGCTGGTGTGCTTTCGAGCAAGCTTCTTGGACTGGTGGATGAAACTGCTTCGCTTTAGACGATTCTTCGTTAGTGCCTCAACTCTCTGCTTCATCGGTTGTTCTTCCTGACATCGAAACTTCTCTGTCTGTAGAATAATTCTTGTGTCGCGACGTTCTTGCAGTGGCTGGATGGAAGTAATTTTCTCCATGGCCTTGATTGGAGTGCTCTTCATTGCACCTGTGATCAGCCTGAGAGCCTTGTTCTGAACCTTGTCTGTTGGTTGGTCTAGGCTGGTGATGTCCAGGCGGTGGATCCATATTCCAGGTGAGGTCTGACCACACCTTGGTATATAGTCTTCAGGATGTGATCATTGGCACCCCATGTGGTGCCAGCAAGCTTCCGAAGGATTGCAAGCTTGCGCTTGGCTTTGGCCTCTGCTTTCTGGATATGTGGCTTCCATGTCTGCCGTCTGTCATATGTCACCCCCAAGTATGTTGGCTCGTTGTCCGTCTTCAAGGCAGTTCCACCGACTTTGATGGTTCCAGCTTTCTGTTTGGTGGAAAGTGTGAAGAGTGTGGTTGACGACTTCTCCTTATTAATAGAGATGCACCAGTCCTCTGCTCATACTGTGAGCTTGTCTGCGGCCATCTGCATTCTGTATGTGGCAGTCGTTGCATGTTCTTCAACACACCACATGACCAAGTCGTCAGCATAGAGTGCTGCTTTGATACCTTTTGGGAGCTCTGCAAGCAAGTCATCGATGAAGATGAGGAACAGCGTAGGCGAGATTTCTTGCTCTTCTGGTTGTCAACAAGTACTCTGGCTCTGCGATTGTGTAGGAAGGATTTGGTCCATCGGAGCATCTTGTCGGCAATTCCGCATCGTTGCATCTTGACCAGCAGCCCATCAGTCCAGACTTTGTCAAAAGACTTCTGGAGGTCTATCCAGGTCTCAAAAACTACTTTCTGGCCTTGGAATGCATCCTCAACTTCCTGAGCGAGGTATGTTGCCTGGTCCTCTGTGCATCTGAACTGTCGGAATCCTGCTTGTTCCTTGGATATGAGGTTTCTGTCTCAAGGTACCACATGAGTCTCTTGTTAACTATCCTCTCCATTGTCTTGACCACACAGCTAGTGAGACAAATAGGGCGATAGCTGGAAGCTTTCTTTCTATCCTTGCCGTTCTTGTAGATTGGGATAACATTGGCTTCCTTCCAGGTCTGCGGAACTATGCCTTCTTTCCAGCTAAGATTGAAGATGTCAAGAAGTTTCAGCATGGTTGAGCATCCAAGATGAGTTAGCATCTCATTGGAGATTCCATCTGGTCCAGGTGACTTCCTCTTTTTCAGTTGTCTGAGCGCTGTGTACAGTTCCTGGTATGTAAGTGGAAGTTTCATGGAGTCTTGTTCCGTATGCCTTTTACTTCTATCCTTCTGTTCTTTCCGTGCCTCTCTTTGCTGTTGGCGTGTGAATTTGATGTTGCCCTCTTTCTGGTAGGCTTTGGCGAGACAGTCTGCAGTCTCTTTGCCGGTCAACAGTTTCCCATCCTCATCCAACGTGATTTTCTGTCTGTTATTTTCTTCATCATTTAGCTGTTTCGTGAGCCTCCACAACTTCCTCCCGTCCTTCTCAAGGTTCAGGGCAGCAGTTTTCTCCCTCCAACTTCGTCGTGTAGCTTCCAGTTTAGATTTTTGAAACTGTGCCTTTGCTTTCTGAAGTTGTTCATGGTTTTCTTATGATGGCTGTTCTTCTGCCCTGTTCCTTGCTTCAGTGAGTTGATCTTGGAGGGTCTGCAACTGATTGGTCCAGTAGGGCTTGTATTCTCTTCTCGCACCTCTAGGTATGGTTTCATGGGCAGCTTTGAGTATGCAGCTGTTGAACTCTTTCACCACGTTGTTAACATCTCTTCCTTGTACATGTATGCCTCGAGTAAGAGAATTGGACCGAATAGCAAAGAGACTCCACTTGGCTTTCTTGTAGTTCCATCTAGGGTAGGGATGGTCTGTCTGTATCACTTCACTGCTGAGTGTGAGGAACACTGGTTTTTGGTCACTTCCACCAAGTTGATCGCCAACTTTTCTAACCGTACCTTTCTGGATGTCCTCTGTGCAGAATGCTAGATCTGGAGAGGTAGTAGTGTGCCATCGCCTAGAGTAGAAGGTTGGTACATCATAGGGCTGGTTGACGAGAATCAAGTTGTGCTCATCCTGCCAGTCCTCCACTTCATCCCCACGCCTATCAGACTGTGCATATCCCCAACTCTGGGAATGACTATTGAAGTCACCAACAACCATGTATCGACTGTTTGAAGCTCCAATAGTGTCAAGGGCAAGGGCTTTGTCATTTGGGCAGTAGTAGTTGACGAGGTTCAACTCAGTTGATTTGGTCTTGATCTTGAACTCCTGGTATTCCGCTCCTTCAATGTAGGTTTTCACTTCGCTCGCATTGATGTTGTTCCGGACTAGAGTGAGCACACCACCCTTGTGTCTGTCTTGTCGGTCTGCTCGGAGGCACTGGTAGACTCGTACTTTGAACGTCTTGTCTTTGTTCAGGTGTGTTTCCTGTATGCAGCAAACACTTACCTCTTTGTCCTGTAGTACTTGCTCAAGTTCAGTCTTTTTGTTAAAGACTCCTTCAGCATTCCACTGCATGAGCACAAGAGGTTTCTGCTTCAGGTTTCGGCCAGTAGCTGTCCTTCGCCGTCACCTGGCTCCACAGGGCGGCTTAGGGTGACCTCCAGTAGCTAAGGATGGGTTCCTTCGAGGTGTGGAACCCGGCACTGTTCCTGCCTGGCGGGTCTTCACAGGTCCAGTACCATTTCGGTTTACTCTTTCTGTCATTGTGATTCATGTTGCGTTATGCGTAGTATCGTGGTTTATTAGAATGCGCCGTGCGGCCCAGTACTTCCGGCTTCAGCATTCGAGGTTTCTGTTGGGGTTACCTCATCCTTAGGCTAGGACTTTTAAGGCGGTCCATATATTCGCCTAATGCACCCGTTGTGGGACACGTGGAGTATTTAATAGGAGTAGCTTTGCCATGTGCTATCCTGCCCCGTCCTGGTAGGTACACCGCCATATGGTCCTGGACTGCTTATTTGATTCACAGCTAACCCCCATATCTGAGGGCCGTTTCCCCTATCCGCCACCTGAGGACCCGCTGGGTAGGGGATGGTCGCCCCACTACTGAATTGGAAGCAGCATGGACCCAGGGAATATGGGTATTATAATTCCTTCTCCCCATGTTTTAGGATATTCACCATTGATAAACAGTATATTAACTAATTTAAGTAAAAAGGGTGATATTTCATTATATGAATGTTTAAAATTATTTTGTGCAAATATTGCATCGCTAAGTATCTGTTAAGCTTATTTCGTTATCTAAATCCGCATCTAAAATATCTGGTGTTACATTATTTTGTGGACGTGGACGTTCGCCCACATGGTTCGCCGGCCTCGAGGGTAAATAAGCTCAATCGTCATCATCATCATCATCATCATCATCAAATGGTGGCTCACAGCTTTAGTTGTAGGTTGCAAATTTAATGTCACCAAAAATATTGAAACTATTGATTTAATATGTTATTGTTCGGGGTTTGCACCTTCATCAATACCAATTTGGCTATATCACCGGCGGTAATATTATAGGGGAACACTACCAGAAAAAATGTTAACAAAAGTTGTTGGAAGGACACTGTGCTCGACTATTCTAAAATTTGAATTAATGTTTTCATGCAAGTTTATATTGTTTGTGAGATCAGGGTTGTTTAAAACAATCCGTTAACAAGGTTATCTGTTACAGTGTACGTGGATTGATTCTGAAGATGAGTCTCTGTTAGTGTTTCATATGCCGATGTTTGAATGGAACATATTTACCTGCTTAAGTTCTGCTTACAGGGTAAAACACATGTTCACATCTGGAAACCAATGTATAGAATTCAAGTAAAAGTCGTGTCAATACTGAAATCTTCACAACTTCAAGGTTCTCTTCAGCTAAAGTACATCAATAAATGTGCAGGTGAAGTTCTGTTTTTAGAGCACTGTATATGATGCAAATATATACATATACTTTCGAGTGTAACTGCTATTAGTACAATTAAAATACAGCATATGAGATTCGTGAAAATACTTCTCATGTAAGACCAGTTGCGCTCTGAACACGAAATAAATGAACCAACAATATAAAGAAACGAACATGTGCGACCTACGAGCCCATTTAAAATGTAGCATATTATGGGCCTTCTGAGGGGATAAAATATGTCTATATATACGTTTGAAAGGCTAATGGGCATCCATATACAGCATATTATGGACGAGAGAATGCCCAGTTTGTATACAAGTGGAATCTCTTTGCTGAGGATAGTGTATGTTTGACCTACGAACCAGCGACGACGTTGACGAATATAGTCCATCAGTGTAAACGGACTTTTTCTTTCATTTCACCAGTTATGAAATCAAATGTGTAGCCTTTGGACCAAGCTTTCAGAGCGAAGTAGCAGTCTTCTGCAATACTTCCCTCAGGACCATTGTCAAGACCAACGTCCATCTCTACTCGATTTCGGATAACAATATATGAAACTTTGAAGCCGAAGATGGGTCTGTTCAAGAATGCAAACTGAAATCTAAACAGCGCATAATCCAGAGACAGCCTCACGCTATCTGCTAGCGTTGTCACCCAATTGTTTACTACCTTTCCATTTGCATAGCTAATTGGTCCTTGTCCTATATCTGCTTTACTCTCAGTGACAAAATGTAGAATTCCTGACACAGCTGCTTCTGTAAGGAGTGTTTCTTCATCTAAATGGACTATCCAATCATTTCCTGCTAATGTGTTCACGTGACTTTCTAAGCAATAATTCAGAGCTCGTGCTTTAAATAAACTCTTGTTGTAGAATAGGTTTTTGGCACTCTCCGGACAATGCATAGATTTGTCCGACACAATCTGTACAATAAAGTGTTTTAATCTTACCTTCTGGCACAGGCAGGTTTCTGTTATAGATTGCATTGTTGAAACAAAATCCGGAATATTGCTATCAAGCTCAAATTGATAGCCTGTTCATTTCATAGCCTGTTCAATTCTATTAGATGTACATTTTGTATATTATACAATATAAGGGAGTCAATTTATTTATTGAGATTTCAATTTTCAACCTTACTAAATTTGGAAGTGTTTATACATTTATAATTTGTGTTCGTTACAGTTAAGCGCATCACATATTGTTTATATCTTTCATCAGATCATCAACCTCCGTCCGTCTTATGAGACGATGGATTGATCTTTACACAGATAATTAATGCCATTCACGCTAGATAATTATTATGCAAACACCTAGATTTCTTGTCTTCCTAACAGGATGACAGGGGATTAGTGTCAGATACGTTTAACAATAAGTATTTGTTCTGTAACATATGTGTGTACATCATAAAAGTGTCGGCGATCAACTTGTCACATAGGTATCATCGTGGGCATTCTGTGTCCATGAAGATTCAAAATTCACCCATTGGCTGCCCAAGCTGGATAGGTGTGTGTTTCAAAATGCACCCAGTTGCTGCCCAATATGGGTATGTGTGTGCGTTCGAATTGCAGATCCATCCAGCACTAGTTCAAATACCCCAATATTCTGGATGCATTGTGCAGATTAAATAAATAAAAAATAAAATTGTTCGTAAAATTAAAAATTGTGAATTGGATCTTTTAACTATAGCCCGACTCGCCCCGGTACCTCATAGCAAGCGAGTTCCCCCTACAACTACATACAACCAACAAAACATTGCACGAAAAGAACACCGGGTCGGCAATATTACCCTTTGTTACAACTCGGAAGCAAAGAAATGGTACTGTTGGAAGGGATGTCGGGAAAACTGTTTTTCTTGTATGGATTATATAACAGTAATCTATCTAATACATATATGTAGAACTGTGGCTATATGTGGGACGTGTAGAATGGTGGCTATTTGTTGGAAGTGTGGAACGGTGGCTATATGTGGGCATTGTGGAACGGTGGCTATATGTGGGAAGTGTAGACTGGTGGCTATATGTGAGAAGTATAGAACGGTGGCTATATGTGGGCATTGTGGAACGGTGGCTATATGTGGGAAGTGTAGAATGGTGGCTATATGTGGGAAGTGTAGAATGGTGGCTATATGTGGGCATTGTGGAACGGTGGCTATATGTGGGAAGTGTAGAATGGTGGCTATATGTGGGAAGTGTATAATGGTGGCTATATGTGGGCATTGTGGAACGGTGGCTATATGTGGGAAGTGTAGAATGGTGGCTATATGTGGGAAGTGTATAATGGTGGCTATATGTGGGCATTGTGGAACGGTGGCTATATGTGGGAAGTGTAGAATGGTGGCTATATGTGGGAAGTGTAGAATGGTGGCTATATGTGGGAAGTGTATAATGGTGGCTATATGTGGGCATTATGGAACGGTGGCTATATGTTGGAAGTTTGGAACGGTGGCTATATGTGGGCATTGTGGAACGGTGGCTATATGTGGGAAGTGTAGAATGGTGGCTATATGTGAGAAGTGAAGAACGGTGGCTATATGTGGGAAGTGTAGAATGGTGGCTATATGTGGGCATTGTGGAACGGTGGCTATATGTGGGAAGTGTAGAATGGTGGCTATATGTGGGAAGTGTATAATGGTGGCTATATGTGGGCATTGTGGAACGGTGGCTATATGTGGGAAGTGTAGAATGGTGGCTATATGTGGGAAGTGTAGAATGGTGGCTATATGTGGGAAGTGTAGAATGGTGGCTATATGTGGGAAGTGTATAATGGTGGCTATATGTGGGCATTGTGGAACGGTGGCTATGTTGGAAGTTTGGAACGGTGGCTATATGTGGGCATTGTGGAACGGTGGCTATATGTGGGAAGTGTAGAATGGTGGCTATATGTGAGAAGTGAAGAACGGTGGCTATATGTGGGCATTGTGGAACGGTGGCTATATGTGGGAAGTGTAGAATGGTGGCTATATGTGGGAAGTGTAGAATGGTGGCTATATGTGGGAAGTGTAGAATGGTGGCTATATGTGGGAAGTGTATAATGGTGGCTATATGTGGGCATTGTGGAACGGTGGCTATATGTGGGAAGTGTAGAATGGTGGCTATATGTGGGCATTGTGGAATGGTGGCTATATGTGGGAAGTGTAGAATGGTGGCTATATGTGGGAAGTGTAATGGTGGCTATATGTGGGAAGTGTAGAATGGTGGCTATATATGGGCATTGTGGAATGGTGGCTATATGTGGGAAGTGTAGAATGGTGGCTATATGTGGGCATTGTGGAATGGTGGCTATATGTGGGAAGTGTAGAATGGTGGCTATATGTGGGCATTGTGGAACGGTGGCTATATGTGGGCATTGTGGAACGGTGGCTACATGTGGGAAGTGTAGAATGGTGGCTATATGTGGGAAGTGTAGAATGGTGGCTATATGTGGGCATTGTGGAACGGTGGCTACATGTGGGAAGTGTAGAATGGTGGCTAAATGTGGGAAGTGTAGAATGGTGGCTATATGTGGGCATTGTGGAATGGTGGCTATATGTGGGAAGTGTAGAATGGTGGCTATATGTGGGCATAGTGGAATGGTGGCTATATGTGGGAAGTGTAGAATGGTGCCTATATGTGGGCATTGTGGAACGGTGGCTACATGTGGGATGTGTAGAATGGTGGCTATATGTGGGAAGTATAGAATGGTGGCTATATGTGGGAAGTGTAGAATGGTGGCTATATATGGGCATTGTGGAATGGTGGCTATATGTGGGAAGTGTAGAATGGTGGCTATATGTGGGAATTGTAGAATGGTGGCTATATGTGGGAAGTGTAGAATGGTGGCTATATGTGGGCATTGTGGAACGGTGGCTACATGTGGGAAGTGTAGAATGGTGGCTATATGGGGAAGGTAGAATTGGTGGCTATATGTGGGAAGTGTAGATTAGTGGCTATATGTGGGCATTGTGGAACGGTGGCTACATGTGGGAGGTGTAGAATGGTGGCTATATGTGGGAAGTGTAGAATGGTGGCTATAGTGGGAAGTGTAGAATGGTGGCTATAAATGGGCATTGTGGAATGGTGGCTATATGTGGGAAGTGTAGAATGGTGGCTATATGTGGGCATTGTGGAATGGTGGCTATATGTGGGAAGTGTAGAATGGTGGCTATATGTGGGCATTGTGGAACGGTGGCTACATGTGGGAAGTGTAGAATGGTGGCTATATGTGGGAAGTGTAGAATGGTGGCTACATGTGGGAAGTGTAGAACGGTGGTTATATGTGAGAAGTGTAGATCGGTGGCTATATGTGAGAAGGGTAGAACCGTGGCTATATGTGGGCATTGTGGACCGGTGGTTATATGTGGGAAGTGTAGAATGGTGGCTATATGTGGGCATTGTGGAATGATGGCTATAGGTGGGAAGTGTAGAATGGTGGCTATATGTGGGAAGTGTATAATGGTGGCTATATGTGGGAAGTGTAGAATGGTGGCTATATGTGGGCATTGTGGAACGGTGGCTATATGTGGGAAGTGTAGAATGGTGGCTATATGTAGACATTGTGGAACGGTGGCTATATGTTGGAAGTGTAGAATGGTGGCTATATGTGGGCATTGTGGAACGGTGGCTACATGTGGGAAGTGTAGAATGGTGGCTATATGTGGGCATTGTGGAATGATGGCTATATGTGGGAAGTGTAGAATGGTGGCTATATGTGGACCTTTTGGAACGGTGGTTATATTTGAGAAGTGTAGAACGGTGGTTATATGCGAGAAGTGTAGAATGGTGGTTATATGTGAGAAGTGTAAAACGGTGGCTATATGTGGGCATTGTGGAACAGTGGCTATATGTGGGAAGTGTAGAATGGTGGCTATATGTGGGAAGTGTAGAATGGTGGCTATATGTGGACATTGTGGAACGGTGGTTATATTTGAGAAGTGTAGAACGGTGGTTATATGTGAGAGGTATAGAACGGTGGTTATATGTGAGAAGTGTAGAACGGTGGCTATATGTGGGCATTGTGGAATGGTGGCAATATGTGGGAAGTGTAGAATGGTGGCTATATGTGGGAAGTGTAGAATGGTGGCTATATAATGGCATTGTGGAATGGTGGCTAAATGTGGGTAGTGTAGAATGGTGGCTATATGTGGGCATTGTGGAATGGTGGCTATATGTGGGAATTGTACAATGGTGGCTATATGTGGGCATTGTGGAACGGTAGCTATATGTGGGAAGTGTAGAAGGTGGCTATATGTGGATTGTGGAATGGTGGCTATATGTGGGAAGTGTAGAATGGTGGCTATATGTGGGCATTGTGGAACGGTGGCTATATGTGGGAAGTGTAGAATGGTGGCTATATGTGGGCATTGTGGAACGGTGGCTATATGTGGGAAGTGTAGAATGGTGGCTATATGTGGGTGGTGTAGAATTGTGGCTATATGTGGGCATTGTGGAACGGTGGCTACATGTGGGAAGTGTAGAATGGTGGCTATATTTGGGCATTGTGGAATGATGGCTATATGTGGGAAGTGTAGAATGGTGGCTATATGTGGGCATTGTGAAATGGTGGTTATATTTGATAAGTGTAGAACGGTGGTTATATGTGAGAAGTGTAGACCGGTGGCTATATGTGAGAAGGGTAGAACCGTGGCTATATGTGGGCATTGTGGAACGGTGGTTATATGTGGGAAGTGTAGAATGGTGGCTATATGTGGGCATTGTGGAATGATGGCTATAGGTAGGAAGTGTAGAATGGTGGCTATATGTGGGAAGTGTTTAATGGTGGCTATATGTGGGAAGTGTGTGGTGGTTTGTGGTTGTGGGGTGGTTGGTGGGGTGTTGGTGGTTTGTGGGGTGTGTTGTGGTTATGTGGGGAACGGTGGCTATATGTGGGGACGTGGGGAACGGTGGCTATATGTGGGGAACGGTGGCTATATGTGGGGACATTGGGAACGGTGGCTATATGTGGGCATTGTGGATGATGGCTATATGTGGGAAGTGTAGAATGGTGGCTATATGTGGGCATTGTGAAATGGTGGTTATATTTGATAAGTGTAGAACGGTGGTTATATGTGAGAAGTGTAGAACGGTGGCTATATGTGAGAATGGTAGAACCGTGGCGATATGTGGGCATTGTGGAACGGTGGCTATATGTGGGAAGTGTAGAATGGTGGCTATATGTGGTCATTGTGGAACGGTGGTTACATTTGAGAAGTGTAGAACGGTGGTTATATGTGAGAAGTGTAAAACGGTGGCTATATGTGGGCATTGTGGAACGGTGGCTATATGTGGGAAGTGTAGAATGGTGGCTATATGTGGGAAGTGTAGAATGGTGGCTATATGTGGACATTGTGGAACGGTGGTTATATTTGAGAAGTGTAGAACGGTGGTTATATGTGAGAGGTATAGAACGGTGGTTATATGTGAGAAGTGTAGAACGGTGGCTATATGTGGGCATTGTGGAATGGTGGCTATATGTGGGAAGTGTAGAATGGTGGCTATATGTGGGAAGTGTAGAATGGTGGCTATATATGGGCATTGTGGAATGGTGGCTATATGTGGGTAGTGTAGAATGGTGGCTATATGTGAGCATTGTGGAATGGTGGCTATATGTGGGAAGTGTAGAATGGTGGCTATATCTGGGCATTTTGGAACGGTGGCTACATGTGGGAAGTGTAGAATGGTGGCTATATGTGGGCATTGTGGAATGATGGCTATATGTGGGAAGTGTAGAATGGTGGCTATATGTGGGCATTGTGAAACGGTGGTTACATTTGAGAAGTGTAGAACGGTGGTTATATGCGAGAAGTGTAGAATGGTGGCTATATGTGAGAAGTGTAAAACGGTGGCTATATGTGGGCATTGTGGAACGGTGGCTATATGTGGGAAGTGTAGAATGGTGGCTATATGTGGGAAGTGTAGAATGGTGGCTATATGTGGACATTGTGGAACGGTGGTTATATTTGAGAAGTGTAGAACGGTGGTTATATGTGAGAAGTGTAGAACGGTGGTTATATGTGAGAAGTGTAGAACGGTGGCTATATGTGGGCATTGTAGAATGGTGGCTATATATGGGCATTGTGGAATGGTGGCTATATGTGGGAAGTGTAGAATGGTGGCTATATGTGGGCATTGTGGAATGGTGGCTATATGTGGGAAGTGTAGAATGGTGGCTATATGTGGATTGTGGAACGGTGGCTATATGTGGGCATTGTGGAACGGTGGCTATATGTGGGAAGTGTAGAATGGTGGCTATATGTGGGAAGTGTAGAATGGTGGCTATATGTGGCATTGTGGAACGGTGGCTATATGTGGGAAGTGTAGAATGGTGGCTATGTGGGAAGTGTAGATGGTGGCTATATGTGGAGTGAGAATGGTGGCTAAATATGGGATTGTGCAATGGTGGCTATATGTGGGAAGTGTAGAATGGTGGCTATATGTGGGAAGTGTAGAATGGTGGCTATATGTGGGCATTGTGGAACGGTGGCTATATGTGGGATGTAGAATGGTGGCTATATGTGGGAAGTGTAGAATGGTGGCTATATGTGGGAAGTGTAGAATGGTGGCTATATGTGGGCATTGTGGAACGGTGGCTACATGTGGGAAGTGTAGAATGGTGGCTATATGTGGGAAGTGTAGAATGGTGGCTATATGTGGAAGTGTAGAATGTGGCTATATATGGGCATTGTGGAATGGTGGCTATATGTGGGAAGTGTAGAATGATGGCTATATGTGGGCATTGTGGAACGGTGGCTATATGTGGGACGTGTAGAATGGTGGCTATATGTGGGCATTGTGGAATGGTGGCTATATGTGGGAAGTGTAGAATGGTGGCTATATGTGGGCATTGTGAACGGTGGCTACATGTGGGAGTGTAGAATGGTGGCTATATGTGGGAAGTGTAGAATGGTGGCTATATGTGGGAAGTGTAGAATGGTGGCTATATGTGGGCATTGTGGAATGGTGGCTATATGTGGGAAGTGTAGAATGGTGGCTATATGTGGGCATTGTGGAACGGTGGCTATATGTGGGAAGTGTAGAATGGTGGCTATATGTGGGCATTGTGGAACGGTGGCTATATGTGGGAAGTGTAGAATGGTGGCTATATGTGGGAAGTGTAGAATGGTGGCTATATGTGGGCATTGTGGAACGGTAGCTATATGTGGGAAGTGTAGAATGGTGGCTATATGTGGGCATTGTGAATTGTGGCTATATGTGGGAAGTGTAGAATGGTGGCTATATGTGGGCATTGTGGAACGGTGGCTATATGTCGGAAGTGTAGAATGGTGGCTATATGTGGGCATTGTGGAACGGTGGCTATATGTGGGAAGTGTAGAATGGTGGCTATATGTGGGAAGTGTAGAATTGTGGCTATATGTGGGCATTGTGGAACGGTGGCTATATGTGGGAAGTGTAGAATGGTGACTATATGTGGGCATTGTGAAATGGTGGTTATATTTGAGAAGTGTAGAACGGTGGTTATATGTGAGAAGTGTAGAACGGTGGCTATATGTGAGAAGGGTAGAACCGTGGCTATATGTGTGCATTGTGGAACGGTGGCTATATGTGGGAAGTGTAGAATGGTGGCTATATGTGGGCATTGTGGAATGATGTCTATAGGTGGGAAGTGTAGAATGGTGGCTATATGTGGGAAGTGTATAATGGTGGCTATTTGTGGGAAGTGTAGAAGAATGGTGGCTATATGTGGGCATTGTGGAACGGTGGTTATATTTGAGAAGTGTAGAACGGTGGTTATATGCGAGAAGTGTAGAATGGTGGTTATATGTGAGAAGTGTAGAACGGTGGCTATATGTGGGCATTGTGTAACGGTGGCTATATGTGGGAAGTGTAGAATGGTGGCTATATGTGGGAAGTGTAGAATGGTGGCTATATGTGGACATTGTGGAACGGTGGTTATATTTGAGAAGTGTAGAACGGTGGTTATATTTGAGAAGTGTAGAACTGTGGTTATATGTGAGAAGTGTAGAATGGTGGCTATATGTGGGCATTGTGGAATGGTGGTTATATTTGAGAAGTGTAGAACGGTGGTTATATGTGAGAAGTGTAGAATGGTGGCTATATGTGGGAATTGTGGAATGATGGCTATATGTGGGAAGTGTAGAATGGTGGCTATATGTGGGAAATGTAGAACGTGGTATATGTGAGAAGTGTAGAACGGTGGCTATGTGTGGGAAGTGTAGATGGTGGCTATATGTGGGAATGTGAATGTGCTATATGGGGAAGAGTGAATGGTGGCTATATGTTGGAATGTGGAACGCTGACTATATGTGGGAAGTATAGAACGGTGGCTATATGTGGGAAGTGTAGAATGGTGGCTATATGTGGGAAGTGTAGAATTGTGGCTATATGTGGGCATTGTGGAACGGTGGCTATATGTGGGAAGTGTAGAATGGTGGCTATATGTGGGCATTGTGGAATGATGGCTATATGTGGGAAGTGTAGAATGGTGGCTATATGTGGGCATTGTGGAACGGTGGTTACATTTGAGAAGTGTAAACGGTGGTTATATGCGAGAAGTGTAGAATGGTGGTTATATGTGAGAAGTGTAAAACGGTGGCTATATGTGAGCATTGTGGAACGGTGGCTATATGTGGGAAGTGTAGAATGGTGGCTATATGTGGGAAGTGTAGAATGGTGGTATATGTGGACATTTGGAACGGTGGTTATATTTGAGAAGTGTAGAACGGTGGTTATATGCGAGATTATAGAACGCTGGTTATATGTGAGAAGTGTAGAACGGTGGCTATATGTGGGCATTGTGGAATGGTGGCTATATGTGGGAAGTGTAGAATGGTGGTTATATGTGGGAAGTGTAGAATGGTGGCTATATATGCAGAATCAAGGTAGAAATGGTGGCTATATGTGGGCATTGTGGATGGTGGCTATATGTGGGAAGTGTAGAATGGTGGCTATATGTGGGCATTGTGGAACGGTGGCTATAATGGCATGTGAACGGTGGCTACATGTGGGAAGAGTAGAATGGTGGCTATATGTGGGAAGTGTAGAATGGTGGCTATATGTGGGCATTGTGGAACGGTGGCTACATGTGGGAAGTGTAGAATGGTGGCTATATGTGGGAAGAGTAGAATGGTGGCTATATGTGCTATATGTGGCATTGTGGAACGGTGGCTACATGTGGGAAGTGTAGAATGGTGGCTATATGTGGGAAGTGTAGAATGGTGGCTATATGTGTGAAGTGCAGAATGGTGGCTAAATATGGGAATTGTGCAATGGTCGCTATATGTGGGAAGTGTAGAACGGTGGTTATATGTGAGAAGTGTAGAATGGTGGCTATATGTGGGAATTGTGGAATGATGGCTATATGTGGGAAGTGTAGAATAGTGGCTATATGTGGGAAGTGTAGAACGGTGGTTATATGTGAGAAGTGTAGAACGGTGGCTATGTGTGGGAAGTGTAGATGGTGGCTATATGTGGGAAGTGTTGAATGTTGACTATATGAGGGAAGAGTGGAATGGTGGCTATATGTTGGAAGTGTGGAACTCTGACTATATGTGGGAAGTATAGAACGGTGGCTATATGTGGGAAGTGTAGAATGGTGGCTATTTATTGGAAGTGTGGAACGCTGACTATATGTGGGAAGTATAGAACGGTGGCTATATTTGGGAAGTGTGGAACGGTTGCTATATGTTGGAAGTGTAGAATGGTGGCTATATGTGGGAAGTGTGGAACGGTAGCTATATGTGGGAAGTATAGAACGGTGGCTATATGTGGGAAATGTAGAATGGTAGTTATATGTGGGCATTGTGGAACGGTGGCTATATATGTGGAGTGTATAATGGTGGCTATATATGTTGGAAGTGTGGAACGGTGACTATATGAGGGAAGAGTGGAACGCTGACTATATGTGAAGTGTAGAACGGTGGCTATATGTGGGAAATGTGGAACGGTTGCTATATGTTGGAAGTGTAGAATGGTGGCTATATGTGGGAAGTGTGGAACGGTGGCTATATGTGGGAAGTGTAGAACGGTGGCTATACATGGGGAATGAATGAATGAATGAATGGTGTTTACGGCGCATCGACATCTAAGGTCATGTAGCGCGCATTAAAGTTATGTTTATTGTCGAGTGTATGAAATAAAATTCTATATAATTATATGCATTACGTAAAAATTAATACTAAGAAGTTATAAAGACGTAAGATTAATTACAGGTAATATATGAATGAATGATTACTACAAAGGCATGATTAACAATTGATATCACAGCTTATTATAAATTCCTATTGCCTTGATAAATGATATGATGGACTCTACTCTGATAGAGTCGAAGAGTTTTTTTAATGTTGTCCACATTGTAGTACTGCAACCGGATTGGTTGAAGGTCAACACAGTGTATTAAGGTATGCTCCACCGTGTATAGAGTATTGCATGGGATACATTCTGGTGCATCATCTCGTGATAACAGCCATGAATGTGATATTCGAGAATGACCAATCCTGAGACGGGCAAGAATGACTTCTTCTCGACGAATAGGCCTATAAATTGGGCACCATTCGCCAAGTGTTGGTTTGACCGAATGAAGTTTGTTAAATATTTCACCATCCCATTGGGCCTGCCAAGAGGATTGAATTAAGGTAAGAATTGTAGATTTAAAATCGGTATAACACACTTTAATCCTAGAAATTGATAATGACAAAGCCAGCTTTGCATTCTGGTCAGCCATTTCATTACCTTTTATTCCCATATGACTCGGAAGCCAGCAGAACACAAATGTATTTGTTTCCGAAAGGGAAGAAATCCTTTCAAGCAAAGTACAAACAATAGGATTTTCAAACTTTTCATAATACAAAGCCTGTAAAACAGACAAGGAATCAGAGAAAATGATATATTGAACATAGTGTGATTCTAGAGCTAGATCTAGAGCGAGATCTATGGCCTTCAGTTCGGCAGAGAAAATTGAGGACTTGTTTGGAAGTCTACATTTCCGATTTTTATTCCCAAAGATTGCTGCTGACGCAACAGTGTCACCAGCTTTTGAACCATCTGTGTATATGGCTTTGAAGTCAGAATAAAATTCCCTGATTTCATGATATTTTGTTTGAAACTGGCTCCTGTCTGTAATATACTTTTTATTAGAAGTGAGATCAAAGCGAAACTCGGCAGTTTTAAGGGTCCAAGGAGGAGAATCTGGGATGTTATACTGTGCAATAGATTTCATGTCAATATGTAGGTCATCTAGACATTGTTCCATGCGTATACCTAGTGGGGCAATAGCTCTCGGTTTTCTTTGAAACTGCACTATAAATTGGGGTTGAAAGACCACTTTGTGAGCTGGGTTTAGAGGATTTGACTTGAGTTTCAGTAGGTATTGAAGAGCTAGCTTCTGTCGTCTAGCATACAGAGATGGTTCATTTGCTTCAGCATAAAGACTTTTAACAGGGGAAGTTCTGAAAGCTCCAAGGACTAATCGTAGACCGTGATTATGTATAGGATCAAGTATTTTCAGGTACGATTTTCGTGCAGATCCGTAAATTATCGAACCATAATCCAGCTTAGAGCGAACCAATGACCGATAGAGCCGTAGAAGTACCTTTCTATCAGCTCCCCAATCGGAATGTGCCACAACCTTTAAAATAGTTAGAGCTTTTTGACATTTCTTTTTTAAATTATTGATATGAGGAATGAATGAGAGTTTTTTATCAAAGATAACACCTAAACATTTGTATGCTGAGACTACTTCTACACGTGAGCCATCCAGGTAAATTTCTGGGTCTGGATGAAGTCCACGTAGATTACAAAAATGCATACATTTAGTTTTTGATTTAGAAAATTTAAAACCATTTTCATCCGACCAAGTCTGAAGTTTATTCAGACATTGCTGGAGTTGGCGTTCTATTATGTTCATATTACTAGACCTGAAGCAAATAACAAAATCATCTACAGAAAGGGAGCACTCAACCCCTGGATTTATTGATTTAACAATATTGTTTATCTTAATACTAAACAATGTAACGAACAAAATACAACCCTGTGGTACACCCATCTGCTGTTCCCGAGCATCTGATAGGGTATTACAAACACGAACACGAAAAAGTGTTTCATTTAAAAATGCAGAATTAAATAATGGAAGGCGTCCTCTGAGATCAAAGACGTGAAGATCTTTTAAAATGCCATATTTCCAGGTTGTGTCATAAGCACTCTCAAGGTCCAAATATACTGAAGCAACATGTTGTTTATTGACAAAGCCCTCTCTTATAAATGTTTCGAAACGAACTAGATTATCCAGTGTGCTTCGCTGCTGACGAAAGCCACTCTGGACATTAACAATTAAATGATTTGATTCGAGAAACCATACAAGCCGGTTGTTTACCATTCTTTCCATAGTTTTACATATACAACTTGTTAACGCTATGGGTCTATAGTTGTTTGGATCCTTTTTATCCTTATCTGGTTTTGGTATTGGGATGACTAAAGCCTCCCTCCAAGATGTAGGAAATTCACCAGTTTGCCATATAGAATTAAACATGTCCAATAATATAAAGAGGGAGGAGCTAGGGAGATGTTTTAAGAATTGATAGTGGATTTTATCTGGACCTGGGGATGTATCATGTGCTTTTGACAAAGCAGACTTTAGTTCTTTAAGATTAAATAGTTTGTTGTAATGTTCTTTGTTCTTTGAATTGAAGTTTAGTTTTTTCTTTTCTTTAGTGTCTTTGAATTTCAGAAATTTTTGTGAATAATTATTTGCTGATGATTTTTGTGCAAATGTTTCTGCTATGGTATTTGAAATTTCCAGAGGTGTGGTGATTTGTTTGTTGTTTGCAGTGAGGTGGCTAATAGGTGAAGTACCTTTGCCATTAATTTTTCTTATCATGTCCCACGTTTTCTTAGTTGTTGTTCTGTTATTTAGTCTTGAGATGTATTGTTTCCAACATTTGCGTTTGCTGCTTTGTATTGTACGTCGTGCTTTTGCTCTATATATGCGAATGTTGTTTAAATGTTCTGTGGTGGGTCTCAAATTGAATTTTCTTATGGCCGATTTCCTATTTTGGATGGCTTTCTTACAATCATCATCATACCAGGGTTTGTATGGTCTCTTTGGATTAGGTGAAGTCTGAGGTATGGATTGTTCTGCTGCTTTTATTAGTAATGTAGTGAATAGCTGTTTGATCACGACAATCCTTGAATGTTTCATATGAAATTGTTTGTTCACAAAGTTGTTGGAATTTAGTCCAATTTGCTTTAGAAAGTTTCCATCTTCTGGGTTGACTATAAGCTGTTGGCTGATTTTCAGATGAGGATGGGGAAGTGGTCGCTTCCGTGGAGATCATCATCGACTTTCCATGAGAAATCTGGAAGTATGACTGGGCTACATAGTGTAAGATCTATTGCAGAATAGGATCCTGTTCCTGGGTGTAAATCTGTTTTGGAAGATGGATCGTTCATGTAAGAAAGAGAATTATCAGAGATGAAATTCTCTATCTGGAGACCTCTTTGATTTGTATTATTACAACCCCAGATGATGTTATGTGCATTGAAATCACCTATTAGAATATATGGAGTGGGTAATTGTATTATAAGATCATTCAGCCTATGTTCTTCAATTGGTTTACTTGGGGGAAGATATAGTGAACACAGTGTGATAGTGCTATGTAATGACATTCGTACAGCAACAGCTTGTAAGTTTGTATTTAACAGTAATTCCTTATGTGGAACACTATTATTGACGATGATAGATACCCCACCCTGGGCTTTATCACCTTCACTGTATATGTTATTGAAAATGGTGTGATGTTTTATAGAAATTGTATCAAAAATGTTTCTTGAAGGCATAACGCAGCAGGTTTATGTTCTTGCACTAAAAGAGAAAGCTCTGCAAAATTAGATCTTAAACCTCGACAATTCCACTGGATAATTCCATTGGCCATTATTGAGAGATTAATTATTAAAAATACTATACCGATATTTACATAATTATTATTCATAGATAAAATATAAAGTTAAAAATATATATTAAGTGGCATCCTGCAACGACTGGAGGTTCTTGCTCCAGCCACCCTCGCCATCTTGCCAGGTCATAGACTCGGTCTTGTCCGAGTCTGATGCCTCGCCCTCCAGATTGTCATCGTCCGTGTCCAGATCCGAGTATCTATTGCTTGTAGACACTGGACTGGACACTGTGTGTTTATCTGATTGTTTATCTGACTGTATATGTTTGTTTTTCTGCTGTCTGGAAGTGACAGCAGATTGCTTTTTTGTTGAAGTTGATGCTTGTTGAGCTGTAGATTCTTTGTTTGTAGGTATTGGTTTTGATGAAGTTGATGTTGTTTTTGGTTGAATGTGTTTTTCTTGTGTATTGTTGTTTCGAGTGTTTTTTGTTGTTGGATTCTTGTGTATGTTTGGTTTTGCTTGTTTTTGTTTGTCTGCTGTAGGTTTAGGTGTTTGTGGTGTATTTTGATTTGTAAGCTGGTCAAGATGAGAAGAACTATCAGAACCAGGGAATAACTGCATTATTTCTGGTTTTTTTGTCTGGAAATATTTGGCAAAGTTTGGTCAACAAGTTTTTGCAAGTTTTGCATTCAACATAAGCTGTTTTAGCAACACTTGCATAGCTTGGCTGATTTTCGAATTTGTACCGAGATTCATAAATTTTTCTTGCATCCTGGAATGAAATGTTTTCCGAATATTTGATCTTAACAATTTCTTTTTCTTTTTTCCAGGAGACAGTCTTTAGAATTGGATATATGATCAGCGCCACAATTGGCGCATTTATTTGTGTTGGGGCAGTTGTTCTCTTGATGTTGTGGAGCAGTCTCAGCACACTTGGAGCATACAGACTCGTTCCGACACCTATCCTCATGATGACCATACTTCTGGAATTTAAAGCATCTAAGAGGGTTAGGTACATATATGTCGACGGTGACAATCTGGTAACCGACTTACGTGACGGGATGACTGGTGTGTCACATGTAATTATATATGTGTTTGTTGTTTTTTTTTCGTTGTTACGTTTTATTGATATTCTCTTCACGTCAATGATCCCTTGACTTGACAAACCTTCTTTGATCTCATCCAAAGAGCAGGAAGATAATTCCCTGCACCTGATGACACCTTTGGATGAGTTCAAAGATTTGTGGGGACTGACCTTCACAGAATGTCCAAAGAAGGTGTTCGTTAATAATAAATTTTGAGATTGAGCTTTTGAAGTAATTTCAACCAAAAGACTTCCATTTCGAAGACTTTTAACAGATTTAGGTGTACCTAGGATAGATTTCATTTGCTTTTCAATGACGAAAGGGGAAATTTTTGTGATAGGTTTTGAACTGTCTACAGCCTCAATGAGAATGAAGCGAGGGAAGTTCACTCTCTGTTGTTCAACAGGATCATCATCGGATTCACTTAGTGCACGCTTGGCTTTTTTTTGAGTGGAACTCATAATAGTAATATATAGTTCATCGTCAATGCTCCCCACCCGTCTCAGAGCCCATCAAGGGGACATGATCTGGGGAAATCCATCACAGATCATGACAGGGATACATCAATGATATACTCAGAATGAAAGGACTAGACTGGACAAGTGTATTCCCACAGAAGGTCCTACCAAGTTTAGACTATCCTTGGGAGGTTACAAAAGTCAATCAGACATCAAACTTTCACCCGATTAGCCCATGAGCCACCGCCTTCTAGGGCATCAAAAAGAAGACAATGAAAGAGTATAAATATTTAGAGAATCAATATTTGTTTTCAAGATAAATTTTGAAAATATGTGTTTAAGATTAACGATGCCCTAGGGCTCGGCATGACCAGCCGATTGATCAAGGACGGGCTTTCCTGACCTCCCGTTTAACCCAACTTAAGGCCGAAGTGGTGTGTTGTGGAAACAGGATATTATTTGCCAACACTGATTCTACTCAACCACCAGGATCCTCTCATCAGGCGACACAGGTCTCCGCCCACGGCAAACAGGCAGGCACATTTTGGGGGGGTTGTACCCCTCTGTAGTGCGACAGCTGGGATATTCTAACCCCTGCCCAGCTGGGGGGGGGGCAAAGCATGAATAAAAAAAATTCCATTGGAAGGTGATTGTTTTATAGGATACTGTTAACTGCGATGTGATTGGTTCTGAAAACGTGAAATCATGTTAGTCCATCATCGAATTGATAGTTTGAAATGACGTGGTAGCAAATAGATTTCCTTTGGCTGATTCTATTCAGAGCAATGGAAAATAGCAGAACGTTTTATTGTTAAGACACACCTACAGTCATCGCATTGACGACGCCGCGCTGTCTCCGACGTTCTTTTGATGACGTGAAATAAGCTATTAAAGCGTCAAACTTATCGGATAAAAGAATGATTAATGAGCTTGTTTATGCATAACAGCCAGCACCTGCGTTCTTGCGGTTGATCCAAAAGGGGACACTCGACCTCTTATTCCCTTTGATGACGGGAAATTAGTCATTAAACCTGTCAAACTTATCGGATAATAGAATGTTTGATGAACGTGTTTACGCCAAACATTCCTTCCCACACACATTCTTGCGGTCGACCACAAAGGCAACACCGCATCCCCCAGGTCCTTTGATGACAGGAAATAAGTCATTAAACTTGTCAGTTCAATCAGATAACAGTATGATTGATGACACGCCATTACAGTTTTGTTCATTCCGTGGCGAGATTGAAAATATAGCAATTTATGAATAATTACCAAATGGGACTTTAAACTAACCAATGTCGTAGTCAGCTTGTCTGTAGTCCTTCATTCTGGTTCTCAGCATGTCGAGCATCGCGGTACTCGGCTGGTACTTGATCTTCCGTACCATATCGCTTGGAAACCCTCGTAAAAGCTCAACGAAAAACCTCTTGTGGTCCACGTTACAGCAACGACCCAGATACATAAACATCTGAGTGAGGCTAGGACACATAAGCACAGTCGACGCTAGTGTACTTTTACACACCTTCTTCAGATATTCAAACCTACTTTGTATTGCATACGTTTCAAGCTGAGCCATCATCTTGGAGTACACAGAATCATCCCTCACCTTAGCTATGCCACCTCCGAAAGCAGTGAAATTCTTAATTACACCAAAACTAAACAACGAAAGGTCGGATCTTGGATCGCCGAGGTGCTCAAACCCGCAGAAGGACTCGGCACAGTCCTCTATCACAGCCAGGTTATATTTCCGCGATGCTGTAATTACTGGTTCCATGTCAAACCACTTTCCGTATAAGTGAGTAACCATTAAAGCGACAGTTTTTTTCGTAACGAGATTTGGCAGAAGTTCAACTTTGGGCTCTGTAGTTTCTATACTGATGTCTAGCGGCACAACCTGGAAAACAATATATAATTCTTTCTTTTTGCGTTATTTAAAGCGACATTACATCGCAAAAAGCAAATAAATGCATTTTTTTCACGTATACATGCATTGCTACTACAAATTCTTCCAAATACATTCGAACACTAACATTGAATCAATAAACAGTCTGTACCATAAATCGTGTTATTCAGGATACACTAGTTGTATTATGCATGGATGTCGACCCTATTTACATTATTTTGTTATGTCAACAAACCGCGTATACGACGTTTGTTTATTAATTGAAATACTCAGTTTTTGAGGCAAATATTTCAAAAACAATTGTACCATATAATAGGAAAATACATTCTGCAGAAAATTTGTGTTTTCACTGATGTAGTGTCGCTTTAAGGAATGAATCGTGAGTTAATAGTTTCAGTTTTTTTTTTTTGGACTATGGTCATATAGTAAGTAATATATATATATACAATTATATATTACTTACTATATGACCTTAGGCCAAAAAAAAAAAAAAAAATTTTTTTGTGTCGTGCCTGTGGTTAAATTGTGTGGAGGCCAATGGCATCCAAGCTAACTTTAAACACGCCCAATGTAGTTCATACTCCGATGGAAACTATTAACCTGTGATTCATTACATATTTTTACAGTAATTATTCTATTCAATGACACAAATGCAATATAGCACACTTTGCATTTAAAATGTTTTTAGCCCAGATTTGCAGGTAAATAGATCAAACTTGTATAAATCACAGTTAACCCTTTCAACACCACAGACCTCTAAATTGGCTTACAAAAAAGTGTAGATCCAGATGAGCCGGCTCATGACGAGCCGTCTCATCAGGATCTGCACTTTTTTCAAGTAATATAACTATTTTTAGAATTGTTTTTACCCATTTTGATAAATGAACTGATCCAAATGTAATTTTGTTATTAATTTATTGGTCTAAAAATATCATGGACCAGTCCATGTCAGTTACTTGGTGTTGAAAGGGTTAATATAATATCTGTCCGTTTGTACCTAATGTAAGCTGGTACTCACCTTTAAATTGTGGTGTCTAACTACGCCAACCATGTCTGGTATATTTATAGCCGACATTATGACCTCTGACCCTGCTGGAAAGTTCATGACCTGGAGATAAAGGTCAAGGCCACTTCTAACTGACAGACAGGGGAGTACATTATTCGTGTTGTTGTTGTTCACCCAGCGCCTCCGCAGCTCGTCAATGATTTCACCACGATCTGATCCAAACTTGAAACATTTTGAAATAGCTTGGACATAATTTTTCCACTCTGCGTCTGCAATAACAAAAATTGTTTAGGCCATATTATTATTAAGTTACTGCGATACGGACATAATTCTTCAATGGTCATAATTATAGGGCGTAATGGCACGGTGCACCGCCCTGCCCTTTTAGCCCCACCCTTTTGCCTTTTAGCCTCACATTTTTGCCTTTTAGTTCCACCCTTTTGTCTTCTAGTCCCACCCTTTTGTCTTTTGTTTTAAATACTTTTGTTTTTCAATTTTTTTATATATATATAATTATATAACCCTCAACAGGGGCCTTCGGGCGGGCAGACATATACAACTTAGAACTCATCCCCCCCAATTCACCAACATGTACTGCCTTACTGCCTCTTTGATCAATCACCGTAATTTAGAAAACTGTTTTTAGGGGCATAGCCCCAAAATACCAGCTCCAGCATTTCATTGCGGCCCAAAATGCATTCTGCCTGTTTTCTGACCACGCTGCCCATGTTCTGACCACCCTGCCCCTTTTCTGACCCACCCTGCCCCATTTCTGACCCACCCTGCCCCTTTTCTGACCAACCCTACCCCTTTTTCTGACCCACCCTGCCCCTTTTCTGACCAACCCTGCCCCTTTTCTGACCACCATGCCCCTTTTCTGATCCCCATGCCCCTTTTCTGACCACCCTGCCCTTATTTCTACTCTAGAATAAACCCTATTAATCCACCACCCCATGTTTTTAAAACAGGAGGACAAAATCCTATGATGCCATCCCCATGCCTATGGTTAGAGTGTCACAGTGAATCTGAATGTCCTAGACTCTAAATTACTGGCTACATGTTCACAAAAACTTTGTCCAAAATGGGAGTGGGGCCAGTTTATTGTTTTTTGGTATTTGTTTTCAATTTGAGGCCACTAGGGGGTAACCCTTTCATTTCCAGCTATACAATACGTACATAATATTATAATATATTCAACATGCGTACATTACAAATGTCAAAGTATTATATATATTACAGTTTTCATTTTTACGAAAAAGGCGCAATAGAAACCATGAGCGTGGATTTCACATCTGGCATAAATGTTTCTGTATTTAGTAAAACTTACCACAGGTCACAGGAACATGAAATTTTATCCATAAGCCACCATAGGTCTCGTACCTCTATCCTAGGACACCCCCTCTATTAAAAAAAGTTAATAGAGGGGGGTGTCCTAGGATAGAGGTACTAGACCTTTGGTGGATTATGGATAAAATTTCAAGTTCCTGTGAACTTACCAATAAATATACACGAAAAAGTCACTATAAAAACCATGCTGGTGGATTTCACATCTAAAACTGACCAATAAAAAGACACGTATACATATGGCACTATCGAATCCATGATCGTGGATTTGACATCTATGGCATTATTTCTATGCTTTGTAAAACTTACCAACAAAAAGACACGTATAAGGCACTATAGAATCCATGCTCGTGGATTTGACATCTCCAGCACTGTTATTGTTCATACCTGTGAATGGAAATATGGAGGGAGTGGAGAAATGATGGGGCCTTTACTGAATTAATGGTGGAAAGATACAAGCAAGCATCACAGGTCCACTAACACTAATAGCAGCAGGTGCCAAAATGGTTCATTCAACCCATAAATATACTTACCGGTATACCAGGGCTCATCCTAGGTCTGGTAATCCACAGATCGCAGGTTCGATCCTCTGTCTGACCCAAATAAAATTAATAGTCTTTCAGTTGGGACTTTAAACCGAGGTCTCATGTCGGTGCTCTACACCGTGCACGTAAAAGAACCAGAGGAGACTCTGGAATGGGTCTCTGTCTGTATTATTGCACTAACCTCCAAAAATCTAAAATGACTAATCTCGGCAGGAGGCGTCGCTCATATTGGGAACCGGTAGCGACGATAAATAAACGTGAAACACACACTCCTAGGGGGCGACATGGGTGAAATAGTCACCCTAGGGACACTAACTTCGCCCCCTGATGGCCCTAAAAAATATTTTGTTTTTACAATTTTATACAAATTCTTGTCCATTAAATACATTTGAATAGAAGGAGGCTTTATAAATAATATAACAAAATTCTGTCTGAAAATTGTAAAAAAGTTTTATTTTTTAATGATTTTTAGGGAGAAGTGGGTGGAGTCAGTGTCTCTAGGGAGACTATTTTGCCTAAGTCACCCTCTAGAATGAGACCTGAACAGTCATGTGACAATGCCATAAAACAAATTCTATCGGCCCCCTAAATGTCATTTAATATTTAGACTTGAAAATGTAACATTTTACTATCAAGGCATTTTTCTATAACAGATCGAAAAAAATTATGTAGAGGTCTTGTGTGTGTGTGTGTGTGTGTGTGTGTGTGTGGTGTGTGTGTGTGTGTGTGTGTGTGTGTGTGTGTGTGTGTGTGTGTGTGGTGTGTGTGTGTGTGTGTGTGTGTGTGTGTGTGTGTGTGTGTGTGTGTGTGTGTGTGTGTGTGTGTGTGTGTGTGTGTGTGTGTGTGTGTGTGTGTGTGTGTGTGTGTGTGTGTGTGTGTGTGTGTGTGTGTGTGTGTGTGTGTGTGTGTGTGTGTGTGTGTGTGTGTGTGTGTGTGTGTGTGTGTGTGTGTGTGTGTGTGTGGTGTGTGTGTGTGTGTGTGTGTGTGTGTGTGTGTGTGTGTGTGTGTGTGTGTGTGTGTGTGTGTGTGTGTGTGTGTGTGTGTGTGTGTGTGTGTGTGTGTGTGTGTGTGTGTGTGTGTGTGTGTGTGTGTGTGTGTGTGTGTGTGTGTGTGTGTGTGTGTGTGTGTGTGTGTGTGTGTGTGTGTGTGTGTGTGTGTGTGTGTGTGTGTGTGTGTGTGTGTGTGTGTGTGTGTGTGTGTGTGTGTGTGTGTGTGTGTGTGTGTGTGTGTGTGTGTGTGTGTGTGTGTGTGTGTGTGTGTGTGTGTGTGTGTGTGTGTGTGTGTGTGTGTGTGTGTGTGTGTGTGTGTGTGTGTGTGTGTGTGTGTGTGTGTGTGTGTGTGTGTGTGTGTGTGTGTGTGTGTGTGTGTGTGTGTGTGTGTGTGTGTGTGTGTGTGTGTGTGTGTGTGTGTGTGTGTGTGTGTGTGTGTGTGTGTGTGTGTGTGTGTGTGTGTGTGTGTGTGTGTGTGTGTGTGTGTGTGTGTGTGTGTGTGTGTGTGTGTGTGTGTGTGTGTGTGTGTGTGTGTGTGTGTGTGTGTGTGTGTGTGTGTGTGTGTGTGTGTGTGTGTGTGTGTGTGTGTGTGTGTGTGTGTGTGTGTGTGTGTGTGTGTGTGTGTGTGTGTGTGTGTGTGTGTGTGTGTGTGTGTGTGTGTGTGTGTGTGTGTGTGTGTGTGTGTGTGTGTGGTGTGTGTGTGTGTGTGTGTGTGTGTGTGTGTGTGTGTGTGTGTGTGTGTGTGTGTGTGTGTGTGTGTGTGTGTGTGTGGTGTGTGTGTGTGTGTGTGTGTGTGTGTGTGTGTGTGTGTGTGTGTGTGTGTGTGTGTGTGTGTGTGTGTGTGTGTGTGTGTGTGTGTGTGTGTGTGTGTGTGTGTGTGTGTGTGTGTGTGTGTGTGTGTGTGTGTGTGTGTGTGTGTGTGTGTGTGTGTGTGTGTGTGTGTGTGTGTGTGTGTGTGTGTGTGTGTGTGTGTGTGTGTGTGTGTGTGTGTGTGTGTGTGTGTGTGTGTGTGTGTGTGTGTGTGTGTGTGTGTGTGTGTGTGTGTGTGTGTGTGTGTGTGTGTGTGTGTGTGTGTGTGTGTGTGTGTGTGTGTGTGTGTGTGTGTGTGTGTGTGTGTGTGTGTGTGTGTGTGTGTGTGTGTGTGTGTGTGTGTGTGTGTGTGTGTGTGTGTGTGTGTGTGTGTGTGTGTGTGTGTGTGTGTGTGTGTGTGTGTGTGTGTGTGTGTGTGTGTGTGTGTGTGTGTGTGTGTGTGTGTGTGTGTGTGTGTGTGTGTGGTGTGTGTGTGTGTGTGTGTGTGTGTGTGTGTGTGTGTGTGTGTGTGTGTGTGTGTGTGTGTGTGTGTGTGTGTGTGTGTGTGTGTGTGTGTGTGGTGTGTGTGTGTGTGTGTGTGTGTGTGTGTGTGTGTGTGTGTGTGTGTGTGTGTGTGTGTGTGTGTGTGTGTGTGTGTGTGTGTGTGTGTGTGTGTGTGTGTGTGTGTGTGTGTGTGTGTGTGTGTGTGTGTGTGTGTGTGTGTGTGTGTGTGTGTGTGTGTGTGTGTGTGTGTGTGTGTGTGTGTGTGTGTGTGTGTGTGTGTGTGTGTGTGTGTGTGTGTGTGTGTGTGTGTGTGTGTGTGTGTGTGTGTGTGTGTGTGTGTGTGTGTGTGTGTGTGTGTGTGTGTGTGTGTGTGTGTGTGTGTGTGTGTGTGTGTGTGTGTGTGTGTGTGTGTGTGTGTGTGTGTGTGTGTGTGTGTGTGTGTGTGTGTGTGTGTATGTGTGTAGTGTGTATGTATGTATGTATGTATGTATGTATGTATGTATGTATGTATGTATGTATGTATGTATGTATGTACCATTAATGTCAAACCCCTTGCGGGGACCTAGACATGTTTTCCTGGGCATGATTAGCCGACCATAGCGGTTAACCAGTACTAAGCAATGTGTGTGAGGTGCCTTGCTCAATGACACTACATATGTGGCCTGACTGAGTATCGAACCTGTACTGTTCGATTCCAAATCCGACGCTCTACCATTGGACCACGGACGGCACACTTATATTTAGGACTACCCAGTCGTGTGACTTACACTGAATCATTCTTGAAACTCGATCGATCATCAGACAATATCAAAACATTGGAATTGTTTGATCACTACTGTCTATAAATACTTCAACTTGTTACCGCCGAACAATCAGTCACGATTATGATTGGCAGGTGCAGTCTAGAATAGTCAATTAATCTAAAATGTTATGTGCAAGTTAAACGGATCTATAAAGCTGTAGTTAAAAGCAGACATTATATATATATATAGAGTGATGAAACCTTTGCTCGGCGTATTCCTATGCTCGGTGTATTTGGTATTCAACAAGTTATGGTGGATAAATAAAAAATAGGTGCCCTGAAGTATTGAGTTCCACATATAAACGGGTGCCGACCCAACACCGTTGCGATAACTATATTGAGCAGCAAGGTCACATGATGAAGCTAAAACTGTCAACAAGAGTTTTTTGAAAGTTGTTTACATGACTTAAGAAAATACTAATATACAGCAAGTGCAATTAACATGTTATACTGGACATTATATGTGGGATTTATATTATAAATGGTGTGAGGCTAGTTTCTTTCTTCTAATTTAATAATTTGGTCACCAATAACTCTGTATAATGGTTCTCGTGTTCTTGATGGGCCCACATGTTATTTTGACAACGTTTTGTTCATGAACCATACAACACTGAACAATTGTACAAGTGTCGGAACGTCATCAAATGTTTACTCGACCGTACACGCTATCATAAAACACCGGGTCAATGAGTATTTTTAAAATGTTGATAAGTTACTGATATTGAAAGCTAAAACATGGTTGTTGGTGCCGTATTGATAAAATCTCAGGTTCCCGTGGTGTAAAATAACCACAAAAAGGGTTTTGAACCCAAAACCATTTTGTCCAGACCCCAAGGCGGCGGGCCAAGCCTCTGTGAAGTTTGATTATATCATATGCGGAAGTAACTTGATCTACTGCTGAAACACAATTTTAACACGACTATTAATTAAATCCAAGTAGCCTCACAAGTTTTCTTCTTCACTGGACATGCTGGTACGTGTTCGATATCAGATATATTGTGTATTGATTACACTGAACTGACTAGTAATAATAAAGATCTATCATTGAATTTGCAAATGGCGAGTAACAACTAATGATTTCTAAGGGAAGTAACTTTCACACGAAAGTATGCTGCGTACACTTTGACAATAGCCGTACAATAAAGGTGTGACCGCCTACGTGGTCGATTGGTTAAGGTCGATGATTTGTATACCACTGTAACCTATCATCTCTGATGGTCACGTGTTCGAGCCCCGCCCAGACCGTGTCTCATTTATATGAAAAAGTTGGCAGTTTCTTACGGAGGTTGGTGCACCAACTTAAACTTAAATTAAAAAAATAAAATAAAGGTGTGCGTTTGTTCATCATCGAACGAAGTAAACCGTCGTGTTAAGCACACCTTTAAGCACACAACTTGAATCATACTTGAACTAGCACCATGAATTTCCCCAAATATGTCACAGGGTCCAATATTCACTCATGTAGTGTTAACTCTTTGTAAAGTCCGTGCACAGTCCTACACATGAGAGTGTATCCATGAAGCACCAACACCATGTTTAGGCACCGATATCCTTGTATTTCTATCCTAGGACACCCCATCTAAACCAGTTGATATATAGAGAGAGGGTGTGTCCTAGGATAGAGCTACATGGTTATCGGTGCCTACAACATGTGCTTTGGTGACAATCTCAAATTACTGTGATCTAAGGCACCAATAACCATGTATCTATATCATAGGACGCCCATCTCTTATTATAATCTAGATTATTCCATTGTTATACGTGGTTTGTTGATGTATTGTGGATACAATTCAAGTTCATGTGGTCCGTGGTTCGAATTTAGATAGGCCTGCGCATGATCAAATATAGTGAATGCCGCCGCTGACCCGTTGAGGCTGACCCCGAAATGTACGCATCACTTCGTAAAGATATTCTTTTTAAAACTCGAATGTGTATTTTGATGGCAACAGATGTGTATCAGTGGCGTCCGAGGTCCATTGGTAGAACGTCGGATTTGGAATCGAATGATCCTTTGTTCGATACTCGGTCAACCTTGCTCGTATACATGTAGGTGTAAGGTCCTTCAGCAAGGCACCTCGCACACATTGCTTAGTACTGGTTAACCGCATAGGTAGGCTAACCATGCCCAGGTAAATATGTCTAGGTTTATGCATAGGATTTGACAATGAAACATGCATACAATATCTATAAGAGGCCTCCATGGCCGAGTTGTTAAAGTCGTTGACTTAAAATAACTTTCCCCTCAGCGCTGTAGGTTCGAATCCCATTTGGGTTTTGGTGCGCTTTATATTTGTGCTTGGACAATTTCTGGGGGGTTTTCATGAACATATTTTAGCAGGCCTGTTACGTAACTTATGTAGGGTTGTGTTCTCACATATAAAGAGCTTAAGCGATCTGTGTCAGCACATATTGCCTGACCAAAATCCACCTATACAAGACCAGTTAAACACGTGCACAAAATCCCCACCTAAATGGTCATCGTAACGTTATCCGTTTGCTATTATGTTGAGTTAACCTGTTGATTCACCCGGCAAAGCCAAGCATAAACCAAGCAGATGTTTACAACTTCTAAAGATAATCAGCCTTGTGCATTGTATGTTACAATAAAAACATAAAATGAAAGAAGTTTTTGTGTTGTGTTTGCATGTCACTCTTGAACGTTTTAAAATAAGTATGTATCTGAATATGTGTATGTTCTCTACGTTACATCGTATAGCTGAGAACGAATGTGTTAACATGGCCTGTGTAAACAAAATACAGGGCGGGTTAGTCGAATATTTCGTGCAGAAATATGTTCGTACACGTATTTATAGGGGGAATATAGTGTGGTAATCACTTCTACGTTAGTATAACGCGAGGACTATGCTTTGTAATATTCAAATTCACATGTGTTACTGAATATTCCGGAAAATAATGTGAGATCATAATGAAACAAGTATATATTATGTATATTTTATGTTTTTGAGTAAAGATACGATGGGTAGGGACACACAGGTTACCATAAGGTGAAAATATCCCGTGGTCTTATATCCAGATAAACAGCTTAAAGAATTGCTACGGGTACATGATTCCTAATGGGTTTTTGGTGTGCGGCTTTGCTGTTTTCATCGTGGATATGGTGTGGACATTTAGCGTACATATGTCACATTTATCTGTGAAACAGAATTATAAAATGTATACACATGCTGTACTGGTTCCGTCCTCGCAATAAATGCTCTACCTAGCCCTGGTAACAGTTATTGTGTTATATTTTGTGAGTGGTTGTGTGTTAAAACATGGTATTCTTATGTTGTTCTTGTTTAATTTGGATCATTCAGATTCATTGTTATAGCACGGTCAGGGTTGTACCGCGTATTTATAACATGTACACATAAAAGAACATAAAACTTACAAAACTAGCCAATTATTAGTTCTGGTAAACTTAATTCTCTCATAAACTTTCAATTACACTACGACACCGTCTGGAAGGGTTTTCGAAATCCTACAACTTACAGACGCTCAATGAAATACTAGAATTCATCAAGCACTCCATTTATTCGACTGTAGTTCTACATATGTGCCGACTGCCGAAGCTTATCGCTAGGCTAAGCACAGGCCAACAGACAACAATGCATCGACGATTTGCAAAGGGAGATAATTATTTTCGAATTACATAAGTTATTGTTTGCCGGAAATAAATAGTGATGACTCGCTATTGAGGACTGTTTTTTACAGTTTTTCTGTACAGAATTGTTCGTAAAGTGGAAATGTACACGCTCTAAATTGCTGACTGCCCTATATATATATCCATACTTTAATCTATGGTTGATGATATTGGTCATTGATGGCTATGATTGGCAGTTCAAGTTCGGGTTAGTATAATGATTTTGTATCAATAAACCATTTTTTTCTTGAAATTTCATGCTTTGCCATGTTGATCATTTGTGTGATATATTACTGAATGTGCGCATCCTTTCATCATTCATATACGTTTTGGTAGGCTTAAATGTATACTGTGATACTGTGTACATGGACAGTAACATTTAAATTTTTGACGTCAAAATAAGTGGATGAAATTTGGATAGTACTTTTTTTCGGATTCATCATCAGATTTGTTTGGCAATGTGTTATGCATAGCTTGGCGATTTTCCAGTACTGTTTATATCCACTGTAATTCAATTGACTAGTATGCCGTTTATATATGCATATTTAATTTGTTTTTGAGTATGGAAGATTTACTTAGCTTACTTACACATGGCTCATGTATCCGTGCTCACAATCGTTGTCATCATTCTATCTAACTGTCAACAATGCTCACAGGGATGTAGTCACAACCCTCCTATTATGTCTAGTTCAGTAATTCTATACCATGTGTATTAGATGCTGTGTTGCAACCAGACATGGTTTCCATTGCATTTGTATCTGAATGCATTACGTACATTCCCTGAAGTATTTGCATTTGAAGTTTTCAAATACAGTCAAACCTATGTTAGTGGTCACCTCTATTAAGCAGCCAACCTGTATTGAGCAGCCAGTTTCCAGATTCCCAATATGCTGTTTTATTATACATTTGACCTCTATTAAGCAGCCACCTGTGCTAAGCAGCCACTATATGTGTTAGTGGTCACCTCTATTAAGCAGCCACCTGTGCTAAGCAGCCACTATCTGTGACTCCCTTGGCTGGCTGCTTAACACAGGTTTGTTTGTACACACAAACCTGTGTTAGTGGTCACCTCTATTAAGCAGCCACCTGTGCTAAGCAGCCACTATCTGTGACTCCCTTGGCTGGCTGCTTAACACAGGTTTGACTGTAGCTGTATTTGCATTTGAATGAATACTTTCTCAAATACTTAGTGACTTATATTACAGAATGATGAAAACTTAGGCCGTGTGTACTGAGTAGTTTGGCCATAATAAGAGACATAGGTCAGTTACCTCCCATGAATACTCCCATAAGCGGTTTCCTCGGTTTTTATCGTTGTTTCTTTTGCACCACATGCTATCCATGTCCATTCACTTTCTCACTCATCTTATAAGTGTTAAATTACTATATCTCGACAGATATCCTACAGTATATACAATTGGTACTTATCTGTACAGATTTGTTATCAATTAATAAACAGGATGTTGATAAAATCACAAGTATTATACCGCGACAGTAAAAACAAAGGATCCCAACTAAAAGGACAAATGTACATTTCTGGATAAATCGGACCTTATTACAGTTTATAAATTTTGTTTAATTTACAACCATTGCGAAACAAGTTTTAACAACTTATATTAATCACTCTCATTGGCGCGGGTGAACGCGTAAATGTGGTCATTCGTGTGCAAGGAAACAGGGGCACCCGGAGAAAACCCACCTGTCCGATCTGGCGACCACCGTACCAGCTTACATACGTCCCGGTCCGAGGATCGAACCCAGGTTGCATTTGTGAGAAGCGAGCGTGCTAACCACTGCGCTAATTGGACAGCCTGAACGTTAGTCCGGACTTTTTCTGCCAATGAGGTAACATAAAAGCCAGTGAAGGCGCTCATTAAAATACTTGAACATCACCAAGAAGACTCCATCGAGTGCCACGTCGTCTCTTTGTCTTGCCTCTTGGTTTACACATATTTATTCATTCATAATGTACAGTACATATCTATTGTATACAGACTGAAAATGTATTTAATCGAAAGCTTAAAGCTTATTGAGATTATCTCCATTACATATATAAATGTGTGCACTATAGGCGACTAAGACGTAAACGTATTATGTAGTAAGACCAAAATATTTAATAAGTGTATGAAATTATAGAATTATGTCTTGCCTCTTGGTGTTCGCCATTTGCACGTTTGCTCGTGTACCCCTCCCACCCTGTAATTACCGACATATTCACACTTACACTGTCCTCATTTTCTAAGATTGGATGATATTCCATTAAATTCTTAGAACACCTTTCCTGCACCGTGAATGCTAATCGCATTCATTTTAGTCCACTATCACGTCAAAATTTCACTGACCAATGCCGCCATTTTGTACAAATTTGACAAGTTTGACAAGCTTTTATTCCTTTAGGCTAAAACGGAGACTATCTGCACGATATAGACGAACAGTGAATAAACAAATACATACAGTTAATAATTCATACAGTAGGCCTATACATGCTAATAACTGATTGAATTCAATGAAGAAGGTTACATAGTTAATTTGAAATATTTCAATGTGCACTGAATAGAAATGCATGCCACGCGAATATATGGAATATAGACTTTGAGCAACATGCATGTATAATGTGTGAAGATTAATTTGACCTGTTTCTATATATGTACATTAAAGTCAATTTCATGCAAATTCACAATGTTTTAATGATATAATGAGAGTGCGGTGGAAGGTTCGAATCTCGTCAGGGATTCGTTCTGATATGGCCGGTTCGTGAGCCATCAGCTAGTTAAATAATGGTTACCGATTGCCTACCAGCCTGGCGCCTGGTATACATGTACAAGCATATGATTCGGGAAGTACGGATGTTCATAAAAATAGGTGTCTCATAAGTCAGAAATGGATGGCCCTTTAAATAGGGATGACACTATAATAAACAAACACTTTACTTTACTTTATTTACATAATGTAAACACATATCTACAGTTATAAGTGCAATGCATACACAATACATATGAATTACAGATTTATATGTCCATCTTTAGAAGAAAAAATACCTCATAAAGTGACCGTGAATATGTCCGCTTAGGCGTTTAGTCCCACTTAACTGTATATGTTATTTACATTAACTGCAGAATAGTATAGCCATGTGAATAACATTTCACATTAAAACAAAATAATAATTTTAAAACGTGTTGATATGGTATTATATATGATCGTAGGATTTGATGCTTTAGCGGTGGTTTAAGATACAATCGACGGAAACTGATCGAAAGTGACCATAGAGATGATATATGTGTTCTTAATTGATATGCACTTAATACTATGCAATCTACATTATATATTCAATAAATAAATGATTGAATACATTACATGTATATACATTCAGTTCGCCATAAACGCTTGATAAACATCAATGGAAGTCGTGATAGCGCAGTGATAGCGCGTTCGCTTCAGGAGCGAAAGGCCCGGAGTTCGAGCCCCGTTAGAGCCGTTATGCGAAACACCAGCGAACACACGTTAGTTTATTCAAATTTATTTTATCTCGACTGCGAAACAAGTTCTTGCAATATTAGTTAAATCGCTCTCGAAACACCATTCCAGATGTGATCCACCGCCATGAGAGAGGGGGAGAAAGAGATAAGAGGCACTGTGTAGTTTAAGTACCTTGTCTAAGGGCACAGTGCCTCGTAATGTCTACAGCATACATACTTTTTATATGATCTATAATCCTACAAAATAATTATGAGCAGAATCGTTTCTATCGATCTCCCTGTTAAATAGGTCATCCGGCATATCGTCATATCCGAATAATAAGCAGTCTGTTTTCACAAATTCTCGCAGCCGCATCTTGACATCTATTGGTACAGCGCTATATGCTTGCACAAGGGCTTCATGGCGCTGAGCTTTCAAATCTATATAAATAGATCTCGCTTCGCTAGCATCCAATGCCAACTTGAATTGTTCATAAAACATGTGTTCAGTTGTGTGTTCACAGTCTACATTAAAGGGCATTTTATAATCAGTGTGTATAATTCCTCTAATGTGATAGCTAGACCAAATTCTTTGGAAAATGTTGCATATTGAATCATTTTCTGTGTATGTTTTCAACACATTAAACATTCGAAATACTGGCCCAAAATAACGTTTATATTTTGCTTCAGTTTCTAGAAGCGTTATCTGATCAGTGCTGTTTATATCACCCGTGTATATATCTGTCTTCCGTAAATGATTTACCAAATATACTAGATCATCAGTAATATCTTCCAGCCTTCCGATGAAGTCAAAGTTGGTGTTACACGGGTCACATTGTACATGCATCGGAGCTATATGTACGTTAATTGGTCTCCTTGCCTCATACGAAGTTACGACATATTCAACTAATTCTTTAAATGTAACATCGTTTCCAAGTTGCTTGCTCACTGTAGTAGCATTGGGTCGCATTTTTTCTATGACCTCAATTCCTAAAGTTGTCCATCCTTCACTAGGACGGTATAATTTGTTTTCGTAAGCAGCAAACAGGCGACCGTAAGGTTCCCTGACAATCATGAATGAGTAGTCGACATCTTCTATCAATTGCCGTGCAGCACTAGTTCCATTCTTTTGTACAATCTCTTCTACTTCAGTAAAACAGTTTTGACATTGAAATAATTTCCGGAAAAATAAATTCATAAATGAGGATCCGCATTTAGGTACGTCACAGTAGTATAGTTTATTATCGACTAGTAACTGTCCACCCAAGCCAATTGACTCCTGTTTTATGACGTTATTTCGCCGGCAATTTTCTTGTACTGCCGATGTCGTCAGCTTCTTTATAAGTTGTCTTCCAATGACGTTCTTCTCCTGTAAAACATCAACATATTAAGAGAATATTTGTTTGTTTAAGACAATGATCGAATTATATTTCAATGAATGGACATTGAAAGCATTAGTATCACGAGTGGCGCTGATAAGTGTTTTTACGATAGAAAGTGATGTAGCCGAGCGTTAAATGACGCTAGAACAGCGCGTTTATGCTGCCATAATGGACGTCATAAAGGTATCATAGATGACGTAACTGACAGCTTGAATCCATATCCGTTCGCATTGACAACATGCAAACCAGTGAGAAATGAAATGTGTTATTCGACTGCTTTCAAGCAGTCGAATAACACATTTTATTTCACTGATAAATTTCTATATTTCAATGGAAAACATAAAATAAAAGCAATATTCGGTAATTGTCACGTGTCGGCCTTCGTGATATATTTCTACGCATAAGAACTTCAAACTCGGGTTATTCTGCGATATACCACGGTTGATACTTATTATTTCGATTCTAATACGACTTCTAATAATTTTAGACGCGAATCAAAGGAGTATTTTCTTCAAACGCCGTGGTACTCCGCTGTATTTGGCTTTCGAAATTCCCTCCCGCGTAAGGGGTGATGACGCTATTTTTTATGGAAAATATCAATCTAGTGCATAAATGAACAAAAGTTGTAACTGATCAATAATTTTATTTATTTTGTCTAATGAAACTGTACAGAATAGTAACTGAAACGTTACTTAACGGAAAAACAAGAAGGACAAGAGATTATCTGATTCTAAAAATAGCTCACTTCCGCGAATTCCCACGGTAGTATTTACAAACATCACGTGACTTTCATTCATAAAACTTTACACGCATTGTATAAATGGAATAGCCAAAACACGGTGCGCGCGCAGCATAGTTCAAGGTAGGTATATCCCAGAATAACCCAAGGTAGATTTTACTCTGCAAGTATGTATGTTATTAGCTGTGTCGTGTTAGAATAAGTAATAACTATGTTCTTATTTAGGTCAGACACCGCTATTGAAATCTCCATAGACCTCCATTATGATGTACACACTCATTAAAATCGCCAATAAAAAGCTGTGTTTTTGCAACATACTTTCCTTTGAAACACCCGAACATGACACTTTTCAAAAGGCGTTTGTTCATTTCTCACTAGAGACACGCATCACTACTCTCAATGTAGTGTGTGGCGAATGTTCCACTGGGACTCATGTTTATAATATGTTGTGTAGTCTATCTATCTATTCTGGGACCCATATTTATAATATGTTGTGTAGTCTATCTATCTATTCTGGGACCCATATTTATAATATGTTGTACAGTCTATCCTTCTATTCTGGGACCCATATTTATAATATGTTGTGTAGTCTATCTATCTATTCTGGGACCCATATTTATAATATGTTGTGTAGTCTATCTATCTATTCTGGGACCCATATTTATAATATGTTGTGTATCTATCTATCTATTCTGGGACCCATATTTATAATATGTTGTGTAGTCTATCTATCTATTCTGGGACCCATATTTATAATATGTTGTACAGTCTATCTATCTATTCTGGGACCCATATTTATAATATGTTGTACAGTCTATCTATCTATTCTGGGACCCATATTTATAATATGTTGTGTAGTCTATCTATCTATTCTGGGACCCATATTTATAATATGTTGTACAGTCTATCTATCTATTCTGGGACCCATATTTATAATATGTTGTACAGTCTATCTATCTATTCTGGGACCCATATTTATAATATGTTGTACAGTCTATCTATCTATTCTGGACCCATATTTATAATATGTTGTGTAGTCTATCTATCTATTCTGGGACCCATATTTATAATATGTTGTACAGTCTATCTATCTATTCTGGGACCCATATTTATAATATGTTGTACAGTCTATCTATCTATTCTGGGACCCATATTTATAATATGTTGTACCGTCTATCTATCTATTCTGGGACCCATATTTATAATATGTTGTACAGTCTATCTATCTATTCTGGGACCCATATTTATAATATGTTGTACAGTCTATCTATCTATTCTGGGACCCATATTTATAATATGTTGTACATTCTATCTATCTATTCTGGGACCCATATTTATAATATGTTGTGTAGTCTATCTATCTATTCTGGGACCCATATTTATAATATGTTGTACAGTCTATCTATATGTTCTATTTAATAATTCTATTCAATTTGCTTTATTGAATAACATGCTATTGCAACTTGGAGTTAGATATATATGTTTGGATATTACATGTTATTGTCAGTTATACCCATACCATATTCACATCATGCTTTTCTGTACAATGCGTTTTTAACCAAATATGTTTCTTGGCGATTTAGTTTATACAAATTTATTTTAGCTCGATTGCGAAACAAGTTCTTTCAACTTATATTAATCACTCTCGAGACCTCATTCCTGATGGAATCCATCGCCATGAAGGAGAGAAGAGGCAATGTGGAATTTAAATGCCTTGCCTAAGGGCACACTCGTAACGGCTCCAACGGGGCTCGAACTCCGGTTTCTTGGCGATGGACATGTATATGTTTATATTAGGGATTGCAATGAATAGCGATTTAGGTATCAGAATATTCGGTCGGGAAGATATTCGAATATTTTTTTTTTCCTACCGATTATTCGAATACTGTTCGAATATTTGGGCGTTTGTGCGAATATTCGAATATTCGGTTATTCGTTCTCATCCCTAGTTTATATTTATATATTGGTATAGTTATCATATATATATATCAAGTTTACGAATTAGTGTCTAATTTCACGAAAACAATCTATATTTCATTGGAAAGCATAACTAAAAGTGACTAATGACCAGAACCGGACGATAAATAAACGCATAATCCAACGTTTTTTACGTTTATGTATCGTCGCTACCGGTTGCCCATATGAGCGACGCCTCCTGAAGAGATTAAGTCATTTTTAGATTTGTGGAGGATAGTGCAATGGACCCATTCCAGAGTCTCATCTGGTTCTTTTACGTGCACGGTGTAAAGCACCGACACGAGACCTCTGTTTAAAGGCTATTACTTGTATTATGGTCAGATGGGGGATCGAACCTGCGATCCCTGGATTGCCAGTCCAACTTGTTAACCACTGCACTACATATCCGTCTGTATTTACCGTCTGTGTAAGTTGGAGTAGATATCCCGCATACCACATATTCTGAAATCATGAGCTTTGCTGTAATTATGAAGAATGTACTCAACTAAATTGTATTGCACCATCCACTAAATTCGATCCGTTCCATTGGTCAACGGCGGTCACGTTGTGAACCGACATGAGACTGCGGAGGGTGAGTAAATATCTCATGAATCAATGGCGGCGTTCGAAAACTCTCGATTCAGAATTTTCAAAGTGTTTAATTGTTTTCTGAGCTTACTTTTAGTCAAATAAATCGGAGTCAAAGTTAGCGGTAGTTTCCTAGCTTCTAGTTCGCCGTCAGTGACGTAACCAAATGCAGTTGCCGCATCACACAGACAACAGTAACATAAATATTAAGGTTGAGGCCGACTTATTTGACTATTCTACGTTCAGAAAACAATTAAATATTTTTTCTCTCAATTAAATGTGTTCGATGCAATAAATTCGCTACAGACAGTTCACAGAGTTAACGCCTCACCCACATATAGTGTACTGACCCCACCTTGCTCCGTAGAGGGTCAGTAGCAAACCCAATGACTAATAATAGTGCCTTCTACGGACACGCACAACTATACTAGAGGACATAGAAAACGAAACCATCGGATAAGTGTTTTACATGAAGAACAATAACTATATACAATGTAAATACATAGTTTTAAACATTTTGGAATATTTTTAGTTGTTCAGTTTGTGTTTTGTAATAACGATGTGATATATCTTTGATGAAATCATTCGTATTTCGTTTTCATGTAATACTAATTATATAATGTAGGTGTGCGTTTTCTATGTCCGCTAGTATATAATGTAGGTTTGTGTTTTCTATGTCCTCTAGTATATAATGTAGATGTGCGTTTTCTATATCCTCTAGTATATAATGTAGGTGTGTGTTTTCTATATCCTCTAGTATATAATGTAGGTGTGCGTTTTCTATGTCCTCTAGTATATAATGTAGATGTGCGTTTTCTATGTCCTCTAGTATATAATGTAGGTGTGCGTTTTCTATGTCCTCTAGTATATAATGTAGGTGTGCGTTTTCTATGTCCTCTAGTATATAATGTAGGTGTGCGTTTTCTATGTTCCTCTAGTATATAATGTAGGTGTGCGGTTTCTATGTCCTCTTGTATATAATGTATGTATGCGTTTTCTATGTCCTCTGGTATATAATGTAGGTGTGCGTTTTCTATGTCCTCTAGTATATAATGTATGTATGCGTTCTATATCCTCTAGTATATAATGTAGGTGTGCGTTTTCTATGTCCTCTAGTATATAATGTAGGTGTGCGTTTTCATTGTCCTCTAGTATATAATGTAGATGTGCGTTTTCTATGTCCCCTAGTATATAAGGTAGGAGTGCGTTTTCTATGTCCTCTACTATATAATGTAGATGTGCGTTTTCTATGTCCTCTAGTATATAATGTAGGTGTGCGTTTTCTATGTCCTCTAGTATATAATGTAGGTGTGCGTTTTCTATGTCCTCTAGTATATAATGTAGGTGTGCGTTTTCTATGTTCCTCTAGTATATAATGTAGGTGTGCGGTTTCTATGTCCTCTTGTATATAATGTATGTATGCGTTTTCTATGTCCTCTGGTATATAATGTAGGTGTGCGTTTTCTATGTCCTCTAGTATATAATGTATGTATGCGTTTTCTATGTCCTCTGGTATATAATGTAGGTGTGCTTTTCTATGTCCTCTAGTATATAATGTAGGTGTGCGTTTTCTATGTCCTCTAGTATATAATGTAGGTGTGCGTTTTCTATGTCCTCTAGTATATAATGTAGGTGTGCGTTTTCTATGTCCTCTAGTATATAATGTAGGTGTGCGTTTTCTATGTCCTCTAGTATATAATATAGGTGTGCGTTTTCAATGTCCTCTATATAATGTAGCTGTGCGTTTTCTATATCCTCTATTATATAATGTAGGTGTGCGTTTTCTATGTCCTCTAGTATATAATGTAGGTGTGCGTTTTCTATGTCCTCTAGTATATAATGTAGGTTTGTGTTTTCTATGTCCTCTAGTATATAATGTAGGTGTGCGTTTTCTATGTCCTCTAGTATATAATGTAGGTGTGCGTTTTCTATGTCCTCTAGTATATAATGTAGGTGTGCGTTTTCTATGTCCTCTAGTATATAATGTAGGTGTGCGTTTTCTATGTCCTCTAGTATATAATGTAGGTGTGCGTTTTCTATGTCGTCTGGTATATAATATAGGTGTGCGTTTTCTATGTCCTCTATATAATGTAGGTGTGCGTTTTTTATATCCTCTATTATATAATGTAGGTGTGTGTTTTCTATGTCCTCTAGTATATAATGTAGGTGTGCGTTTTCTATGTCCTCTAGTATATAATGTAGGTGTGCGTTTTCTTTGTCCTCTAGTATATAATGTAGATGTGCGTTTTCTATGTCCTCTAGTATATAATGTAGGTGTGCGTTTTCTATGTCCTCTAGTATATAATGTAGGTGTGCGTTTTCTATGTCCTCTAGTATATAATGTAGGTGTGCGTTTTCTATGTCCTCTAGTATATAATGTAGGTGTGCGTTTTCTATGTCCTCTATATAATGTAGGTGTGCGTTTTCTATATCCTCTAGTATATAATGTAGGTGTGCGTTTTCTATGTCCTCTAGTATATAATGTAGGTGTGCGTTTTCTATGTCCTCTAGTATATAATGTAGGTGTGCGTTTTCTATGTCCTCTAGTATATAATGTAGGTGTGCGTTTTCTTTGTCCTCTAGTATATAATAATATTATATGGATCGTGTAGGGACGTATACCGACACGATCACCCGACACGATCATCCTTAAATCGTTGCATGCTGGGTAAAATAAACGCTATAAATAGTTCAAATAATTATAGCAGACGACACTTCATTAAATGTGTGTTTCTTGTTTGGAACTTACTCTTCCTAATGCTAGTTCCACACAACAGCACTTGTGAAAGTATAATTTATATTTTGAAAACATTTTTATTTAAATGTCTAAATGACGTAACGGGCAATTTCAAAGACACATCGGTGTGAAAATGCCAAATTTCATAATAATAATATTAGTTAGGCACAGTAGCTAGTACAACTGTAGATGTTTACTTTATGTTCTGCTGCATAATTTTGAAAAGCGAAATGTGTCGACGAGTGGTAAGCGAAATGTGTCGAAGAGTGATAAGGTCGTTGACTTCAAATCACTTGCCTTTCGTCGCTGTAGGTTCGAATCCCACTGGGTGTGTGGAATTATTTCATGTGAGGGAGCTATCCAGCTGGCTAGTAGTTTTACCCGGGTTTCTGAAATATTGCTGTGAAGGACAGCCGGGGTCTTCCTCCACCAGCAATACCCGGAAAGTCGACATATAACCAAAACAATTAATAAATCATTTGAAATTAACGTGAGCTTCGTTGACGGAATGAACCGAGTGTTTTTATTCATTAACCCTTTCAACACTACATACCTCTAAATAGGCTTACAAAAAGTGTAGATCCAGATGAGCCGGCTCATGACGAGCCAGATACGTCTCATCAGGGTCTGCACTTTATGCTAAAAATATTATTATTTTTAGATAAATTTACCCATTTTGATAAATGAACTGGTTAAAATGTAAGTCTTATTAATTTATTGGTCTAAAAATAGCATGCACCAGTACTTGATGGGGTTGAATGGGTTAAATAAAACCGTACCATAATAACAACCAACAAACCAGCAGGAACAATTCCACATAGTAGTTGCTTCCTGAGGAGTACCATTTTTCCACGTGTTATTGTTATAAATAACATCCATGTGTTGGTTATAATTTCACATATGATATTAAGCCTGCGAAATGCAAATATTCTATGGAACGCCATTGCTATCTTATGTACGACGCTGTAATCACAAAATTCTGAATTTGCATTAAAAACCGGTATTGATATACATGTATTCAATTTGCAATTACTTGGATGTGCGAAACAATGATTGGAAGGGATATGCTTCAAATGTTGACCACGCATTATTCCTGTAATTTAATAACTGTTCCAATTACGAACCTTGTAGAGTCCGCCTCCGTGGTCGAGTGGTTAATGTCGCTGACTTGTATACCACTTGTATACCATCATCACTGATGGTCACGGGTTCGATCTCCGCTCAGACTGTGTCTCATTTATATGAAAAAGTTGGCAGTTTCTTACGGAGGTTGGTGCACACACGTACTGGTTAACCGCTGGAGCCTGCCCAGGAAAGGTGTTGTTAAGTAAACTGCCCGCCGGCGATATAGCCCGAAATGGTGCTGATGCAGGCGTAACACCCGAATCATAACATAATATAACATAACGAACCTTGTAGACGGGTTAGTGGCCTTGTTGTTATCACGGTGAACTACATGTTCGTTCCTCCAGTCTAACCCTAATACTGTTAAACATTGTGTGTTGTGTTGTGGTGTGGTGTGGTGTGGTATGTGTGTATTTATTTATCGTCGCTACCGGTTGCCCATATGAGCGACGCCTCCTGATAAGATTAGTCATTTTAGATGTTTGGATGATATTGCAATGATACAGACAGAGACCCACTCCAGAGTCTCCTCTGGTTCTTTTACGTGCACGGTGCACAACACCGACACGAGACCTCGGTTTAAAGTGCCATCTGAAAGACTGTTAATTTTATTAGGGTCAGACGGGGGATCGATCCTATTAACATTATTTCAGATTGGACTATAAATGGAGGTCTCGTGTATCAGTGCTAATTAATGCGATTCCCAAGGAACCAATCATGTCCTTGGCCCAGCTATTATTCAGACGGTCTCCGTGGTGGAGTGGTTATGATCACTGACTTGTAGCCTATATATCACTGATGGTGACCACTGATGGGTTCTAGCCCCACTTTATATGGAATAAAATGGTAGTTTCTTACGGATATTGGTGCACTAATTACTGATTAACCGCTAGAGCCTGTCCAGGAAAGGTGTTGTTAGGTAACCTTCCCGTCGCTCAAATGGGCAACCGGTAGCCACGTTAAATAATAAAAACAACAGCGCTATACACCAGGCATCTAAAAGATCCAGGGCTGCTTCCGGAATTGAAACTTCTTCTGTATCTTGCACTATCAGCAGTAGTAAAGTCGTCTCTTTGGATGTAAACAAACGGGCGCCATTTTGAATACGGTTTATAGTAACTCATTTGCATATAAGGTAATATAAAGTAGGTCACGCGTGTGCGGGTTTATTTTTAGTATAGAGCCACCTGATCGCGCAACTACCGAGCTCGGTGTACGACACTCGGTGTCCATCTCGGACGATCTAGTTACAGCGTATAAGTCTCTACGCGAGAAATAAAAATGTAAATTTACGCGCACCTTTGTTGTATTTGTAGGAATACTTAAGAATATGAACTGGTCTAGTAATTAATAATCGGTATGGAATGTATACAAATTATAGATTGTGGACGGCCAAAAGTCCATATTATACCGAAATTCTGATTACTTTAAACGCTACCGTTCCCTTCTTAGGTCGCTAAAGAGTGTTTGGGTCTCATTCGCCCGTAAGAAACAGATACTCTTGATGAGACATACGCTTGTACCAAGAATATTGAGACAACATTATTTACGTCACGCCATCCTTTGGACGAAATAAGATATACAGAAGAATAGACCCGTAATGTTGAATTGGAAACAGTATTTATCGTCATTGTATTATAATTCCAAGAATCCAGCTAGTTTTTCTGGCCCCGAGAAGCTCTATCAGTATGTCAAGGGAGAAGGCAAACATAAAATCGGTAGACACAGAATCAGAAAATGGCTGCAAGATCAAGAATCTTACTCCCTAACCAGAGGAGCCAGACGACATTTTAAGCGTTCTAGAGTAGTTGTGGACGGTGTAGACAGTCTCTTGGACATGGATTTGATGGATATGGTTAACTTGTCGAAGCAGTGACGGGTACCAATACGTATTGGTAGCCATAGACGTGTTTTCACGCTTTGCTCACGTTCAACCAGTTAAAAGTAAAAAAGCACAAGATGTAGTAGACGCTTTAACGAGAGTACTATCGGGTCCACGGAAACCAAACACGGTTCGTACAGATCGAGGAATGGAGTTCAGAAGCAAAGACGTTAATAAGTATTTACGAGACCAAACTATACACCACTACTACGCTCTGAACACTGAGACCAAAGCCAATTACAGCGAACGTTTAATAAAGACCTTAAAACATAAGCTATTTAGGTACCTGATGAAAAACAGAAAGCAACGTTACATAGACGCTCTTCAAGACGCACAGCTACAACCGCACGATACATCGCAGTTTAGGCACCTCACCCAACACCATCAGTACAGAAAATGAAGGCGAAAGCCGTTTGCAGCAGTATTTACTGAGAACCAAAGGAATCTCAACAAAGAGTAAACGGAGAAGATACAAATTTAAACTAGGACAAACAGTACGTTTATCACACGTGAGAAGCGTGTTTGACAGAGAATATTCTCAAAAGTGGACAGGCGAAATATTCAAAGTGAAGACCCGTTTTAGAAGAGAGGGCCTACCTGTCTATACTCTGGTGGAATGGGACGACGAGGATAGTGTGGGTGGTACGTTTTACGAGCAGGAACTGCAAGCCGTGAATGTAGATGAGACCACAGAGTATCATATCGAAAAAGTGCTTAAGAAGCGAATGCGAAATAAACAACGAGAAGTATTGGTCCGCTGGCTACATTGGCCTAAAAAGTACGACAGTTGGATTCCTGAATCAGACGTTAATCGATATTCTTAAAGTTTCACGTGATTCGTTCTTTTTTTATAATATACATACCCGGGGCATTATTTCTTCAGTCTTTCCTCGGACTTGTAAGAGATAACATCATGTATTTAACCAACGTGGTGTGTAGCGCTAATATAGGTTGTATGATAGATCTACGACGATTGTGCTATAGTATATCAGACGTTAGATACGATCCCCGTCGGTTTCCCGGACTGATATGGCAACATAGGAAGATTGGAGGAAACTGTTTAGTGTTTTCCAGCGGAGCCATAAACTGTCACGGAAAGGCCACCAGTTTCGAAGAAGGTTTTAAAAGACTGAGGAGATACGCCAGAAGATTACAAAAACTGGGCCTAAAGGTCGAATTAAAAGACGTAAAGTGTATAACCGTTTCAGCTAGTCACGCGTTAAGCGCTGACCTGAATTTGGAACTTTTAGCCAAGGAAAGACCATCCATTTACGAACCGGAGTTGTTTCCCACTGTCAATTTTAAGACACGAGGGGTGACCTTTAGTTGTTTTCGTAGCGGTAAGATAGTGATCACCGGCATTAAACGGAAGTCTCAAATCGACGATGTAGTCTACCCGGTATTCATTGAACTGGAACTTTATACACGATAGACATAAGAAGACGAAGAACGCTATCCTATTATCGGCATGGAACGTTCCGAAGTGTATCCGTCTATCCATTATTTGACGACCTTGAGAGACGTTAGCGATACGGATCGCAAAAGAATGTTACTAAACATTAATGGCCGTCAATTGTCGGCTATAGGACAGGTGGCTAAGAGATTGATAAATGGGACAATTAATCCTTTGAGAAGAGACGTTAGAGTGTTGGAAAGACGAAGAATGATGCTAAAAGCTATGGCTTCAGCTAGAGTAAGTGCAGATAGGAAAAAGAGTCTGGTAAAACGGTATCATTCCGTCATACCCGTGATGCTAAACAGCGTTTACTTGATTCAGACGTTGTTAGACGAAGTGAAGATATGTCGTAAGAACGAGTAGCAGTTTATAAAGATTAATCATGTACGACCTTCACCTGTACCTAAGTAGCCAGGATTCACTCGATATACGTAAGAATAACAATCCATCAGACTTTTGGATTCAGTTCCCACGAACTTATACTCTCGAGGGTCAGAGAAATCTCGCCTCCGGTGTTGAGAAATATCGAGATTCAGAGCCGTTACAAGAAACTAAAGGCGTCAGAGTTTAGCAGTCCGACGTACGTAACCGTGAAAGTCACAACTTTTAATACAATCAGACTATACTTGCTGGACGAACATTTAAACCAGGTCGAGTTTCAGTCCAGCGATCTTCACTGCGTTCTGCATTTGAAAAGGAGAGAATGGGTTCCATAGAAGTATACGACTACAAACAGCAGAAATGGGTACCTTACGTACCCGACTATGATAAATGGTATCAACATTTTAAGGACATGAGAGACGGCTACGTACAACCCGATCATTTAGGACGGTATATAGTGGGAAGTGGTTCTAGAAACAGAAGATTAAAGGAAGAAGAACAGAGTCGTCCAGTAGTCAAACTAATGTCACCCGTAGCTCAAGCGACCGAGATTGCCAAAGCGGAAGTAGAAAGAGAGCGTAAGAAGGAAGATGGTAAAAAGCGTAAGAACACGAAAAGCGTACTGCCTATATCAAAACGTACACAACGCAATACCTACGATCCTGAAGACCAACTGGCATACTAGTAAAATATGAACCAAGACTACTTTCACCGAGACGAATTATCTCTATTTGTTGCTTCGCCTTCGGATGCTTCTATACAGTCGAGAGAATGGATCGAATATCGACCCATCAATCAAATTAGGGACACTTCCGTTCTGGAGTTTAACATTCCGCCGCAGTCATCGGCTTACGTCGACCTCAAGAGAAGCGTCCTGAACGTCAAGTTAAGGATCGTCGGTGAGGATGGTACGCCTATAGAACATTCGGTCGTAGCGGGGCTCATCAATATGCCCTTACACACTATATTTAGGCAGGTGGACGTCACCTTTCAACAGACTCAGATATCTCACGACGGAACCGACTACCCTTACAAAGCCTACATAGACACGATTCTGAAGACCAACAGAGATATCCAACAAAACGTATTGACAAGTCAGATGTTTTACAAAGATGTAGGAACCGATACTGCCGATGCCAAGACGGGCCCTAATTCAGGACTATTTGTTAGATATACTAGAACGTTAGGAGGGAAAATCGTGGATTTGGAGGGACCATTGCTTTTGGACTTTTTTCAACAGTCCAAACTTCTCATCAACGGCGTATCGATAGGTCTCAAACTGTGGTCGGGACAGAACTCCTTCAGACTGATGTCAGACTCTATAAATCCGAAAGAAAATGTACAGATTGTGGACGCCCGTTTTAAGCTATGCGTCCAACGTCTCAACAGTGCGGTCATATTAGCGCACGAAAGACTCATTCAAGACCAACCTGCCATCTACCCTCACCTACGTTCAGAGATCAAGACGACATCCATCGCAGCAGGACAGTATAGCTACAGCTCGGACGACATTTTTCAAGGATTAGTACCCAATAAACTGATCGTGGGACTAGTAGCCAGTGCAGCGTATACGGGAGACTACGGCAAGAACCCGTTCTACTTTCAGAATTATGACTGTAATTCAATGGGCCTGTACGTGGATGGCCAGTCTTATCCCTCGCAACCATTACAGCCTAATTACGGAGCCAATCAGTACGTAGACTGCTACAGGACATTAAGCCTATTCAGGAACGATATCAACGTGGACAGGGACGAGTATAAGAACGGTTACTGTCTTTACGTGATGGATATCGATCCGTTCTACACGTTCAACACCAAAAGGAAAGGACATTGTCGTCTGGAACTCAAGTTTGGCACCGCCTTACCAGAGAGTGTCACCTTGGTTATATACGCAACTTTCCCTGAAATTCTCAACATTAACGGTGCCAGGGGAGTGTTTGTAAAATGAATAATTGGCAGTTAAAGGAACTCCTGAGACAATATCCAGTCACTATATGCGCTGCCGATCAAGTTAGAATACAAAGGGGACGCTTCGTTATTTCAAACACAGACACCAGAGACGGACCGGGTAAACATTGGGTAACGTTCTACTTTCCAGTCAGAGGACCCTACGAATTGTTCGATTCTCTAGGAAGAAAACCAATGGACTATGATGTGGGCTTCGAAACAATATTACAAAGACACTATTTTATGAATTGTGACCAGCTACAACGTTCCAACTCGGACATGTGCGGACTTTACTGCGTGTACTACGTCATGAATCGATCTGTCGGAATGTCAATGAAGGACATAGTGAAACCATTTCAAGTTCACGGACTGTCAAGGAATGATGACTATATTGAGACATTTTTAAAGAAAAACAAATAAAATGTATCTTTTTGTGAATTTAATTATGTATATAGATCGTATAATAAATTATTAGAATAGAACTTTATCGTCTTTATTGTTCATTCAAAATGATATCCAGTCTATTGGCAAACTGGTCTTTTGTTTCTTTACCATAGGTTTCTTCCTCTTCTTTTCAACGTCTGTTTTTTTCTCTCTTGTTTTCACGTTCACCGGGTGGTGGTAATAAAGCGATGTCCTTATACGTCCTAGGTTTCACAGGGTCCTTATTCTTAGGTGTGTCCTGGAGCAAACGTTGGTACTTTTCGTAGGGAATTAGTATTAGTTTCTCCATTACTGTAACACCGATTCCAAATAAACTGAGGAAATGTTCACCAATGCACACACAATAAGCTGTTTGTTCTTTATAGCTTCATTCTTCTGTCGATATCCCACTTTTCTATTGCCCAGAAGATGAATAAGTAGCCTGTGACGTTTCAGTCGGTTCTTTTCGGTAGGTGATAATCTAATTTTGGACTTGATGATGTTGTATGCGATCTGACCTATGGCTCTAAGTTGATTTCTGGTTATAGTGCATAGTAACGCTTTTCTCTGCGTCGTGGACGTCTGTATTATAAGTTGTAAGAAATGGCGCTGTTGTTTTATAAGTTCAACCATGGTTACTCTTACGTCTGAATTTCTTCTTCTTACGTCAATCTATAGATTATGGGATCTTGTCCCGGAAAGATGTCCGTCCTAAGGCGATATCTGTCGTCACTGTGAGGACTCATGTCGACGATGAAGTAGCCTCGCTTTAAAGAGTCTTCGTAAGCTTTCGTGAAACCTCGAGCTTTTCCTGGGTAGAGTTGGCGTCCCATAATTCCCACTTGCGATACGTCTCTCAGGTTTTTCATCAATACCATGTACCAAGTATTTAAGGCGATATTTCTGGAGTGTTTTCCTCTAGGGTACAAATTCTGGGTAATTAAAATAACACTGACGCATTTATGGTGCGTTCCTTGCGTAAACAACAGTTCCATTTCTTTGTTTTGTACAACGTCGTGTACCAAATCGTCAATAACGATCAATTTATGACGTCTGTCGCTCGTAAACGTATCCAATTCTTCTGACGTCGGTAATCCTAGTTTACTGGTAAAGTTCGGTACGGTTTGTTCCATCTCATCAAAGATCCGTTGATGTATACCGTAACAGTATAAGACGTGAGAAGGAGGATCTCTGGCGTACATGCGAGGTAAATTCTTTAAAAACCTGTACACCCACTGCGTTTTACCGCTTCCCGTTTGACCACTGATACACATACTGGAACACGGTTCAAATGGCAACAACGACTTCATTATTTCTTTAACTTTGGACTCGAATCCAGAATCAACAAGGCCGAAATTAGGGCGGTGCGGAGGAAAAAGCAGACCAAGTCACGGCCGAAACCCAAACAAGCAGTGGCATTCGGTTTTACTGACAGCATGGCTCTTGCTAGGGTTTTGCATGGGCAGCCAAAGGAAGACCCGGGGTGCCCATCCGAGCAATATTTCAGGCATGAATGATAATTTATCATTACATTTTCTAACGCATCTGTTTAGTGGAAGTCGTGATAGCGCAGTGGATGCGCGTTCGCTTCAGGTGCGAAAGGTCCGGAGTTCGAGCCCCGCTGGAGCCGTTACGATTGTGCCCTTAGGCAAGGCATTTAAATTACACGTTGCCTCTTCACTCTCCCTCGTGGCGATGGATTCCATCAGGAAGAGTGATTAATATAAGTTGACATAACTTGTTTCGCAATCGAGCTAAAATAAATTTCTATAAACTAACGCATGTCCTTTTACATATGCATACATTATGTTGTTCTGTTAACTTTTTTCTATATCATATTGTATAATAGTTTCAACATGACCTCATGAAAGCTTAACGTTGTGATTTAATTGAGCTGCCCTCTATAACCCCTTTTACCGATTTACTTACTCAATTCAATGCTAAAAGGGGCCTCCATGGCTAAGTGGTTACGGTCGTTCGCTTCAAATCACTTCTCCATCACCGCAATAGGTTCGAATCTCACCGGGGCGTCGAATTATTTCAAGTGAGGAAACCATCCAGATGGCGTGTGGTAGGTCGGTGGCATTATTCGTGTGTCCGTCCGTGCGTGTTCGGAGAGGTATCCGTTGCTTGCCTTCCCGAATACTAGCTGGAGAGTCGCCATACGACCTATACTGTGTGTGTGACGTTCAACTCAAAAAAAGCAAATACAACACTTCTAAAACCGTATAGAGGTTATCCCAATCCATCAATCCAATGTTCATCTATCTACCTCTGTCCGTCCGTCCATCCCCGCCCCGCCCAAATATGGGGTCTCACTAGCGTCTGATATCGCACGGGTTTAAGGGTTGGGCGCGATATGATTGATTACCGTAAAAAACATAACGTTTGGTTAGCGTTCTTAGTTTATACTAATTTATTTTAGCTCGATTGCGAAACAAGTTATTTCAACTTATATTAATCACTCTCGAGACCTCATTCCTGATGGAATCCATCGCCACGAGGGAGAGGCAACGTGGAATTTAAATGCCTTGCCTAAGTGCACAACCGTAACGGCTCCAGCGGGGCTCGAACTCCGGACCTTTAGCACCTGAAGCGAACGCGCATCCACTGCGCTATCACGACTATAGCTATAGCGTTCTTGTTTGACATGATATGCGCCACGAAAGGTTATTTGAGATATCCACGCCAATGTATTTAGCTGATGTAACTGACTCAAGTAGGACTCTGTGGAGATGGTATTGACTGGGAATAGGATGTTTCCTTCTAGTGACGCGAATAACTTGACATTTGGTGGGTTGACTTCCATGTTCCACTTGATCTCTTCTAATCATCTGCTCTTAAGATTGTTTTGGAGGGTGACCGACTCATTTGCAAATGTCAGAGTTAGATAGACTGCAGTATCATCTGCAAAGATACGGACTTTGGAACAGGAACTGTACGCATCCATGCGTGACATAATAAACTATATTATGGATTCACAAAGTACTGTGATTTCAAAGTAAAGTAATAAAACCGTTTGAATATTACACTACTGTATAGGTAAGGCAATATACGATAGCTTACAGGTACTGTGCTTTCAAAGTAAAGTAATAATACCGTTGGAATATTACACTACTGTATAGGTAAGGCAATATACGATAGCTTACAGGTACTGTGCTTCCAAAGTAAAGTAATAAAACCGTTGGAATATTACACTAATGTACAGGTAAGGCAATATATGATAGGTACTGTAGCGTATTATTTAATTGTAACATCCTGACTTACCTGTAGTGCGAATATTGTATCGAATGTGTGTCTATATAAATACCGCACGATAATGACAACATCGGATCTGTAGCCCAGTGGTAACACTCTAGACTGGTAATCCAGGGATCGCAGGTTCGATCCCCCGTCTGACCCTAATAAAATTAACATTCTTTCAGATGGGACGTTAAACCGAGGTCTCGTGTCGGTGCTTTACACTGTGAACGTAAAAGAACCAGAAGAGACTCTAGAATGGGTCTCTCTCTGTATCATTGCACTATCCTCCAAAATCTAAAATTACTAATCTCTTCAGGAGGCATCGCTCATATGTGCAACCGGTAGCGACGATAAATAAACGTAAAACACACACAGACAACATTATCGGAAGAGTCCATTGACTTGCTATAGGTGTTTTTATATTACTATTTCATATACAACTTGACTATTGTGTAGTCTATGAAATTGAATGGTAACGTTTGCATATAAATAGTACTATAAAACACCTATAACAAGTCAATGGACTCTTCCGATAATGTTGTGGTTATCGTGCGGTGTTTATACCCGTTATTACGTTATGCTTCGAAAACAAACTGGTTACTCTTTGTATATAAACCACAAAACGAACGAAGTAATCAATTGAAGTAAATGTAATTTCATATTATTAAAATTGTTTTCTGAATAGACATGGATCCGATAAAACTACTTTGAAAGGACAGTAATCACATTTATCACTGACGTTAATAATAATAATACCATCAAATAACAACAATTACTTCGTTAGATAACTTTGTGTGTTTTACGTTTATTTATCGTCGCTATCGGTTGCCTGTATGAGCGACGCCTCCTGAAGATATTAGTCATTTTCGTTTTTTTCGTGTGTCTGTTCGTTCGGGTGTACAGCACGGACATGAGACCTCGGTTTAATGACACATCTGAAAAACTGTTAATTTTATTAGGGTCTGATGGGGGATCGAACCTGCGATCCCTGGATTACCAGTCCAGCGTGTTACCACTGGACTACAGATCCGCACACCGATCCGATCTCTTCATTCGAGACCCCAATCCTGATATAATCCTGGCACTCTCACGAGGGATTGAGAAGAGGCAATGTGGATGTAACTGTCTTGTAAAAACATTGCAATCTTGGTTTGGGCGGAGCTCGAAGTCATTACCCATCATTTACGCGGCGCATCCATCGCCCCAATATGTATGTGTGGCAAACAATGTATGCCCGTTAATTAATCAGACACTAACTTAACTAAGCTGAATTGAGTGGCAATGCACTTTTTAATACGTAAACTATATTCTGTGTTTGTTATATGCTGTACATTGATGAGACTGAAATAAAGAATAAAATCTAAAAACTTGTACGTGTGAGGTGAAATATTCACTCATTGAAATCATGCTTCACTGGTCGGTCTGTGAGAGGGGACAAAGCTGGTTTAATTAATAATTTTTAATGAGACATAAAGATATCATGATGTACACTGATGTATTATGATTTTTGCTAGTGACTTTATTGGTATACGCAATTGCAAATGAAGCATTAGCCAGCCCAAATATTAGATAATACGAAAGCGGTATAATAATACATGTACATATTTCCAGATTATTCAAGTTCACCAATCAATATATGTTGGCCACTGAGTCATTATACATTTTTCAATTTACTCATTTGAGTTAGTGTTCTCCAAAACAAAATACACATGTTTAGAAGAGCCTTCATACTCGTTTACATCGACATGTGAGGTGCTCTATTATGTACCAGATTTGTCATTGCCAGCAAACGATTGATCTTCAGATTGGAGCACACATTAGTGCGGAGAAATTCCAACCGCTAGTTCATATCCGCTGTCTGTATGTCGTTCCACCAAGTCTTCTTTATATATAACATCAGTATCCTTCAAAACAACTATGTCTTGGTCTTCACGTTGTATGTGAGGTTGTGTAGTGTTCATATTTCTATCTGAGTGGGAATATTCGTCTACGTCGTCGTTTGTCTTATTCTGCGATCCTGTGAATGCATGATCGTAAACTAAATCTCCATCTTTGTCAAGTTCATTTTGCTTCGTTTCCTTATTCTCTTTTGAGTATGGCTTAGTTTGCAATACGTTATATGTATCATTACCATCAACCGCTCTTTGCGTCACCGTTACTTCTGTCTGTTCATTTCCTATATGAGAGTACGTGTTATCCATTGTTCCTGATTCATTCTCCGTCGGATATTTGTCCGTGTGTGAGTATGCTATGTCAACAAATGGTGCCGTCCCCTTTATCAAATGTCCATAACTATTATCAGGTACATTAGATCCAACTGGTCTTAGTTCAATCGTGTTATATTCATTATTAGACACATCACTCCTATAGTTTATGTTATCCAAAGGTATCTCTGCATAATAATCATCGTTCGATCCTGACATATCTCCACACTGGGTCGTATCAGTGATGTGATTCATCGTGTGAGCTGTGTATGACGCGTTTGTCATTGATGCAACTGATAGGCTATCATATATTGCATCTGAATCATGTTTCGCTTTTCGTTTCCTGGATAAGAAAGCAATTAACAAAAACAGTATTTGGCTACGGTATAAAATAATCCATTCTTTAATTTTTATTGAAAAGAACGTGTATTAAAACTATTAATAGACTCTTCATTAATAAGGGGTGGCCGAGTGTTTACGGTCATTTGTTGACTTCAAATCACTTGCCCCCCCCCCATCGCTGTAAGTCGAATCGCAATGGCGTGTCGAATTCGTTCATGTGAGTTAACTATCCACCGTAGGTCGGTGGTTATATCCGTCGGTACCAGCAATGCTGCTCAGAGGAACATCCGGGGTCTTCCTCATTCACCAATAATAGCTGGATAGATATACGTAATTGAATCGCCACATGACCTTTAGCTGTTGGTGACACTATAAACGACCAAAAACAAAAAACAAACAAACAAACGCTTCATTAATGAAAATCATAGATCAACAACAACATTGTTCTGTAAATAGTGATAGACTGTTATGGGTAAATGTATGCATATGGCGTTCTGGTAGAGAGGTTATTCTTGACAATCTGTGTCCAGCATAGTGTGCATAGGAGACATAGTGAACAGCAATGAAGAATATATATATATATGCTTATCAGCAATGGTTAGTACAAATGATCGCTGACTTGTATACCACTGTAACCTATCATCACTGATGGTCACTGGTTCGAGCCCCGCTCAGGCCGTGTCTCATTTATATGGACAAGTTGGCAGTTTCTTACGGAGGTTGGTGCACCCAAGTACTGGTTAACCGCTGGAGCCTGCCCAGGAAAGGTGTTGTTAAGTAAACTGCCCGCCGGCGATATAGCCCGAAATGGTGCTGATGCAGGAGCAAAACCCGAAATATAACATATAACAATATTAGTACAAATGAAAACTAATATTATCCAAATGGTTAACAATAAAGATATTATTAAAGACAGACAGTTCATACATGTTTATAATCCTTTACATTACAAACCAGAGGATGCGTACTGTGTACAGTCAAACCTGTGTTAGCAGTCACCTCCATTAAGCAGCCAGCGTGCATTAATTAGCCAGTTTCCAGATTCGCAATATTTTATTTATACATTTGCGCTCTACTAGTTTAAAGGTTATTTATTTTACAATAATTGTGAAGCAAGTTTTAAGAACTTATATTAATCACTCTCGTTGGTGCCGATGAAAGAGTAAATGTGGGGAGGAAACATGCGCTCTATTAAACAGTCATCTGTGCTGAGCTAAGCAGTTACATTCTGTTATTTCATTGGCTGACTGCCTAAGACAGATTCGACTTCAATAAAGATGTACATAGATCAAAGCAAACCCTTTTACAAAGCAATGACCGTTAATTTTGAACAAACCTTCCGGTTATGAATAATTTCAGTCAAGAAAGTGTGTTCAAATTTGAATTGATATTCTAAGGTACATTGATTATAAGCGAAATGTACAAACATGTAGAACAATGTTCATTATATGCGTCCATATCCTTAGCTTATCTATACCCGATATCCATGACTGACCATTACCTCCTCATATGCACGCAACAGCTGATAAGTGTACGTTAAATTTCATAGTAAACTGTATGTAATCTCTAAATAACATCTCCATTGTTAAACTTATCAAATCATTATCGTATAGCCGTATTCGTCGTTCAATTGTCTTTAATTTGGTATAAATTCTGATAAAATAAGTATGTTTGGAAATTGCTTCCATTTTGCTTTAAATGTGATACACTTAGACCTCTATATAAAGTATATAGATTATGTAGAAACAGTGTGTTCATCCATATTTGATGATTGATTGAACATGGGTTAGGTACAGCACACAATTATTCCTCGTATATTTATCCCCCTTTACAATGATACCAAATAATGTATATTTGAACAACATTCAGTTGCTTCCAAATTGCGTTTGAAAATGACAAATATAAAAAACGACCCTGTCCATTTGCCATGAAATATTCTTAAGTCCGCAACTAAATATATCG
>CM026403.1:47073038-47095538 GCA_014843695.1 Archivesica marissinica
TCTATCTATCTATCTATCTATCTATCTATCTATCTATCTATCTATCTATCTATCTATCTATCTATCTATCTATCTATCTATCTATCTATCTATCTATCTATCTATCTATCTATCATCTATCTATCTATCTATCTATCTATCTATCTATCTATCTATCTATCTATCTATCTATTATTCTATCTATCTATCTATCTATCTATCTATCTATCTATCTATCTATCTATCTATCTATCTATCTATCTATCTATCTATCTATCTATCTATCTATCTATCTATCTATCTATCTATCTATCTATCTATCTATCTATCTATCTATCTATCTATCTATCTATCTATCTATCTATCTATCTATCTACCTATCTATCTATCTATCTATCTATCTATCTATCTATCTATCTATCTATCTATCTATCTATCTATCTATCTATCTATCTATCTATCTATCTATCTATCTATCTATCTATCTATCTATCTATCTATCTATTATCTATTATCTATCTATCTATCTATCTATCTATCTATCTATCTATCTATCCATCCATCCATCCATCTATCTATCTATCTATCTACCTATCTATCTATCTATCTATCTAGTATTACCCGATGATGTTGATGTTTTTACAGTTTACAGGTGGTGCTTTTTTATTGTAGACTGAGGTGTTTGCAAACCGGGATAATTTGATTTCTCATGGTCTGAATCAGAGGTTTGCGTAGACGTATCGATGCACTGGGTTGATTTAGTTAGGGCGTTGTACGAAACTAGAAATGTACGCACGATTCTTTAAATGATAATGATTATCTATATAGCCATTACACACATTAATGCCTTGATTTATGATTGAATGTATATTGTATTCCTTGTGTGTATTTCATTGTCTTCTTGTTGCGTCATTGTATTACATGTATTACATCCATGTTTATGTGTGTTGTATTTTCACATGGGCCTCTGGCTTACTGAATATGAAAATAAAACTATATATCTATTATATATTTCTTATCACAGCTATACCGACGCTTAAATACCAAGGTTTAGTAAAGTGGTTTTAGCAATATGAATAACGGAAGTGCAGTAACTGAACTCAACGACATTAACGATTCGGTGACGGAGGGATACGAACTCAACGACATTAACGATTCGGTGACGGAGGGATATGAACTCAACGACATTAACCATTCGGTGACGGAGGGATACGAACTCAACGACATTAACCATTTGGTGACGGAGGGATACGTACTCAACGACATTAACCATTCGGTGACGGAGGGATACGTACTCAACGACATTAACCATTCGGTGACGGAGGTATACGAACTCAACGACATTAACCATTCGGTGACGGAGGGATACGAACTAAACGACATTAACCATTCGGTGACGGAGGGATACGTACTCAACGACATTAACCATTCGGTGACGGAGGGATACGAACTCAACGACATTAACCATTCGGTGACGGAGGGATACGAACTCAACGACATTAACCATTCGGTGACGGAGGTATACGAACTCAACGACATTAACCATTCGGTGACGGAGGGATACGTACTCAACGACATTAACCATTCGGTGACGGAGGGATACGAACTCAACGTAGTATAACAATGGAGAACAACCGTGCATAAACTCTCCATTTCTCTCATGTTTTATTTATTTATTTATTCATCAACTGATATAGTATGTTTACCTGCAACCAACTGATATAGTATGTTTACCTGCAACCAACTGATATAGTATGTTTGCCTGCAACCAACAGATATATTATGTTTAGCTGCAACCAACTGGTATATTATGTTTATCTGCAAACAACTGATATATTATGTTTACCTGTAACCAACTGATATATTATGTTTATCTGCAAGCAACTGGTATATTATGTTTATCTGCAACCGACTGATATAGTATGTTTATCTGCAACCAACTGATATTGTATGTTTATTTGCAACCAACTGATATATTATGTTTATCTGCAACCAACTGATATATTATGTTTATCTGCAACCAACTGGTATGTTATGTTTATCTGCAACCAACTGATATATTATGTTTATCTGCAACCAACTGATATATTATGTTTATCTGCAACCAACTGGTATATTATGTTTATCTGCAACCAACTGATATAGTATGTATATATACAACCAACTGATATAGTATGTTTACCTGCAAACAACTGATATGCTATGTTTATCTGCAACCAACTGGTATGTTATGTTTATCTGCAACCAACTGATATATTATGTTTATCTGCAACCAACTGGTATGTTATGTTTATCTGCAACCAACTGATATATTATGTTTATCTGCAACCAACTGATATATTATGTTTATCTGCAACCAACTGGTATATTATGTTTATCTGCAACCAACTGATATAGTATGTATATATACAACCAACTGATATAGTATGTTTACCTGCAAACAACTGATATGCTATGTTTATCTGCAACCAACTGGTATGTTATGTTTATCTGCAACCAACTGATATAGTATGTATATCTACAACCAACTGATATAGTATGTATATCTGCAACCAACTTATATATTATGTATATCTACAACCAACTGATATAGTATGTATATCTACAACCAACTGATAAAGTATGTTTATCTGCAACAGACTTATATAGTATGTTTATCTGCAACCAACTGATATAGTATGTATATCTACAACCAACTGGTCCGCCTCCGTGGTCGAGTGGTTAAGGTCGCTGACTTGTATACCACTGTAACCTATCATCACTGATGGTCACGAGTTCGAGCCCCGCTCAGGCCGTGTCTCATTTATATGAAAAAGTTGGCAGTTTCTTACGGAGGTTGGTGCACCCAAGTACTGGTTAACCGCTGGAGCCTGCCCAGGAAAGGTGTTGTTAGGTAAACTGCCCGCCGGCGATATAGCCCAAAATGGTGCTGATGCAGGCGTAAAACCCGAAATATAACTATAACTATAACTATAACTACAACCAACTGATATAGTATGTATATCTACAACCAACTGATATAGTATGTATATCTACAACCAACTGATACAGTATGTATATCTACAACCAACTGATAGAGTATGTATATCTACAACCAACTGATATAGTATGTTTATCTGCATCCGCCTGATATAGTATGTATATATACAACCAACTGATATAGTATGTATATCTACAACCAACTGATATATTATGTTTATCTGCAACTAACTGATATATTATGTTTATCTGCAACCAACTGATATAGTATGTATATCTACAACCAACTGATATATTATGTTTATCTGCAACTAACTGATATATTATGTTTATCTGCAACCAACTGATATAGTATGTATATCTACAACCAACTGATATAGTATGTGTATCTGCAACCAACTGATATAGTATGTATATCTGCAACCAACTGATATAGTATGTTTATATGCAACCAACTGATATAGTATGTTTATCTGCAACCAACTGATATAGTATGTATATCTACAACCAATTGATATAGTATCTTTATCTGCAACCGACTGATATATTATGTTAATCGGCAACCGACTGATATATTATGTATATCTAAAACCAACTGATATATTATGTTTATCTACAACCAACTGATATAGTATGTTAATCGGCAACCGACTGATATAGTATGTATATCTACAACCAACTGATATATTATATATATCTACAACCAACTGATATAGTATGTATATCTACAACCAACTGATATAGTATGTTTACCTGCAACCAACTGATATAGTATGTATATCTACAACCAACTGATATAGTATGTTTATCTGCAACCAATTGATATAGTATGTATATCTACAACCAACTGATATAGTATGTATATCTACAACCAACTGATATAGTATGTATATCTACAACCAACTGATAGAGTATGTATATCTACAACCAACTGATATAGTATGTATATCTATAACCAACTGATATAGTATGTATATCTACAACCAACTGATATAGAATGTATATCTACAACCAACTGATATAGTATGTATATCTACAACCAACTGATATAGTATGTATATCTACAACCAACTGATATAGTATGTATATCTACAACAAACTGATATAGTATGTATATCTACAACAGACTTATATAGTATGTTTATCTGCAACCAACTGATATAGTGTGTTTATCTGCAACAAACTAATATATTATGTTTATCTGCAACAGACTGATATAGTATGTTTATCTGCACCCAACTGATATAGTATGTATATCTACAACCAACTGATATAGTATGTATATCTACAACCGACTGATATATTATGTTAATCTGCAACCAACTGATATAGTATGTGTATCTGCAACTAACTGATATAGTATGTATATCTACAACCAACTGATATAGTATGTATATCTACAACTAACTGATATAGTATGTATATCTGCAACCAACTGATATATTATGTATATCTACACTCAACTGATATAGTATGTATATCTACAACCAACTGATAGAGTATGTATATCTACAACTGATATAGTATGTATATCTACAACCAACTGATATAGTATGTATATCTGCACCCAACTGATATAGTATGTTTATCTACAACCAACTTATATAGTATGTTTATCTGCAACCAACTGATATATTATGTTTATCTGCAACCGACTGATATAGTATGTTTATCTGCAACCAACTGATATAGTATGTTTATCTGCAACCGACTGATATAGTATGTATATCTACAACCAACTGATATAGTATGTTTATCTACAACCAACTTATATAGTATGTTTATCTGCAACCAACTGATATATTATGTTTATCTGCAACCGACTGATATAGTATGTGTATCTGCAACCAACCGATATATTATGTTTATCTGCAACCGATTGATATAGTATGTATATCTACAACCAACTGATATAGTATGTTTATCTACAACCAACATATATAGTATGTTTATCTACAATCGACTGATATAGTATGTTTATCTGCAACCGACTTATATATTATGTTTATCTGCAACCGACTTATATATTATGTTTATCTGCAACCGACTGATTTATTATGTTTATCTGCAACCGACTGATATAGTATGTTTATCTGCAACCGACTGATATATTATGTTTATCTGCAACCGACTTATATAGTTTGTTTATCTGCAACCGACTGATATAGTATGTTTATCTGCAACCGACTTATATAGTATGTTTATCTGCAACCGACTGATATATTATGTTGTTTATCTGCAACCGACTGATTTATTATGTTTATCTGCAACCGACTGATATAGTATGTTTATCTGCAACCGACTGATATATTATGTTTATCTGCAACCAACTGATATATTATGTTTATCTGCAACAGACTGATAAAGTATGTTTATCTGCAACCGACTGATATAGTATGTTTATCTGCAACAGACTGATATAGTATGTTTATCTGCAACCAACTGATATAGTATGTATATCTACAACCAACTGATATAGTATGTATATCAACAACCAACTGATATAGTATGTATATCTACAACCAACTGATATAGTATGTATATCTACAACCAACTGATATAGTATGTATATCTACAACCAACTGATATAGTATGTATATCTACAACTAACTGATAGAGTATGTATATCTATAACCAACTGATATAGTATGTGTATCTGCAACCGACTGATATAGTATGTATATCTACAACCAACTGATAAAGAATGTTTATCTGCAACAGACTGATATAGTATGTTTATCTGCACCCAATTGATATAGTATGTATATCTACAACCGACTGATATATTATGTTTATGTGCAACAGACTGATATAGTATGTTTATCTGCAACATACTGATATAGTATGTTTATCTGCAACATACTGATATATTATGTTTATCTGCAACCAACTGATATAGTATGTGTATCTGCAACAGACTGATATAGTATGTTTATCTGCACACAATTGATATAGTATGTTTATCTGCAACAGACTGATATAGTATGTTTATCTGCACCCAATTGATATATTATGTTTATCTGCAACAGACTGATATAGTATGTTTATCTGCACCCAATTGATATATTATGTGTATCTGCAACAGACTGATATATTATGTTAATCTGCAACCAACTGATATATTACGTTTATCTGCAACTGACTGATATAGTATGTTTATCTGCAATCAAATGATATAGTATGTTTATCTTCAACCAATTGATATAATACGTTTATCTGCAACAGACTGATATAGTATGTTTATCTGCAACCGACTGATATAGTATGTTTATCTGCAACAGACTGATATAGTATGTTTATCTGCAACCAACTGATATAGTATGTTTATCTACAACCAACTGATATAGTATGTTTATCTGCAACCGACTGATATATATTATGTTTATCTGCAACAGACTGATATAGTATGTTTATCTGCAACCAACTGATAAAGTATGTTTATCTGCAACCGACTGATATAGTATGTATATCTACAACAAACGGATATAGTATGTTTATCTGCAACCAACTGATAGAGTATGTTTATCTGCAAAAAACTAATATATTATGTTTATCTGCAACAGACTGATATAGTATGTTTATCTGCACCCAACTGATATAGTATGTATATCTACAACCGACTGATATTTTATGTTTATGTGCAACAGACTGATATAGTATGTTTATCTGCAACATACTGATATAGTATGTTTATCTGCAACAGACTGATATATTATGTTTATCTGCAACCAACTGATATATTATGTTTATCTGCAACCAACTGATATAGAATGTGTATCTGCAACATACTGATATAGTATGTTTATCTGCAACAGACTGATATATTATGTTTATCTGCACCCAACTGATATATTATGTTTATCTGCAACCAACTGATAGAGTATGTATATCTACAACCAACTGATATAGTATGTATATCTACAACCAACTGATATAGTATGTATATCTACAACCAACTGATATAGTATGTATATCTACAACTAACTGATATAGTATGTATATCTACAACCAACTGATATATTATGTATATCTACAACCAACTGATATAGATATCTACAACAAATGATATATTATGTTTATCTGCAACCAATGATATAGATGTGTATCAACAACAATGATATATATGTTTATCTGCAACCAATTGATATAGTATGTATATCTACAACCAACTGATATAGTATGTATATCTACAACTGATATAGTATGTATATCTACAACCAACTGATATAGTATGTATATCTACAACCAACAAAAACAACCACAAAACCAACACAAAACCAACCAACAAAAACCAACCACAAAAACACAACCAACAAAAAACACAACAACAAAAACCAACAACAAAAACCAACCAACAAAACCAACAAACAAAAAACCAACAACTGATATAGTATGTTTATCTGCACCCAACTGATATAGTATGTATATCTACAACCAACTGATATAGTATGTATATCTACAACCGACTGATATATTATGTTAATCTGCAACCAACTGATATAGTATGTGTATCTGCAACTAACTGATATAGTATGTATATCTACAACCAACTGATATAGTATGTATATCTACAACTAACTGATATAGTATGTATATCTGCAACCAACTGATATATTATGTATATCTACACTCAACTGATATAGTATGTATATCTACAACCAACTGATATAGTATGTATATCTACAACCAACAAAAACCAACCATGATATAGTATGTATATCTACAACCAACTGATATAGTATGTACCAACTGATATAGTATGTATATCTACAACCAACTGATATAGTATGTTTATCTACAACCAACTTATATAGTATGTTTATCTGTAACCAACTGATATATTATGTTTATCTGCAACCGACTGATATAGTATGTGTATCTGCAACCAACCGATATATTATGTTTATCTGCAACCGACTGATATAGTATGTATATCTACAACCAACTGATATAGTAGTTTATCTACAACCAACATTGTATATCTACAACCAACTGATATAGTATGTATATCTACAACCAACTGATATAGTATGTTTATCTACAACCAACATATATAGTATGTTTATCTACAACCGACTGATATAGTATGTTTATCTGCAACCGACTTATATATTATGTTTATCTGCAACCGACTGATATATTATGTTTATCTGCAACCGACTGATATATTATGTTTATCTGCAACCGACTGATATAGTATGTTTATCTGCAACCGACTGATATATTATGTTTATCTGCAACCGACTTATATAGTTTGTTTATCTGCAACCGACTGATATAGTATGTTTATCTGCAACCGACTGATATATTATGTTTATCTGCAACCGACTGATATATTATGTTTATCTGCAACCGACTGATATATTATGTTTATCTGCAACCGACTGATATAGTATGTTTATCTGCAACCGACTGATATATTATGTTTATCTGCAACCAACTGATATATTATGTTTATCTGCAACAGACTGATATAGTATGTTTATCTGCAACCGACTGATATAGTATGTTTATCTGCAACAGACTGATATAGTATGTTTATCTGCAACCAACTGATATAGTATGTATATCTACAACCAACTGATATAGTATGTATATCAACAACCAACTGATATAGTATGTATATCTACAACCAACTGATATAGTATGTATATCTACAACCAACTGATATAGTATGTATATCTACAACCAACTGATATAGTATGTATATCTACAACTAAATGATAGAGTATGTATATCTATAACCAACTGATATAGTATGTGTATCTGCAACCGACTGATATAGTATGTATATCTACAACCAACTGATAAAGAATGTTTATCTGCAACAGACTGATATAGTATGTTTATCTGCAACCAACTGATATAGTATGTTTATCTGCAACCGACTGATATAGTATGTATATCTACAACCAAGATATAGTATGTTTATCTACAACCAACTGATATAGTATGTATATCTACAACCAACTGATATATATGTATGTCTACAACCAACAAATGATATAGTATGTATATCTACAACCAACTGATAAAGTATGTTTATCTGTAACAGACTGAATATATGTTTATCTGCAACCAACAAAACCAACAAACAAAAACCAACAATGATATAGTGTTTATCTGCACCCAACTGATAAAGTATGTATATCTACAACAACTGATATAGAATGTATATCTGCAACCGACTGATATAGTATGTTTATCTGCAACAGACTGATATAGTATGTTTATCTGCAACAGACTGATATATTATGTTTATCTGCAACCAACTGATATATTATGTTTATCTGCAACCGACTGATATAGTATGTTTATCTGCAACAGACTGATATATTATGTTTATCTGCAACCAACTGATATATTATGTTTATCTGCAACAGACTGATATAGTATGTTATCTCACTGATATAGTATGTTATCTCAACAGATGATATATATGTTATCTGCACCCAACTGATATAGTATGTATATCTGCAACTAACTGATATATATGTATATCTACAACCAACTGATATAGTATGTATATCTGATATACATGTTTATCTGCAACCAACTGATATAGTATGTTTATCTGCAACAGACTGATATAGTATGTTTATCTGCAACCAACTGATATAGTATGTATATCTACAACCAACTGATATAGTATGTATATCTACAACCAACTGATATAGTATGTTTATCTGCAACCAACTGATATAGTATGTATATCTACAACCAACTGATATAGTATGTATATCTACAACCAACTGATATAGTATGTATATCTACAACCAACTGATATAGTATGTATATCTACAACCAACTGATATAGTATGTTTATCTGCAACCGACTGATATAGTATGTATATCTACAACAACAAAAACCAACCAACAAAAAACACAACCAACAAAAAACCAACCAACAAAAAACCAACAACTGATAAATAATGTTTATCTGCAACAGACTAATATAGTATGTTTATCTGCACCCAACTGATATAGTATGTATATCTACAACCGACTGATATATAACCAACACAACAAACCAACAACAAAAACCACCCAACAAAAAACACAACAACAAAAACCAACAACAAAAACCACACAAAACAAAACCAACAACAAAAACCACCCAAAAAAACCAACAACAAAAACCACCCAAAAAAACCAACAACAAAAAACCAACCAACAAAAACCAACAACAAAACAACCAACAAAAAACCAACCAACAAATATGTTTATCTGCAACAGACTGATATAGTATGTTTATCTGCAACAAACTGATATATTATGTTTATCTGCAACCGACTGATATATTATGTTTATCTGCAACCAACTGATATATTATGTTTATCTGCAACAAACTGATATATTATGTTTATCTGCACACAATTGATATAGTATGTTTATCTGCAACAGACTGATATAGTATGTTTATCTGCACCCAATTGATATATTATGTTTATCTGCAACATACTGATATAGTATGTTTATCTGCACCCAATTGATATATTATGTGTATCTGCAACAGACAAAAACCAACAACAAAAACCAACCAACAAAAACCAACAACAAAACAACCAACAAAAAACCAACCAACAAAAACCAACAACAAAAACCACCCAACTGATATATTATGTTTATCTGCAACCGACTGATATAGTATATTTTTCAGCAACCAACTGATATATTATGTTTATCTGCAACCGACTGATATATTATGTTTATCTGCAACCAACTGATATATTATGTGTATCTGCAACCAACTGATATATTATGTTTATCTGCACACAATTGATATAGTATGTTTATCTGCAACAGATTGATATAGTATGTTTATCTGCAACCAACTGATATATTATGTTTATCTGCAACCGACTGATATATTATGTTTATCTACAACCAACTTATATAGTATGTTTATCTGCAACCAACTAATATATTATGTTTATCTGCAACCAACTGATATAGTATGTTTATCTGCAACAGACTGATATATTATGTTTATCTGCAACCGACTGATATATTATGTTATCTGCAACAGACTGATGTATTATGTTTATCTGCAACCAACTGAAAAACAACCAACAATATATTATGTTTATCTGCAACCAACTGATATAGTATGTTTATTTGCAACCAACTAATATATTATGTTTATCTGCAACCAACTGATATAGTATGTTTATCTGCAACAGACAAAAAACCAACAACAAAAACAACCAACAAAAACCAACCAACTGATATAGTATGTTTATCTGCAACAGACTGATATAGTATGTTTATCTGCAACCAACTGATATAGTATGTTTATCTGCAACCAACTGATATAGTATGTTTATCTGCAACCAACTGATATATATGTTTATCTGCAACCGACTGATATATTATGTTTATCTGCAACCAACAAAAACCAACAACTATATATTATGTTTATCTGCAACCACTGATATATATTTATCTGCAACAGACTGATATAGTATGTTTATCTGCAACCAACTGATAAAGTATGTTTATCTGCAACCGACTGATATAGTATGTATATCTACAACAAACGGATATAGTATGTTTATCTGCAACCAACTGATAGAGTATGTTTATCTGCAAAAAACTAATATATTATGTTTATCTGCAACAGACTGATATAGTATGTTTATCTGCACCCAACTGATATAGTATGTATATCTACAACCGACTGATATTTTATGTTTATGTGCAACAGACTGATATAGTATGTTTATCTGCAACATACTGATATAGTATGTTTATCTGCAACAGACTGATATATTATGTTTATCTGCAACCAACTGATATATTATGTTTATCTGCAACCAACTGATATAGAATGTGTATCTGCAACATACTGATATAGTATGTTTATCTGCAACCAACTGATATAGTATGTGTATCTGCAACTAACTGATATAGTATGTATATCTACAACCAACTGATATAGTATGTATATCTACAACTAACTGATATAGTATGTATATCTGCAACCAACTGATATATTATGTATATCTACACTCAACTGATATAGTATGTATATCTACAACCAACTGATAGAGTATGTATATCTACAACTGATATAGTATGTATATCTACAACCAACTGATATAGTATGTATATCTGCACCCAACTGATATAGTATGTTTATCTACAACCAACTTATATAGTATGTTTATCTGCAACCAACTGATATATTATGTTTATCTGCAACCGACTGATATAGTATGTTTATCTGCAACCAACTGATATAGTATGTTTATCTGCAACCGACTGATATAGTATGTATATCTACAACCAACTGATATAGTATGTTTATCTACAACCAACTTATATAGTATGTTTATCTGTAACCAACTGATATATTATGTTTATCTGCAACCGACTGATATAGTATGTGTATCTGCAACCAACCGATATATTATGTTTATCTGCAACCGATTGATATAGTATGTATATCTACAACCAACTGATATAGTAAGTTTATCTACAACCAACATATATAGTATGTTTATCTACAATCGACTGATATAGTATGTTTATCTGCAACCGACTTATATATTATGTTTATCTGCAACCGACTTATATATTATGTTTATCTGCAACCGACTGATTTATTATGTTTATCTGCAACCGACTGATATAGTATGTTTATCTGCAACCGACTGATATATTATGTTTATCTGCAACCGACTTATATAGTTTGTTTATCTGCAACCGACTGATATAGTATGTTTATCTGCAACCGACTTATATAGTTTGTTTATCTGCAACCGACTGATATATTATGTTTATCTGCAACCGACTGATATATTATGTTGTTTATCTGCAACCGACTGATTTATTATGTTTATCTGCAACCGACTGATATAGTATGTTTATCTGCAACCGACTGATATATTATGTTTATCTGCAACCGACTGATATATTATGTTTTTCTGCAACCAACTGATATATTATGTTTATCTGCAACAGACTGATAAAGTATGTTTATCTGCAACCGACTGATATAGTATGTTTATCTGCAACAGACTGATATAGTATGTTTATCTGCAACCAACTGATATAGTATGTATATCTACAACCAACTGATATAGTATGTATATCAACAACCAACTGATATAGTATGTATATCTACAACCAACTGATATAGTATGTATATCTACAACCAACTGATATAGTATGTATATCTACAACCAACTGATATAGTATGTATATCTACAACTAAATGATAGAGTATGTATATCTATAACCAACTGATATAGTATGTGTATCTGCAACCGACTGATATAGTATGTATATCTACAACCAACTGATAAAGAATGTTTATCTGCAACAGACTGATATAGTATGTTTATCTGCACCCAACTGATATAGTATGTATATCTACAACCGACTGATATATTATGTTTATGTGCAACAGACTGATATAGTATGTTTATCTGCAACATACTGATATAGTATGTTTATCTGCAACAGACTGATATATTATGTTTATCTGCAACCAACTGATATAGTATGTTTATCTGCAACAGACTGATATAGTATGTTTATCTGCACACAATTGATATAGTATGTTTATCTGCAACAGACTGATATAGTATGTTTATCTGCACCCAATTGATATATTATGTTTATCTGCAACAGACTGATATAGTATGTTTATCTGCACCCAATTGATATATTATGTGTATCTGCAACAGACTGATATATTATGTTAATCTGCAACCAACTGATATATTACGTTTATCTGCAACTGACTGATATAGTATGTTTATCTGCAATCAAATGATATAGTATGTTTATCTTCAACCAATTGATATAATACGTTTATCTGCAACAGACTGATATAGTATGTTTATCTGCAACCGACTGATATAGTATGTTTATCTGCAACAGACTGATAGAGTATGTTTATCTGCAACCAACTGATATAGTATGTTTATCTACAACCAACTGATATAGTATGTTTATCTGCAACCGACTGATATAGTATGTTTATCTGCAACAGACTGATATAGTATGTTTATCTGCAACCAACTGATAAAGTATGTTTATCTGCAACCGACTGATATAGTATGTATATCTACAACAAACGGATATAGTATGTTTATCTGCAACCAACTGATAGAGTATGTTTATCTGCAAAAAAACTAATATATTATGTTTATCTGCAACAGACTGATATAGTATGTTTATCTGCACCCAACTGATATAGTATGTATATCTACAACCGACTGATATTTTATGTTTATGTGCAACAGACTGATATAGTATGTTTATCTGCAACATACTGATATAGTATGTTTATCTGCAACAGACTGATATATTATGTTTATCTGCAACCAACTGATATATTATGTTTATCTGCAACCAACTGATATAGAATGTGTATCTGCAACATACTGATATAGTATGTTTATCTGCAACAGACTGATATATTATGTTTATCTGCACCCAACTGATATATTATGTTTATCTGCAACCAACTGATAGAGTATGTATATCTACAACCAACTGATATAGTATGTATATCTACAACCAACTGATATAGTATGTATATCTACAACCAACTGATATAGTATGTATATCTACAACTAACTGATATAGTATGTATATCTACAACCAACTGATATATTATGTATATCTACAACCAACTGATATAGTATGTGTATCTACAACAAATTGATATATTATGTTTATCTGCAACCAATTGATATAGTATGTGTATCAACAACTAATTGATATATTATGTTTATCTGCAACCAATTGATATAGTATGTATATCTACAACCAACTGATATAGTATGTATATCTACAACTGATATAGTATGTATATCTACAACCAACTGATATAGTATGTATATCTACAACCAACTGATATAGTATGTTTATCTGCAACCGACTGATATAGTTTGTTTATCTGCAACAGACTGATAGGGTATGTTTATCTGCAACCAACTGATATAGTATGTTTATCTGCAACCGACTGATACCGTATGTATACCTACAACCAACTGATATAGTATGCATATCTACAACCAACTGATAAAGTATGTTTATCTGCAACAGACTTATATAGTATGTTTATCTGCAACCAACTGATATAGTGTGTTTATCTGCAACAAACTAATATATTATGTTTATCTGCAACAGACTGATATAGTATGTTTATCTGCACCCAACTGATATAGTATGTATATCTACAACCAACTGATATAGTATGTATATCTACAACCGACTGATATATTATGTTAATCTGCAACCAACTGATATAGTATGTTTATCTGCAACAGACTGATATAGTATGTTATCTACAACCAACTGATATAGTATGTATATCTACAACCAACTGATATAGTATGTTTATCTGCAACCGACTGATATAGTATGTTTATCTGCAACAGACTGATATAGTATGTTTATCAGCAACCAACTGATATAGTATGTTTATCTGCAACGACTGATATAGTATGTATATCTACAACTAACTGATATATAATGTATATCTACAACCAACTGATATAGTATGTATATCTACAACCAACTGATATAGTATGTATATCTACAACCAACTGATATAGTATGTTTATCTGCAACCGACTGATATAGTATGTTTATCTACAACAGACTGATATAGTATGTTTATCTGCAACCAACTGATAGAGTATGTATATCTACAACCAACTGATATAGTATGTATATCTGCAACCAACTGATAAAGTATGTTTATCTGCAACAGACTGATATATTATGTTTATCTGCAACAGACTAATATAGTATGTTTATCTGCACCCAACTGATATAGTATGTATATCTACAACCGACTGATATATTATGTTTATCTGCAACAGTCTGATACATTATGTTTATCTGCAACAGACTGATATATTATGTTTATCTGCACCCAACTGATATAGTATGTATATCTACAACCAACTGATATAGTATGTATATCTACAACCGACTGATATATTATGTTAATCTGCAACCAACTGATATAGTATGTGTATCTGCAACTAACTGATATAGTATGTATATCTACAACCAACTGATATAGTATGTATATCTACAACTAACTGATATAGTATGTATATCTGCAACCAACTGATATATTATGTATATCTACACTCAACTGATATAGTATGTATATCTACAACCAACTGATATAGTATGTATATCTACAACCAACTGATATAGTATGTTTATCTGCAACCAATTGATATAGTATGTATATCTACAACCAACTGATATAGTATGTATATCTACAACTGATATAGTATGTATATCTACAACCAACTGATATAGTATGTATATCTACAACCAACTGATATAGTATGTTTATCTGCAACCGACTGATATAGTATGTTTATCTGCAACAGACTGATAGAGTATGTTTATCAGCAACCAACTGATATAGTATGTTTATCTGCAACCGACTGATATAGTATGTATATCTACAACCAACTGATATAGTATGTTTATCTACAACCAACTGATATAGTATGTATATCTACAACCAACTGATATAGTATGTATGTCTACAACCAACTGATATAGTGATATAGTATGTATATCTACAACCAACTGATAAAGTATGTTTATCTGTAACAGACTGATATAGTATGTTTATCTGCAACCAACTGATATAGTATGTTTATCTGCAACAAACTAATATATTATGTTTATCTGCAACAGATTGATATAGTATGTTTATCTGCACCCAACTGATAAAGTATGTATATCTACAACCAACTGATATAGAATGTATATCTACAACCGACTGATATATTATGTTTATCTGCAACAGACTGATATAGTATGTTTATCTGCAACAGACTGATATATTATGTCTATCTGCAACCAACTGATATAGTATGTGTATCTGCAACATACTGATATAGTATGTTTATCTGCAACAGACTGATATATTATGTATATCTGCAACCAACTGATATAGTATGTTTATCTGCAACAGACTGATATAGTATGTTTATCTGCACACAATTGATATAGTATGTTTATCTGCAACAGATTGATATAGTATGTTTATCTGCACCCAATTGATATATTATGTTTATCTGCAACAGACTGATATAGTATGTTTATCTGCGCCCAATTGATATATTATGTGTATCTGCAACAGACTGATATAGTATGTATATCTGCAACTAACTGATATATTATGTATATCTACAACCAACTGATATAGTATGTATATCTACAACCAATTGATATATCATGTTTATCTGCAACCAACTGATATAGTATGTGTATCTGCAACCGAGTGATATAGTATGTTTATCTGCAACCGAGTGATATAGTATGTATATCTACAACCAACTGATATAGTATGTATATCTACAACCAACTGATATAGTATGTTTATCTGCAACCGAGTGATATAGTATGTATATCTACAACCAACTGATATAGTATGTATATCTACAACCAACTGATATAGTATGTATATCTACAACCAACTGATATAGTATGTATATCTACAACCAACTGATATAGTATGTTTATCTGCAACCGACTGATATAGTATGTTTATCTACAACAGACTGATATAGTATGTTTATCTGCAACCAACTGATAGAGTATGTATATCTACAACCAACTGATATAGTATGTATATCTGCAACCAACTGATAAAGTATGTTTATCTGCAACAGACTGATATATTATGTTTATCTGCAACAGACTAATATAGTATGTTTATCTGCACCCAACTGATATAGTATGTATATCTACAACCGACTGATATATTATGTTTATCTGCAACAGTCTGATACATTATGTTTATCTGCAACAGACTGATATATTATGTTTATCTGCACCCAACTGATATAGTATGTATATCTACAACAGACTGATATATTATGTTTATCTGCAACAGACTGATATAGTATGTTTATCTGCACACAATTGATACAATATGTTTATCTGCAACAGACTGATATAGTATGTTTATCTGCACCCAATTGATATATTATGTTTATCTGCAACAGACTGATATAGTATGTTTATCTGCACCCAATTGATATATTATGTGTATCTGCAACAGACTGATATAATATGTTTATCTGCAACCAACTGATATATTATGTTATCTGCAACAGACTGATGTATTATGTTTATTTGCAACCAACTAATATATTATGTTTATCTGCAACCAACTGATATAGTATGTTTATCTGCAACAGACTGATATAGTATGTTTATCTGCACCCAACTGATATATTATGTTTATCTGCAACCGACTGATATATTATGTTTATCTGCAACCAACTGATATATTATGTTTATCTGCAACCAACTGATATATTATGTTTATCTGCACACAATTGATATAGTATGTTTATCTGCAACAGATTGATATAGTATGTTTATCTGCACCCAATTGATATATTATGTTTATCTGCAACATACTGATATAGTATGTTTATCTGCACCCAATTGATATATTATGTGTATCTGCAACAGACTGATATAGTATGTTTATCTGCAACAGACTGATATATTATGTTTATCTGCAACCAACTGATATATTATGTTATCTGCAACAGACTGATGTATTATGTTTATTTGCAACCAACTAATATATTATGTTTATCTGCAACCAACTGATATAGTATGTTTATCTGCAACAGACTGATATAGTATGTTTATCTGCACCCAACTGATATATTATGTTTATCTGCAACCGACTGATATAGTATATTTTTCAGCAACCAACTGATATATTATGTTTATCTGCAACCGACTGATATATTATGTTTATCTGCAACCAACTGATATATTATGTGTATCTGCAACCAACTGATATATTATGTTTATCTGCACACAATTGATATAGTATGTTTATCTGCAACAGATTGATATAGTATGTTTATCTGCAACCAACTGATATATTATGTTTATCTGCAACCGACTGATATATTATGTTTATCTACAACCAACTTATATAGTATGTTTATCTGCAACCAACTAATATATTATGTTTATCTGCAACCAACTGATATAGTATGTTTATCTGCAACAGACTGATATATTATGTTTATCTGCAACCGACTGATATATTATGTTATCTGCAACAGACTGATGTATTATGTTTATCTGCAACCAACTGATATATTATGTTTATTTGCAACCAACTAATATATTATGTTTATCTGCAACCAACTGATATAGTATGTTTATTTGCAACCAACTAATATATTATGTTTATCTGCAACCAACTGATATAGTATGTTTATCTGCAACAGACTAATATAGTATGTTTATCTGCAACAGACTGATATATTATGTTTATTTGCAACCAACTAATATATTATGTTTTTCTGCAACCAACTGATATAGTATGTTTATCTGCAACAGACTGATATAGTATGTTTATCTGCACCCAACTGATATAGTATGTTTATCTGCAACCGACTGATATAGTATGTTTATCTGCAACCAACTGATATATTATGTTTATCTGCAACCGACTGATATATTATGTTTATCTGCAACCAACTGATATATTATGTTTATCTGCAACAGACTGATATATTATGTTTATCTGCAACCGACTGATATATTATGTTATCTGCAACAGACTGATGTATTATGTTTATCTGCAACCAACTGATATATTATGTTTATTTGCAACCAACTAATATATTATGTTTATCTGCAACCAACTGATATAGTATGTTTATCTGCAACATACTGATATAGTATGTTTATCTGCACCCAACTGATATAGTATGTTTATCTGTAACCGACTGATATATTATGTTTATCTGCACCCAACTGATATAGTATGTTTATCTACAACCAACTTATATAGTATGTTTATCTGCAACCAACTGATATATTATGTTTATCTGCAACCGACTGATATAGTATGTTTATCTGCAACCAACTGATATAGTATGTTTATCTGCAACCGACTGATATAGTATGTATATCTACAACCAACTGATATAGTATGTTTATCTACAACCAACTTATATAGTATGTTTATCTGCAACCAACTGATATATTATGTTTATCTGCAACCGACTGATATAGTATGTGTATCTGCAACCAACCGATATATTATGTTTATCTGCAACCGATTGATATAGTATGTATATCTACAACCAACTGATATAGTATGTTTATCTACAACCAACTTATATAGTATGTTTATCTACAATCGACTGATATAGTATGTTTATCTGCAACCGACTTATATATTATGTTTATCTGCAACCGACTTATATATTATGTTTATCTGCAACCGACTGATTTATTATGTTTATCTGCAACCGACTGATATAGTATGTTTATCTGCAACCGACTGATATATTATGTTTATCTGCAACCGACTTATATAGTTTGTTTATCTGCAACCGACTGATATAGTATGTTTATCTGCAACCGACTTATATAGTTTGTTTATCTGCAACCGACTGATATATTATGTTTATCTGCAACCGACTGATATATTATGTTGTTTATCTGCAACCGACTGATTTATTATGTTTATCTGCAACCGACTGATATAGTATGTTTATCTGCAACCGACTGATATATTATGTTTATCTGCAACCGACTGATATATTATGTTTATCTGCAACTGACTGATATATTATGTTTATCTGCAACATACTGATATAGTATGTTTATCTGCAACCGACTGATATACCGTTGCCGAGTGTTTACGGTCGTAGACTTCAAATCACGTATTCCTCTCTGCTGTAGGTTCGAATCCTTTCATGTGAGGACGCTATTTGTCTGTTTCTTATTCACTTAAGTACACAGGTTACACATATACATACAAACAACAATACACAATGTCTACTCATAAACTGGTGCTCTTATATATTATGTTCTTATAAAACGTTATTCAAGGAAGCTATCCAACTGACTTGTGGAAGGTGGGTGGTTCTACACGGGCGCTCGTCCGTGTCATAAATACTGCTCAGTGGGGCAAACAGTGTATTCCGCCTCCATTAAGAGAGTATTTGAAAAAGCTGTCTGGGCGACATTAAACCCAACACTACTATAAGTAATCTTTCTATAAAGGTATCTGTACATGTAGCGCAACTTACCCGGTCTTTAAATTTCTGACTCATAAATGGTACAATCACGGTAAACATAGCGTCAAACCACAGCGGCTCCTTGTACAAATGGAACGCTTTGAATCTTGCTGGAAGTGATTTCTGTAAATATTAACATTATTTGATAACATATCATGCAGTGAATGTAGAGAAATACCATGCTATGTATGGCTAAGGAGAAATACATCCACGGAGGGTTCTCACTGACAACAAAATGTGCGAGCGTGTGGCCAAGACATAGCAACATCAGGATGCTACTTAAGACAGATCTGTTCAAATAATGATCCTACTTTAGATAGAACTTGTCACACTGTGACATCCTACTTTAGACAGACCTTGTCACACTGCGACATCCTACTTTAGACATAACGTTTCACACTGCGAAATCCTACTTTAGACAGAACTTGTCACACTGTGACATCCTACTTTAGACAGAACTTGTCACACTACGACATCCTACTTTAGACAGAACTTGTCACACTGCGACATCCTACTTTAGACAGAACTTGTCACACTGCGACATCCTACTTTAGACAGACCTTGTCACACTGCGACATCCTACTTTAGACATACCGTTTCACACTTCGACATCCAACTTTAAACAGACCTTGTCACACTGCGACATCCTACTTTAGACAGAACTTGTCACACTACGACATCCTACTTTAGACAGAACTTGTCACACTACGACATCCTACTTTAGACAGAACTTGTCACACTGCGACATCCTACTTTAGACAGACCTTGTCACACTGCGACATCCTACTTTAGACAGACCTTGTCACACTGCGACATCCTACTTTAGACAGACCTTGTCACACTGCGACATCCTACTTTAGACAGAACTTGTCACACTGCGACATCCTACTTTAGACATACCGTTTCACACTTCGACATCCAACTTTAAACAGACCTTGTCACACTGCGACATCCTACTTTAGACAGAACTTGTCACACTACGACATCCTACTTTAGACAGAACTTGTCACACTGCGACATCCTACTTTAGACAGAACTTGTCACACTGCGACATCCTATTTTAGACATAACGTTTCGCACTGCGACATCCTACTTTAGACAGAACGTTTAACACTGTGACATCCTACTTTATACAGAACTTGTCACCCTGCGACATCCTATTTTAGACAGACCTTGCCACACTGCGACATCCTACTTTAGACAGAACTTGTCACACTGCGACATCCTACTTTAGACAGAACTTGTCACACTGCGACATCCTACTTTAGACAGAACTTGTCACACTGCGACATCCTACTTTATACAGACCTTGTCACACTGCGACATCCTACTTTAGACATAACGTTTCACACTGCGACATCCTACTTTAGACTGACCTTGTCATACTGCGACGTCCTACTTTAGACAGAACTTGTCACACTGCGACATCCTACTTTAGACAGAAGGTGTCACACTGCGACATCCTACTTTAGAC
>CM026403.1:47100538-47107308 GCA_014843695.1 Archivesica marissinica
CCATATCAGATCCATGACTGTATCCTTGACAGTTAATATATCCATCCCATAGAACCATGACTGTATCCTTGACAGTTAATATATACCATATCAGATCCATGACTGTATCCTTGACAGTTAATATATCCATCCCATAGAACCATGACTGTATCCTTGACAGTTAATATATCCATCACATAGAACCATGACTGTATCCTTGACAGTTATATATCCATCCCATAGAACCATGACTGTATCCTTGACAGTTAATATATCCATCCCATAGAACCATGACTGTATCCTTGACAGTTAATATATCCATCCCATAGAACCATGACTGTATCCTTGACAGTTAATATATCCATCCCATAGAACCATGACTGTATCCTTGACAGTTAATATATCCATCCCATAGAACCATGACTGTATCCTTGACAGTTAATATATCCATCCCATAGAACCATGACTGTATCCTTGACAGTTAATATATCCCATATAGAACCATGACTGTATCCTTGACAGTTAATATATCCCACATCAGAACCATGACTGTATCCTTGACAGTTAATATATCCATCCCATAGAACCATGACTGTATCCTTGACAGTTAATATATCCATCCCATAGAACCATGACTGTATCATTGACAGTTAATATATCCCGTATCAGATCCATGACTGTATCCTTGACAGTTAATATATCCATCCCATAGAACCATGACTGTATCCTTGACAGTTAATATATCCATCACATAGAACCATGACTGTATCCTTGACAGTTAATATATCCATCCCATAGAACCATGACTGTATCCTTGACAGTTAATATATACCATATCAGATCCATGACTGTATCCTTGACAGTTAATATATCCATCCCATAGAACCATGACTGTATCCTTGACAGTTAATATATCCATCCCATAGAACCATGACTGTATCCTTGACAGTTAATATATCCATCCCATAGAACCATGACTGTATCCTTGACAGTTAATATATCCATCCCATAGAACCATGACTGTATCCTTGACAGTTAATATATCCATCCCATAGAACCATGACTGTATCCTTGACAGTTAATATATCCATCCCATAGAACCATGACTGTATCCTTGACAGTTAATATATCCATCCCATATCAGAACCATGACTGTATCCTTGACAGTTAATATATCCATCCCATAGAACCATGACTGTATCCTTGACAGTTAATATATCCATCCCATAGAACCATGACTGTATCCTTGACAGTTAATATATCCATCCCATAGAACCATGACTGTATCCTTGACAGTTAATATATCCATCCCATAGAACCATGACTGTATCATTGACAGTTAATATATACCATATCAGATCCATGACTGTATCCTTGACAGTTAATATATCCATCCCATAGAACCATGACTGTATCCTTGACAGTTAATATATCCATCCCATAGAACCATGACTGTATCCTTGACAGTTAATATATCCATCCCATAGAACCATGACTGTATCCTTGACAGTTAATATATCCATCCCATAGAACCATGACTGTATCCTTGACAGTTAATATATCCATCCCATAGAACCATGACTGTATCCTTGACAGTTAATATATCCATCCCATATCAGAACTATAACTGTATCCTTGACAGTTAATATATCCCATATCATAACAATGACTGTATCCTTGACAGTTAATATATCCCATATCATAACAATGACTGTATCCTTGACAGTTAATATATCCCATATCATAACAATGACTGTATCCTTGACAGTTAATATATCCCATATCAGAACCATGACTGTATCCTTGACAGTTAATATATCCCATATCATAACAATGACTGTATCCTTGACAGTTAATATATCCATACCAGAACCATGACTGTATCCTTGACAGTTAATATATCCATCCCATAGAACCATGACTGTATCCTTGACAGTTAATATATCCATCCCATAGAACCATGACTGTATCCTTGACAGTTAATATATCCATCCCATAGAACCATGACTGTATCCTTGACAGTTAATATATCCATCCCATATCAGAACTATAACTGTATCCTTGACAGTTAATATATCCCATATCATAACAATGACTGTATCCTTGACAGTTAATATATCCCATATCATAACAATGACTGTATCCTTGACAGTTAATATATCCCATATCATAACAATGACTGTATCCTTGACAGTTAATATATCCCATATCAGAACCATGACTGTATCCTTGACAGTTAATATATCCCATATCATAACAATGACTGTATCCTTGACAGTTAATATATCCATACCAGAACCATGACTGTATCCTTGACAGTTAATATATCCATACCAGAACCATGACTGTATCCTTGACAGTTAATATATCCATACCAGAACCATGACTGTATCCTTGACAGTTAATATATCCATACCAGAACCATGACTGTATCCTTGACAGTTAATATATCCATACCAGAACCATGACGTTATACTGAAGTTATTTAATATAACTAATAGAATTAATTAATATAAGTATCTGTCTATGAATTGCAAGTAAGCATTGATCAAATTGGCCTTAATATGGTGTCCATATTGATTTATTGGCATATTGAGGGTTAAATAATGATCTCAACGGAGTCCTTGTACCTGAAAACAGACACGTTTAAAATATGTTTCATTTATGCTGTTACTATGTTTGTGCCAAAGTTATGACCCAAAATGAATTTGTCAATTTTCGGTGGCTGTCATTTTGGATTTGTCACGTTTACAGGATAACCGTTGCAAATACAGTCGGACAAACCCACTAGGTCGATTGAGAACATATAAATACGCATACAATTGTTGTTTGCCAGCCGTAAACATGAAATGCCTCAACCATTAATATTTTCTGAAATTTGACCTTGTTTATTATAAATACACGTGACTCGCCGGATAGATTACCGCCACTAGCTCCGGATACCCAGCACATCGGTAGTACATCATGTGTGCGATATGCAACCTATAATGCTACATCAAAGTCCGAAACGTGTCCACCAGACTAATCGCCGCAAGTACTCCCTTCTTGCTCAACTAAATATATAGCATCATGGGACACATTGGATGAAATCAACACTCTCCGAACACACTCACGTCATCATGGTAACCCTGACGTCATCATGGTAACCATGACGTCATTATGGTAACCCTGACGTCATCATGGTAACACTCACGTCACCATGGTAACACTCACGTCACCATGGTAACACTCACGCCATCATGGTAATACTCACGTCATCATGGTAACGGATTTTTAATCCCAGGCGACTGCAGAATGTAACATGTCATATATTTTGCAATATCTGGCAAATTCATGAACCTACTTTAGACAGAGCGGACCACATTATATACGATTTATTCGGACATACCTAAGAATCTGTACTTGAATAATAGGCCAACATCCATGTTCCGGTGTTGTACTTGATACCATGATGTATATGATGGTATATCAGGTACGGGTTGTATATGATGGTGTATCAGGTACGGGTTGTATATGATGGTGTATCAGGTACGGGTTGTATATGATGGTGTATCAGGTACGGGTTGTATATGATGGTGTATCAGGTACGGGTTGTATATGATGGTATATCAGGTACGGGTTGTATACGATGGTATATCCGGTACGGGTTGTATATGATGGTATATCAGGTACGGGTTGTATATGATGGTATATCAGGTACGGGTCGTATATGATGGTTTATCAGGTACGGGTTGTATATGATGGTGTATCAGGTACGGGTTGTATATGATGGTGTATCAGGTACGGGTTGTATATGATGGTGTATCAGGTACTGGTTGTATATGATGGTGTATCAGGTACGGGTTGTATATGATGGTATATCAGGTACGGGTTGTATATGATGGTATATCAGGTACGGGTTGTATATGTTGGTGTATCAGGTACGGGTTGTATATGATGGTGTATCAGGTACTGGTTGCATATGATGGTGTATCAGGTACGGGTTGTATATGATGGTATATCAGGTACGGGTTGTATATGATGGTATATTAGGTACGGGTTGTATATGATGGTATATCAGGTACGGGTTGTATATGTTGGTGTATCAGGTACGGGTTGTATATGATGGTGTATCAGGTACTGGTTGCATATGATGGTGTATCAGGTACGGGTGATATGTGGTATATCACGTAAGGGTGTATATGATGGTATATAGGTACGGGTTGTATATGATGATATCAGTACGGGTTATAGATGGTGTATCAGGTACGGTTGTATATGAGGGTATCAGGTACGGGTTGTTATGATGGTATATCAAGTACGGGTTGTATAGATGTATAGCAGGTACGTGTTGTATATGAGGTATATCAGTACGGGTTGTATATGATGGTGTATCAGGTACGGGTTGTATAGATGGTGTATCAGGTACGGGTTGTATATGATGGTATATCAGGTACGGGTTGTATATGATGGTGTATCAGGTACGGGTGTATATGATGGTATGTCGGACGGGTGTATATGATGGTATATCAGGTACGGGTGTATAGATGGTATATCAGGACGGGTTGTATATGATGGTGTATCAGGTACGGGTTGTATATGATGGTATATCGGGTACGGGTTGTATATGATAGTGTATCAGGTACGGGTTGTATATGATGGTATATCAGGTACGGGTTGTATATGATGGTTTATCAGGTACGGGTTGTATATGATGGTATATCGGGTACGGGTTGTATATGATGGTATATCAGGTACGGGTTGTATATGATGGTGTATCAGGTACGGGTTGTATATGATGGTATATCAGGTACGGGTTGTATATGATGGTGTATCAGGTACGGGTTGTATATGATGGTATGTCAGGTACGGGTTGTATATGATGGTATATCAGGTACGGGTTGTATATGATGGATGATGGTGTATCAGGTACGGGTTGTATATGATGGTATATCGGGTACGGGTTGTATATGATGGTATATCGGGTACGGGTTGTATATGATGGTATATCAGGTACGGGTTGTATATGATGGTATATCAGGTACGGGTTGTATATGATGGTGTATCAGGTACAGGTTGTATATGATGGTATATCAGGTACGGGTGGTATATGATGGTTTATCAGGTACGGGTTGTATATGATGGTATATCGGGTACGGGTTGTATATGATGGTATATCAGGTACGGGTTGTATGTGATGGTATATCAGGTACGGGTGTATATGATGGTGTATCGGGTACGGGTTGTATATGGTGGTGTTCCAGGTACGGGTTGTATATGTTGGTGTATCAGGTACGGGTTGTATATGATGGTGTATCGGGTACGGGTTGTATATGATGATGTATCAGGTACGGGTTGTATATGATGGTGTATCGGGTACGGGTTGTATATGATGATGTATCATGTACGGGTTGTATATGATGGTGTATCGGGTACGGGTTGTATATGATGATGTATCAGGTACGGGTTGTATATGATGGTTTATCGGGTACGGGTTGTATATGATGGTGTATCGGGTACGGGTTGTATATGATGGTGTATCGGGTACGGGTTGTATATGATGGTGTATCGGGTACGGGTTGTATATGATGATGTATCGTGTACGGGTTGTATATGATGGTGTATCGGGTACTGGTTGTATATGATGGTGTATCGGATACTGGTTGTATATGATGGTATATCAGGTACGGGTTGTATATGATGGTATATCAGGTACGGGTTGTATATGATGGTATATCAGGTACGGGTTGTATATGATGGTGTATCAGGTACGGGTTGTATATGATTGTGTATCAGGTACTGGTTGTATATGATGGTATATCAGGTACGGGTTGTATATGATGGTGTATCAGGTACGGGTTGTATATGATGGTGTATCAGGTACGGGTTGTATATGATGGTATATCAGGTAGGGGTTGTATATGATGGTGTATCAGGTACGGGTTGTATATGATGGTATATCAGGTACGGGTTGTATATGATGGTATATCAGGTACGGGTTGTATATGATGGTGTATCAGGTACGGGTTGTATATGATGGTGTATCAGGTACGGGTTGTATATGATGGTATATCAGGTACGGGTTGTATATGATGGTGTATCAGGTAGGGGTTGTATATGAGGGTGTATCAGGTACGGGTTGTATATGTTGGTGTATCAGGTACGGGTTGTATATGATGGTATGTCAGGTACGGGTTGTATATGATGGTGTATCAGGTACGGGTTATATATGATGGTATATCAGGTACGGGTTGTATATGATGGTGTATCAGGTACGGGTTGTATATGATGGTGTATCAGGTACGGGTTGTATATGATGGTATATCAGGTACGGGTTGTATATGATGGTATATCAGGTATGAATTGTATAAGATGGTATATCAGGTACGTGTTGTATATGATGGTATATCAGGTAGGGGTTGTATATGGTGGTATATCAGGTACGGGTTGTATATGATGGTGTATCAGGTACGGGTTGTATATGATGGTGTATCAGGTACGGGTTGTATACGGTGGTGTATCAGGTACGGGTTGTATATGATGGTATATCAGGTACGGGTTGTATATGATGGTATATCAGGTACGGGTTGTATATGATGGTATATCAAGTACGGGTTGTATATGATGGTATAGCAGGTACGTGTTGTATATGATGGTATATCAGGTACGGGTTGTATATGATGGTGTATCAGGTACGGGTTGTATATGATGGTGTATCAGGTACTGGTTGTATATGATGGTGTATCAGGTACGGGTTGTATATGATGGTATATCATGTACGGGTTGTATATGATAGTATATCAGGTACGGGT
>CM026403.1:47108308-47180181 GCA_014843695.1 Archivesica marissinica
TTGACAGTTAATATATACCATATCAGATCCATGACTGTATCCTTGACAGTTAATATATCCATCCCATAGAACCATGACTGTATCCTTGACAGTTAATATATCCATATAGATCCATGACTGTATCCTTGACAGTTAATATATCCATCCCATAGAACCATGACTGTATCATTGACAGTTAATATATCCATCCCATAGAACCATGACTGTATCCTTGACAGTTAATATATACCATATCAGATCCATGACTGTATCCTTGACAGTTAATATATCCATCCCATAGAACCATGACTGTATCCTTGACAGTTAATATATCCATCCCATAGAACCATGACTGTATCCTTGACAGTTAATATATCCATCCCATAGAACCATGACTGTATCCTTGACAGTTAATATATCCATCCCATATAAGAACCATGACTGTATCCTTGACAGTTAATATATCCATCCCATAGAACCATGACTGTATCCTTGACAGTTAATATATCCATCCCATAGAACCATGACTGTATCCTTGACAGTTAATATATCCATCCCATAGAACCATGACTGTATCTTGACAGTTAATATATCCATCCCATATAACCATGACTGTATCATTGACAGTTAATATATACCATATCAGATCCATGACTGTATCCTTGACAGTTAATATATCCATCCCATAGAACCATGACTGTATCCTTGACAGTTAATATATCCATCCCATAGAACCATGACTGTATCCTTGACAGTTAATATATCCATCCCATAGAACCATGACTGTATCCTTGACAGTTAATATATCCATCCCATAGAACCATGACTGTATCCTTGACAGTTAATATATCCCATATCATAACCATGACTGTATCCTTGACAGTTAATATATCCCATATCATAACAATGACTGTATCCTTGACAGTTAATATATCCCATATCATAACAATGACTGTATCCTTGACAGTTAATATATCCCATATCAGAACCATGACTGTATCCTTGACAGTTAATATATCCCATATCAGAACCATGACTGTATCCTTGACAGTTAATATATCATACCAGAACCATGACTGTATCCTTGACAGTTAATATATCCATCCCATAGAACCATGACTGTATCCTTGACAGTTAATATATCCATCCCATAGAACCATGACTGTATCCTTGACAGTTAATATATCCATCCCATAGAACCATGACTGTATCCTTGACAGTTAATATATCCATCCCATATCAGAACTATAACTGTATCCTTGACAGTTAATATATCCCATATCATAACAATGACTGTATCCTTGACAGTTAATATATCCCATATCATAACAATGACTGTATCCTTGACAGTTAATATATCCCATATCATAACAATGACTGTATCCTTGACAGTTAATATATCCCATATCAGAACCATGACTGTATCCTTGACAGTTAATATATCCCATATCATAACAATGACTGTATCCTTGACAGTTAATATATCCATACCAGAACCATGACTGTATCCTTGACAGTTAATATATCCATACCAGAACCATGACTGTATCCTTGACAGTTAATATATCCATACCAGAACCATGACTGTATCCTTGACAGTTAATATATCCATACCAGAACCATGACGTTATACTGAAGTTATTTAATATAACTAATAGAATTAATTAATATAAGTATCTGTCTATGAATTGCAAGTAAGCATTGATCAAATTGGCCTTAATATGGTGTCCATATTGATTTATTGGCATATTGAGGGTTAAATAATGATCTCAACGGAGTCCTTGTACCTGAAAACAGACACGTTTAAAATATGTTTCATTTATGCTGTTACTATGTTTGTGCCAAAGTTATGACCCAAAATGAATTTGTCAATTTTCGGTGGCTGTCATTTTGGATTTGTCACGTTTACAGGATAACCGTTGCAAATACAGTCGGACAAACCCACTAGGTCGATTGAGAACATATAAATACGCATACAATTGTTGTTTGCCAGCCGTAAACATGAAATGCCTCAACCATTAATATTTTCTGAAATTTGACCTTGTTTATTATAAATACACGTGACTCGCCGGATAGATTACCGCCACTAGCTCCGGATACCCAGCACATCGGTAGTACATCATGTGTGCGATATGCAACCTATAATGCTACATCAAAGTCCGAAACGTGTCCACCAGACTAATCGCCGCAAGTACTCCCTTCTTGCTCAACTAAATATATAGCATCATGGGACACATTGGATGAAATCAACACTCTCCGAACACACTCACGTCATCATGGTAACCCTGACGTCATCATGGTAACCATGACGTCATTATGGTAACCCTGACGTCATCATGGTAACACTCACGTCACCATGGTAACACTCACGTCACCATGGTAACACTCACGCCATCATGGTAATACTCACGTCATCATGGTAACGGATTTTTAATCCCAGGCGACTGCAGAATGTAACATGTCATATATTTTGCAATATCTGGCAAATTCATGAACCTACTTTAGACAGAGCGGACCACATTATATACGATTTATTCGGACATACCTAAGAATCTGTACTTGAATAATAGGCCAACATCCATGTTCCGGTGTTGTACTTGATACCATGATGTATATGATGGTATATCAGGTACGGGTTGTATATGATGGTGTATCAGGTACGGGTTGTATATGATGGTGTATCAGGTACGGGTTGTATATGATGGTGTATCAGGTACGGGTTGTATATGATGGTGTATCAGGTACGGGTTGTATATGATGGTATATCAGGTACGGGTTGTATACGATGGTATATCCGGTACGGGTTGTATATGATGGTATATCAGGTACGGGTTGTATATGATGGTATATCAGGTACGGGTCGTATATGATGGTTTATCAGGTACGGGTTGTATATGATGGTGTATCAGGTACGGGTTGTATATGATGGTGTATCAGGTACGGGTTGTATATGATGGTGTATCAGGTACTGGTTGTATATGATGGTGTATCAGGTACGGGTTGTATATGATGGTATATCAGGTACGGGTTGTATATGATGGTATATCAGGTACGGGTTGTATATGTTGGTGTATCAGGTACGGGTTGTATATGATGGTGTATCAGGTACTGGTTGCATATGATGGTGTATCAGGTACGGGTTGTATATGATGGTATATCAGGTACGGGTTGTATATGATGGTATATTAGGTACGGGTTGTATATGATGGTATATCAGGTACGGGTTGTATATGTTGGTGTATCAGGTACGGGTTGTATATGATGGTGTATCAGGTACTGGTTGCATATGATGGTGTATCAGGTACGGGTTGTATATGATGGTATATCAGGTACGGGTTGTATATGATGGTATATTAGGTACGGGTTGTATATGATGGTATATCAGGTACGGGTTGTATATGATGGTGTATCAGGTACGGGTTGTATATGATGGTGTATCAGGTACGGGTTGTATATGATGGTATATCAAGTACGGGTTGTATATGATGGTATAGCAGGTACGTGTTGTATATGATGGTATATCAGGTACGGGTTGTATATGATGGTGTATCAGGTACGGGTTGTATATGATGGTGTATCAGGTACGGGTTGTATATGATGGTATATCAGGTACGGGTTGTATATGATGGTGTATCAGGTACGGGTTGTATATGATGGTATGTCAGGTACGGGTTGTATATGATGGTATATCAGGTACGGGTTGTATATGATGGTATATCAGGTACGGGTTGTATATGATGGTGTATCAGGTACGGGTTGTATATGATGGTATATCGGGTACGGGTTGTATATGATGGTGTATCAGGTACGGGTTGTATATGATGGTATATCAGGTACGGGTTGTATATGATGGTTTATCAGGTACGGGTTGTATATGATGGTATATCGGGTACGGGTTGTATATGATGGTATATCAGGTACGGGTTGTATATGATGGTGTATCAGGTACGGGTTGTATATGATGGTATATCAGGTACGGGTTGTATATGATGGTGTATCAGGTACGGGTTGTATATGATGGTATGTCAGGTACGGGTTGTATATGATGGTATATCAGGTACGGGTTGTATATGATGGATGATGGTGTATCAGGTACGGGTTGTATATGATGGTATATCGGGTACGGGTTGTATATGATGGTATATCGGGTACGGGTTGTATATGATGGTATATCAGGTACGGGTTGTATATGATGGTATATCAGGTACGGGTTGTATATGATGGTGTATCAGGTACAGGTTGTATATGATGGTATATCAGGTACGGGTGGTATATGATGGTTTATCAGGTACGGGTTGTATATGATGGTATATCGGGTACGGGTTGTATATGATGGTATATCAGGTACGGGTTGTATGTGATGGTATATCAGGTACGGGTGTATATGATGGTGTATCGGGTACGGGTTGTATATGGTGGTGTTCCAGGTACGGGTTGTATATGTTGGTGTATCAGGTACGGGTTGTATATGATGGTGTATCGGGTACGGGTTGTATATGATGATGTATCAGGTACGGGTTGTATATGATGGTGTATCGGGTACGGGTTGTATATGATGATGTATCATGTACGGGTTGTATATGATGGTGTATCGGGTACGGGTTGTATATGATGATGTATCAGGTACGGGTTGTATATGATGGTTTATCGGGTACGGGTTGTATATGATGGTGTATCGGGTACGGGTTGTATATGATGGTGTATCGGGTACGGGTTGTATATGATGGTGTATCGGGTACGGGTTGTATATGATGATGTATCGTGTACGGGTTGTATATGATGGTGTATCGGGTACTGGTTGTATATGATGGTGTATCGGATACTGGTTGTATATGATGGTATATCAGGTACGGGTTGTATATGATGGTATATCAGGTACGGGTTGTATATGATGGTATATCAGGTACGGGTTGTATATGATGGTGTATCAGGTACGGGTTGTATATGATTGTGTATCAGGTACTGGTTGTATATGATGGTATATCAGGTACGGGTTGTATATGATGGTGTATCAGGTACGGGTTGTATATGATGGTGTATCAGGTACGGGTTGTATATGATGGTATATCAGGTAGGGGTTGTATATGATGGTGTATCAGGTAGGGGTTGTATATGATGGTATATCAGGTACGGGTTGTATATGATGGTATATCAGGTACGGGTTGTATATGATGGTGTATCAGGTACGGGTTGTATATGATGGTGTATCAGGTACGGGTTGTATATGATGGTATATCAGGTACGGGTTGTATATGATGGTGTATCAGGTAGGGGTTGTATATGAGGGTGTATCAGGTACGGGTTGTATATGTTGGTGTATCAGGTACGGGTTGTATATGATGGTATGTCAGGTACGGGTTGTATATGATGGTGTATCAGGTACGGGTTATATATGATGGTATATCAGGTACGGGTTGTATATGATGGTGTATCAGGTACGGGTTGTATATGATGGTGTATCAGGTACGGGTTGTATATGATGGTATATCAGGTACGGGTTGTATATGATGGTATATCAGGTATGAATTGTATAAGATGGTATATCAGGTACGTGTTGTATATGATGGTATATCAGGTAGGGGTTGTATATGGTGGTATATCAGGTACGGGTTGTATATGATGGTGTATCAGGTACGGGTTGTATATGATGGTGTATCAGGTACGGGTTGTATACGGTGGTGTATCAGGTACGGGTTGTATATGATGGTATATCAGGTACGGGTTGTATATGATGGTATATCAGGTACGGGTTGTATATGATGGTATATCAAGTACGGGTTGTATATGATGGTATAGCAGGTACGTGTTGTATATGATGGTATATCAGGTACGGGTTGTATATGATGGTGTATCAGGTACGGGTTGTATATGATGGTGTATCAGGTACGGGTTGTATATGATGGTATATCAGGTACGGGTTGTATATGATGGTATATCAGGTACGGGTTGTATATGATGGTATATCAGGTACGGGTTGTATATGATGGTATATCAGGTACGGGTTGTATATGATGGTATATCAGGTACGGGTTGTATATGATGGTATATCGGGTACGGGTTGTATATGATGGTATATCAGGTACGGGTTGTATATGATGGTATATCAGGTACGGGTTGTATATGATGGTGTATCAGGTACAGGTTGTATATGATGGTATATCAGGTACGGGTTGTATATGATGGTGTATCAGGTACGGGTTGTATATGATGGTATATCGGGTACGGGTTGTATATGATGGCATATCAGGTACGGGTTGTATATGATGGTATATCAGGTACGGGTTGTATATGATGGTGTATCGGGTACGGGTTGTATATGATGGTGTATCAGGTACGGGTTGTATATGATGGTGTATCAGGTACGGGTTGTATATGATGGTATATCAGGTACGGGTTTTATATGATGGTATATCAGGTACGGGTTGTATATGATGGTGTTCCAGGTACGGGTTGTATATGTTGGTGTATCAGGTACGGGTTGTATATGATGGTGTATCAGGTACGGGTTGTATATGATGGTGTATCGGGTACGGGTTGTATATGATGATGTATCAGGTACGGGTTGTATATGATGGTGTATCGGGTACGGGTTGTATATGATGATGTATCAGGTACGGGTTGTATATGATGGTGTATCGGGTACGGGTTGTATATGATGGTGTATCGGTACGGGTTGTATATGATGGTGTATCGGGTACGGGTTGTATATGATGGTGTATCGGGTACGGGTTGTATATGATGATGTATCGGGTACGGTTGTATATGATGGTGTATCGGGTACGGGTTGTATATGATGGTGTATCGGGTACGGGTTGTATATGATGGTATATCAGGTACGGGTTGTATATGATGGTGTATCAGGTACGGGTTGTATATGATGGTATATCAGGTATGGGTTGTATATGATGGTATATCAGGTACGGGTTGTATATGATGGTGTATCAGGTACGGGTTATATATGATGGTGTATCAGGTACGGTTTGTATATGATGGTATATCAGGTACGGGTTGTATATGATGGTATATCAGTTACGGGTTGTATATGATGTTATATCAGGTACGGGTTGTATATGATGCTGTATCAGGTACGGGTTGTATATGATGGTATCAGGTACGGGTTATATGATGGTATATCAGGTACGGGTTGTATATGATGGTATATCAGGTACGGGTTGTATATGATGGTATATCAGGTACGGGTTGTATATGATGGTATATCAGGTAGGGGTTGTATATGATGGTGTATCAGGTACGGGTTGTATATGATGGTATATCAGGTACGGGTTGTATATGATGGTATATCAGGTACGGGTTGTATATGATGGTGTATCAGGTACGGGTTGTATATGATGGTGTATCAGGTACGGGTTGTATATGATGGTGTATCAGGTACGGGTTGTATATGATGGTATATCAGGTACGGGTTGTATATGATGGTATATCAGGTACGGGTTGTATATGATGGTATATCAGGTACGGGTTGTATATGATGGTATATCAGGTACGGGTTGTATATGATGGTATATCAGGTACGGGTTGTATATGATGGTGTATCAGGTACGGGTTGTATATGATGGTGTATCAGGTACGGGTTGTATATGATGGTGTATCAGGTACGGGTTGTATATGATGGTATATCAGGTACGGGTTGTATATGATGGTATATCAGGTACGGGTTGTATATGATGGTATATCGGTACGGTTGTATATGATGGTATATCAGGTACGGGTTGTATATGATGGTGTATCAGGTACGGGTTGTATATGATGGTATATCAGGTACGGGTTGTATATGATGGTGTATCAGGTACGGGTTGTATATGATGGTATATCAGGTACGGGTTGTATATGATGGTATATCAGGTACGGGTTGTATATGATGGTGTATCAGGTACGGGTTGTATATGATGGTATATCAGGTACGGGTTGTATATGATGGTATATCAGGTACGGGTTGTATATGATGGTGTATCAGGTACGGGTTGTATATGATGGTATATCAGGTACGGGTTGTATATGATGGTATATCAGGTACGGGTTGTATATGATGGTATATCAGGTACGGGTTGTATATGATGGTATATCAGGTACGGTTGTATATGATGGTGTATCGGTACGGTTGTATATGATGGTGTATCAGGTACGGGTTGTATATGATGGTGTATCAGGTACGGGTTGTATATGATGGTGTATCAGGTACGGGTTGTATATGATGGTATATCAGGTACGGGTTGTATATGATGGTATATCAGGTACGGGTTGTATATGATGGTGTATCAGGTACGGGTTGTATATGATGGTGTATCAGGTACGGGTTGTATATGATGGTGTATCAGGTACGGGTTGTATATGATGGTGTATCAGGTACGGGTTGTATATGATGGTGTATCAGGTACGGTTGTATATGATGGTGTATCAGGTACGGGTTGTATATTGGTGTATCGGTACGTTGTATATGATGGTGTATCAGGTACGGGTTGTATATGATGGTATATCAGGTACGGGTTGTATATGATGGTGTATCAGGTACGGGTTGTATATGATGGTGTATCAGGTACGGGTTGTATATGATGGTATATCAGGTACGGGTTGTATATGATGGTATATCAGGTACGGGTTGTATATGATGGTGTATCAGGTACGGGTTGTATATGATGGTGTATCAGGTACGGGTTGTATATGATGGTATATCAGGTACGGGTTGTATATGATGGTATATCAGTTACGGGTTTTATATGATGGTATATCAGGTACGGGTTGTATATGATGCTGTATCAGGTACGGGTTGTATATGATGGTATATCAGGTACGGGTTGTATATGATGGTATATCAGGTACGGGTTGTATATAATGGTATACCAGGTAGGGGTTGTATATGATGGTGTATCAGGTACGGGTTGTATATGATGGTGTATCGGGTACGGGTTGTATATGATGGTGTATCGGGTACGGGTTGTATATGATGATGTATCGGGTACGGGTTGTATATGATGGTGTATCGGGTACGGGTTGTATATGATGGTGTATCGGGTACGGGTTGTATATGATGGTATATCAGGTACGGGTTGTATATGATGGTGTATCAGGTACGGGTTGTATATGATGGTATATCAGGTATGGGTTGTATATGATGGTATATCAAGTACGGGTTGTATATGATGGTGTATCAGGTACGGGTTATATATGATGGTGTATCAGGTACGGTTTGTATATGATGGTATATCAGGTACGGGTTGTATATGATGGTATATCAGTTACGGGTTGTATATGATGGTATATCAGGTACGGGTTGTATATGATGCTGTATCAGGTACGGGTTGTATATGATGGTATATCAGGTACGGGTTGTATATGATGGTATATCAGGTACGGGTTGTATATGATGGTATATCAGGTACGGGTTGTATATGATGGTGTATCAGGTACGGGTTGTATATGATGGTATATCAGGTAGGGGTTGTATATGATGGTGTATCAGGTACGGGTTGTATATGATTGTATATCAGGTACGGGTTGTATATGATGGTATATCAGGTACGGGTTGTATATGATGGTGTATCAGGTACGGGTTGTATATGATGGTGTATCAGGTACGGGTTGTATATGATGGTATATCAGGTACGGGTTGTATATGATGGTATATCAGGTACGGGTTGTATATGATGGTATATCAGGTACGGGTTGTATATGATGGTATATCAGGTACTGGTTGTATATGATGGTATATCAGGTACGGGTTGTATATGATGGTATATCAGGTACGGGTTGTATATGATGGTGTATCGGGTACGGGTTGTATATGATGGTATATCAGGTAGGGGTTGTATATGATGGTGTATCGGGTACGGGTTGTATATGATGGTATATCAGGTACGGGTTGTATATGATGGTATATCAGGTAGGGGTTGTATATGATGGTGTATCGGGTACGTGTTATATATGATGGTATATCAGGTACGGGTTGTATATGATGGTATACCAGGTAGGGGTTGTATATGATGGTGTATCAGGTACGGGTTGTATATGATGGTGTATCAGGTAGGGGTTGTATATGATGGTATATCAGGTACGGGTTGTATATGATGGTGTATCAGGTACGGGTTGTATATGATGGTATATCAGGTACGTGTTGTATATGATGGTGTATCAGGTACGGGTTGTATATGATGGTGTATCAGGTAGGGGTTTTATATGATTGTGTATCAAGTACGGGTTGTATATGAAGATATATTATCAGGTACGGGTTGTATATGGTGGTATATCAGGTACGGGTTGTATATGATGGTATATCAGGTACGGGTTGTATATGATGGTGTATCGGGTACGGGTTGTATATGATGGTATATCAGGTAGGGGTTGTATATGATGGTGTATCGGGTACGGGTTGTATATGATGGTATATCAGGTACGGGTTGTATATGATGGTATATCAGGTACGGGTTGTATATGATGGTGTATCAGGTACGTGTTGTATATGATGGTATATCAGGTACGGGTTGTATATGATGGTATATCAGGTAGGGGTTGTATATGATGGTGTATCAGGTACGGGTTGTATATGATGGTGTATCAGGTACGGGTTGTATATGATGGTATATCAGGTACGGGTTGTATATGATGGTGTATCAGGTACGGGTTGTATATGATGGTATATCAGGTACGGGTTGTATATGATGGTGTATCAGGTACGGGTTGTATATGATGGTGTATCAGGTACGGGTTGTATATGATGGTGTATCAGGTACGGGTTGTATATGATGGTATATCAGGTACGGGTTGTATATGATGGTGTATCAGGTACGGGTTGTATATGATGTGTATCGGTACGGGTTGTATATGATGGTGTATCGGTACGGGTTGTATATGATGGTGTATCAGGTACGGGTTGTATATGATGGTATATCAGGTACGGGTTGTATATGATGGTATATCAGGTACGGGTTGTATATGATGGTATATCAGGTACGGGTTGTATATGATGGTGTATCAGGTACGGGTTGTATATGATGGTGTATCAGGTACGGGTTGTATATGATGGTGTATCAGGTACGGGTTGTATATGATGGTGTATCAGGTACGGGTTGTATATGATGGTATATCAGGTACGGGTTGTATATGATGGTATATCAGGTACGGGTTGTATATGATGGTGTATCAGGTACGGGTTGTATATGATGGTGTATCAGGTACGGGTTGTATATGATGGTGTATCAGGTACGGGTTGTATATGATGGTGTATCAGGTACGGGTTGTATATGATGGTGTATCAGGTACGGGTTGTATATGATGGTATCAGGTACGGGTTGTATATGATGGTGTATCAGGTACGGGTTGTATATGATGGTGTATCAGGTACGGGTTGTATATGATGGTGTATCAGGTACGGGTTGTATATGATGGTGTATCAGGTACGGGTTGTATATGATGGTGTATCAGGTACGGGTTGTATATGATGGTGTATCAGGTACGGGTTGTATATGATGGTGTATCAGGTACGGGTTGTATATGATGGTGTATCAGGTACGGGTTGTATATGATGGTGTATCAGGTACGGGTTGTATATGATGGTGTATCAGGTACGGGTTGTATATGATGGTATATCAGGTACGGGTTGTATATGATGGTATATCAGGTACGGGTTGTATATGATGGTATATCAGGTACGGGTTGTATATGATGTTTATCAGGTACGGGTTGTATATGATGGTGTATCAGGTACGGGTTGTATATGATGGTATATCAGGTACGGGTTGTATATGATGGTGTATCGGGTACGGGTTGTATATGATGGTGTATCGGGTACGGGTTGTATATGATGGTGTATCGGGTACGGGTTGTATATGATGGTGTATCGGGTACGGGTTGTATATGATGGTGTATCGGGTACGGGTTGTATATGATGGTGTATCGGGTACGGGTTGTATATGATGGTGTATCGGGTACGGGTTGTATATGATGGTATATCAGGTACGGGTTGTATATGATGGTATATCAGGTATGGGTTGTATATGATGGTATATCAAGTACGGGTTGTATATGATGGTGTATCAGGTACGGGTTATATATGATGGTGTATCAGGTACGGTTTGTATATGATGGTATATCAGGTAAGGGTTGTAAATGATGGTATATCAGTTACGGGTTGTATATGATGTTATATCAGGTACGGGTTGTATATGATGCTGTATCAGGTACGGGTTGTATATGATGGTATATCAGGTACGGGTTGTATATGATGGTATATCAGGTACGGGTTGTATATGATGGTATATCAGGTACGGGTTGTATATGATGGTGTATCAGGTACGGGTTGTATATGATGGTATATCAGGTAGTGGTTGTATATGATGGTGTATCAGGTACTTGTTGTATATGATTGTATATCAGGTACGGGTTGTATATGATGGTATATCAGGTACGGGTTGTATATGATGGTGTATCAGGTACGGGTTGTATATGATGGTGTATCAGGTACGGGTTGTATATGATGGTATGTCAGGTACGGGTTGTATATGATGGTATATCAGGTACGGGTTGTATATGATGGTATATCAGGTACGGGTTGTATATTATGGTATATCAGGTACTGGTTGTATATGATGGTATATCAGGTACGGGTTGTATATGATGGTATATCAGGTACGGGTTGTATATGATGGTGTATCGGGTACGGGTTGTATATGATGGTATATCAGGTAGGGGTTGTATATGATGGTGTATCGGGTACGGGTTGTATATGATGGTATATCAGGTACGGGTTGTATATGATGGTATATCAGGTAGGGGTTGTATATGATGGTGTATCGGGTACGTGTTATATATGATGGTATATCAGGTACGGGTTGTATATGATGGTATACCAGGTAGGGGTTGTATATGATGGTGTATCAGGTACGGGTTGTATATGATGGTGTATCAGGTAAGGGTTGTATATGATGGTATATCAGGTACGGGTTGTATATGATGGTGTATCAGGTACGGGTTGTATATGATGGTATATCAGGTACGTGTTGTATATGATGGTGTATCAGGTACGGGTTGTATATGATGGTGTATCAGGTAGGGGCTTTATATGATTGTGTATCAGGTACGGGTTGTATATGAAGATATATTATCAGGTACGGGTTGTATATGGTGGTATATCAGGTACGGGTTGTATATGATGGTGTATCAGGTACGGGTTGTATATGATGGTGTATCAGGTACGGGTTGTATATGATGGTGTATCAGGTACGGGTTGTATATGATGGTATATCAGGTACGGGTTGTATATGATGGTGTATCAGGTACGGGTTGTATATGATGGTATATCAGGTATGGGTTGTATATGATGGTGTATCAGGTACGGGTTGTATATGATGGTATATCAGGTACGGGTTGTATATGTTGGTGTATCAGGTACGGGTTGTATATGATGGTGTATCGGGTACGGGTTGTATATGATAGTGTATCGGGTACGGGTTGTATATGATGGTGTATCGGGTACGGGTTGTATATGATGATGTATCGTGTACGGGTTGTATATGATGGTGTATCGGGTACGGGTTGTATATGATGGTGTATCGGATACGGGTTGTATATGATGGTATATCAGGTACGGGTTGTATATGTTGGTATATCAGGTACGGGTTGTATATGATGGTATATCAGGTACGGGTTGTATATGATGGTGTATCAGGTACGGGTTGTATATGATGGTATATCAGGTACGGGTATATGATGGTGTATCAGGTACGGGTTGTATATGATGGTGTATCAGGTACGGTTTGTATACGATGGTATATCAGGTAGGGGTTGTATATGATGGTATATCAGGTACGGGTTGTATATGATGGTGTATCAGGTACGGGTTGTATATGATGGTGTATCAGGTACGGGTTGTATATGATGGTGTATCAGGTACGGGTTGTATATGATGGTGTATCAGGTACGGGTTGTATATGATGGTGTATCAGGTACGGGTTGTATATGATGGTGTATCAGGTACAGGTTGTATATGATGGTATATCGGGTACGGGTTGTATATGATGGCATATCAGGTACGGGTTGTATATGATGGTGTATCGGGTACGGGTTGTATATGATGGTGTATCAGGTACGGGTTGTATATGATGGTGTATCAGGTACGGGTTGTATATGATGGTATATCAGGTACGGGTTTTATATGATAGTATATCAGGTAGGGGTTGTATATGATGGTGTATCAGGTACGAGGTGTATATGTTGGTGTATCAGGTACGGGTTGTATATGATGGTGTATCAGGTACGGGTTGTATATGATGGTGTATCGGGTACGGGTTGTATATGATGATGTATCAGGTACGGGTTGTATATGATGGTGTATCGGGTACGGGTTGTATATGATGATGTATCAGGTACGGGTTGTATATGATGGTGTATCGGGTACGGGTTGTATATGATGGTGTATCGGGTACGGGTTGTATATGATGGTGTATCAGGTACGGTTTGTATATGATGGTATATCAGGTACGGGTTGTATATGATGGTATATCAGTTACGGGTTGTATATGATGTTATATCAGGTACGGGTTGTATATGATGGTATATCAGTTACGGGTTGTATATGATGTTATATCAGGTACGGGTTGTATATGATGGTATATCAGGTACGGGTTGTATATGATGGTATATCAGGTACGGGTTGTATATGATGGTATATCAGGTACGGGTTGTATATGATGGTATATCAGGTAGTGGTTGTATATGATGGTGTATCAGGTACGGGTTGTATATGATTGTATATCAGGTACGGGTTGTATATGATGGTATATCAGGTACGGGTTGTATATGATGGTGTATCAGGTACGGGTTGTATATGATGGTGTATCAGGTACGCGTTGTATATGATGGTATGTCAGGTACGGGTTGTATATGATGGTATATCAGGTACGGGTTGTATATGATGGTATATCAGGTACGGGTTGTATATGATGGTATATCAGGTACTGGTTGTATATGATGGTATATCAGGTACGGGTTGTATATGATGGTATATCAGGTACGGGTTGTATATGATGGTATATAAGGTACGGGTTGTATATGATGGTGTATCGGGTACGGGTTGTATATGATGGTATATCAGGTAGGTGTTGTATATGATGGTGTATCGGGTACGGGTTGTATATGATGGTATATCAGGTACGGGTTGTATATGATGGTATATCAGGTAGGGTTTGTATATGATGGTGTATCGGGTACGTGTTATATATGATGGTATATCAGGTACGGGTTGTATATAATGGTATACCAGGTAGGGGTTGTATATGATGGTGTATCAGGTACGGGTTGTATATGATGGTGTATCAGGTAGGGGTTGTATATGATGGTATATCAGGTACGGGTTGTATATGATGGTGTATCAGGTACGGGTTGTATATGATGGTATATCAGGTACGGGTTGTATATGATGGTGTATCAGGTACGGGTTGTATATGATGGTATATCAGTTATGGGTTGTATATGATGGTGTATCAGGTACGGGTTGTATATGATGGTATATCAGGTACGGGTTGTATATGATGGTGTATCAGGTACGGGTTATATATGATGGTATATCATGTACTGGTTGTATATGATGGTGTATCAGGTACGGGTTGTATATGATGGTGTATCAGGTACTGGTTGTATATGATGGTATATCAGGTACGGGTTGTATATGATGGTATATCAGGTATGGGTTGTATATGATGGTATATCAGGTACGTGTTGTATATGATGGTATATCAGGTACGGGTTGTATATGGTGGTATATCAGGTACGGGTTGTATATGATGGTTTATCAGGTAGGGGTTGTATATGATGGTGTATCAGGTACGGGTTGTATATGATGGTATATCAGGTACGGGTTGTATATGATGGTATATCAGGTACGGGTTGTATATGATGGTATATCAAGTACGGGATGTATATGATGGTATAGCAGGTACGTGTTGTATATGATGGTGTATCAGGTACGGGTTGTATATGATGGTGTATCAGGTACGGGTTGTATATGATGGTGTATCAGGTACGGGTTGTATATGATGGTATATCAGGTACGGGTTGTATATGATGGTATATCAGGTACGGGTTGTATATGATGGTATATCAGGTACGGGTTGTATATGATGGTATATCAGGTACGGGTTGTATATGATGGTATATCGGGTACGGGTTGCATATGATGATGTATCAGGTACGGGTTGTATATGATGGTGTATCGGGTACGGGTTGTATATGATGGTGTATCGGGTACGGGTTGTATATGATGGTGTATCGGGTACGGGTTGTATATGATGGTGTATCGGGTACGGGTTGTATATGATGATGTATCGGGTACGGGTTGTATATGATGGTGTATCGGGTACGGGTTGTATATGATGGTGTATCGGGTACGGGTTGTATATGATGGTATATCAGGTACGGGTTGTATATGATGTTGTATCAGGTACGGGTTGTATATGATGGTATATCAGGTATGGGTTGTATATGATGGTATATCAGGTACGGGTTGTATATGATGGTGTATCAGGTACGGGTTGTATATGATGGTATATCAGGTACGGGTTGTATATGATGGTATATCAGGTACGGGTTGTATATGATGGTATATCAGTTACGGGTTTTATATGATGGTATATCAGGTACGGGTTGTATATGATGCTGTATCAGGTACGGGTTGTATATGATGGTATATCAGGTACGGGTTGTATATGATGGTATATCAGGTACGGGTTGTATATAATGGTATACCAGGTAGGGGTTGTATATGATGGTGTATCAGGTACGGGTTGTATATGATGGTGTATCAGGTAGGGGTTGTATATGATGGTATATCAGGTACGGGTTGTATATGATGGTGTATCAGGTACGGGTTGTATATGATGGTATATCAGGTACGGGTTGTATATGATGGTGTATCAGGTACGGGTTGTATATGATGGTATATCAGTTATGGGTTGTATATGATGGTGTATCAGGTACGGGTTGTATATGATGGTATATCAGGTACGGGTTGTATATGATGGTGTATCAGGTACGGGTATATATGATGGTATATCATGTACTGGTTGTATATGATGGTGTATCAGGTACGGGTTGTATATGATGGTGTATCAGGTACTGGTTGTATATGATGGTATATCAGGTACGGGTTGTATATGATGGTATATCAGGTATGGGTTGTATATGATGGTATATCAGGTACGGGTTGTATATGATGGTATATCAGGTACGGGTTGTATATGGTGGTATATCAGGTACGGGTTGTATATGATGGTTTATCAGGTAGGGGTTGTATATGATGGTGTATCAGGTACGGGTTGTATATGATGGTATATCAGGTACGGGTTGTATATGATGGTATATCAGGTACGGGTTGTATATGATGGTATATCAAGTACGGGATGTATATGATGGTATAGCAGGTACGTGTTGTATATGATGGTGTATCAGGTACGGGTTGTATATGATGGTGTATCAGGTACGGGTTGTATATGATGGTGTATCAGGTACGGGTTGTATATGATGGTATATCAGGTACGGGTTGTATATGATGGTATATCAGGTACGGGTTGTATATGATGGTATATCAGGTACGGGTTGTATATGATGGTATATCAGGTACGGGTTGTATATGATGGTATATCGGGTACGGGTTGCATATGATGATGTATCAGGTACGGGTTGTATATGATGGTGTATCGGGTACGGGTTGTATATGATGGTGTATCGGGTACGGGTTGTATATGATGGTGTATCGGGTACGGGTTGTATATGATGGTGTATCGGGTACGGGTTGTATATGATGGTGTATCGGGTACGGGTTGTATATGATGGTGTATCGGGTACGGGTTGTATATGATGGTGTATCGGGTACGGGTTGTATATGATGGTGTATCGGGTACGGGTTGTATATGATGGTATATCAGGTACGGGTTGTATATGATGGTGTATCAGGTACGGGTTGTATATGATGGTATATCAGGTACGGGTTGTATATGATGGTATATCAGGTACGGGTTGTATATGATGGTGTATCAGGTACGGGTTATATATGATGGTGTATCAGGTACGGTTTGTATATGATGGTATATCAGGTACGGGTTGTATATGATGGTATATCAGTTACGGGTTGTATATGATGGTATATCAGGTACGGGTTGTATATGATGGTGTATCAGGTACGGGTTGTATATGATGGTATATCAGGTACGGGTTGTATATGATGGTATATCAGGTACGGGTTGTATATGATGGTATATCAGGTACGGGTTGTATATGATGGTGTATCAGGTACGGGTTGTATATGATGGTATATCAGGTACGGGTTGTATATGATGGTGTATCAGGTACGGGTTGTATATGATGGTATATCAGGTACGGGTTGTATATGATGGTATATCAGGTACGGGTTGTATATGATGGTGTATCAGGTACGGGTTGTATATGATGGTGTATCAGGTACGGGTTGTATATGATGGTATATCAGGTACGGGTTGTATATGATGGTATATCAGGTACGGGTTGTATATGATGGTATATCAGGTACGGGTTGTATATGATGGTATATCAGGTACTGGTTGTATATGATGGTATATCAGATACGGGTTGTGTATGAAGGTATATCAGGTACGGGTTGTATATGATGGTATATCAGGTACGGGTTGTATATGATGGTGTATCGGGTACGGGTTGTATATGATGGTATATCATGTACGGGTTGTATATGATGGTGTATCGGGTACGGGTTGTATATGATGGTATATCAGGTACGGGTTGTATATGATGGTATATCAGGTACGGGTTGTATATGATGGTATATCAGGTAGGGGTTGTATATGATGGTATATCAGGTACGGGTTGTATATGATGGTATATCAGGTAGGGGTTGTATATGATGGTATATCAGGTACGGGTTGTATATGATGGTGTATCGGGTACGTGTTGTATATGATGGTATATCAGGTACGGGTTGTATATGATGGTATTCCAGGTAGGGGTTGTATATGATGGTGTATCAGGTACGGGTTGTATATGATGGTGTATCAGGTAGGGGTTGTATATGAAGATATATCAGGTACGGGTTGTATATGGTGGTATATCTGGTACGGGTTGTATATGATGGTGTATCAGGTACGGGTTGTATATGATGGTATATCAGGTACGGGTTGTATATGATGGTGTATCGGTACGGGTTGTATATGATGGTATATCAGGTACGGGTTGTATATGATGGTATATCAGGTACGGGTTGTATATGATGGTGTATCAGGTACGGGTTGTATATGATGGTATATCGGTACGGGTTGTATATGATGGTATATCAGGTACGGGTTGTATATGATGGTGTATCAGGTACGGGTTGTATATGATGGTATATCAGGTACGGGTTGTATATGATGGTATATCAGGTACGGGTTGTATATGATGGTGTATCAGGTACGGGTTGTATATGATGGTGTATCAGGTACGGGTTGTATATGATGGTATATCAGGTACGGGTTGTATATGATGGTGTATCAGGTACGGGTTGTATATGATGGTATATCAGGTACGGGTTGTATATGATGGTGTATCAGGTACGGGTTGTATATGATGGTTATCAGTACGGGTTTATATGATGGTATATCAGGTACGGGTTGTATATGATGGTATATCAGGTACGGGTTGTATATGATGGTATATCAGGTACGGGTTGTATATGATGGTATATCAGGTACGGGTTGTATATGATGGTGTATCAGGTACGGGTTGTATATGATGGTATATCAGGTACGGGTTGTATATGATGGTGTATCAGGTACGGGTTGTATATGATGGTATATCAGGTACGGGTTGTATATGATGGTATATCAGGTACGGGTTGTATATGATGGTGTATCAGGTACGGGTTGTATATGATGGTGTATCAGGTACGGGTTGTATATGATGGTATGTCTGGTACGGGTTGTATATGATGGTATATCAGGTACGGGTTGTATATGATGGTATATCAGGTACGGGTTGTATATGATGGTATATCAGGTACTGGTTGTATATGATGGTATATCAGATACGGGTTGTGTATGAAGGTATATCAGGTACGGGTTGTATATGATGGTATATCAGGTACGGGTTGTATATGATGGTGTATCGGGTACGGGTTGTATATGATGGTATATCATGTACGGGTTGTATATGATGGTGTATCGGGTACGGGTTGTATATGATGGTATATCAGGTACGGGTTGTATATGATGGTATATCAGGTAGGGGTTGTATATGATGGTATATCAGGTACGGGTTGTATATGATGGTATATCAGGTACGGGTTGTATATGATGGTATATCAGGTAGGGGTTGTATATGATGGTATATCAGGTACGGGTTGTATATGATGGTGTATCGGGTACGTGTTGTATATGATGGTATATCAGGTACGGGTTGTATATGATGGTATTCCAGGTAGGGGTTGTATATGATGGTGTATCAGGTACGGGTTGTATATGATGGTGTATCAGGTAGGGGTTGTATATGAAGATATATTATCAGGTACGGGTTGTATATGGTGGTATATCTGGTACGGGTTGTATATGATGGTGTATCAGGTACGGGTTGTATATGATGGTATATCAGGTACGGGTTGTATATGATGGTGTATCAGGTACGGGTTGTATATGATGGTATACCAGGTACGGGTTGTATATGATGGTGTATCAGGTACGGGTTGTATATGATGGTATATCAGGTACGGGTTGTATATGATGGTATATCAGGTACGGGTTGTATATGATGGTATATCAGGTACGGGTTGTATATGATGGTGTATCAGGTACGGGTTGTATATGATGGTGTATCAGGTACGGGTTGTATATGATGGTGTATCAGGTACGGGTTGTATATGATGGTGTATCAGGTACGGGTTGTATATGATGGTGTATCAGGTACGGGTTGTATATGATGGTATATCAGGTACGGGTTGTATATGATGGTGTATCAGGTACGGGTTGTATATGATGGTGTATCAGGTACGGGTTGTATATGATGGTATATCAGGTACGGGTTGTATATGATGGTATATCAGGTACGGGTTGTATATGATGGTATATCAGGTACGGGTTGTATATGATGGTGTATCAGGTACGGGTTGTATATGATGGTATATCAGGTACGGGTTGTATATAATGGTATACCAGGTAGGGGTTGTATATGATGGTGTATCAGGTACGGGTTGTATATGATGGTGTATCAGGTAGGGGTTGTATATGATGGTATATCAGGTACGGGTTGTATATGATGGTGTATCAGGTACGGGTTGTATATGATGGTATATCAGGTACGGGTTGTATATGATGGTGTATCAGGTACGGGTTGTATATGATGGTATATCAGTTATGGGTTGTATATGATGGTGTATCAGGTACGGGTTGTATATGATGGTATATCAGGTACGGGTTGTATATGATGGTGTATCAGGTACGGGTTATATATGATGGTATATCATGTACTGGTTGTATATGATGGTGTATCAGGTACGGGTTGTATATGATGGTGTATCAGGTACTGGTTGTATATGATGGTATATCAGGTACGGGTTGTATATGATGGTATATCAGGTATGGGTTGTATATGATGGTATATCAGGTACGTGTTGTATATGATGGTATATCAGGTACGGGTTGTATATGGTGGTATATCAGGTACGGGTTGTATATGATGGTTTATCAGGTAGGGGTTGTATATGATGGTGTATCAGGTACGGGTTGTATATGATGGTATATCAGGTACGGGTTGTATATGATGGTATATCAGGTACGGGTTGTATATGATGGTATATCAAGTACGGGATGTATATGATGGTATAGCAGGTACGTGTTGTATATGATGGTGTATCAGGTACGGGTTGTATATGATGGTGTATCAGGTACGGGTTGTATATGATGGTATATCAGGTACGGGTTGTATATGATGGTATATCAGGTACGGGTTGTATATGATGGTATATCAGGTACGGGTTGTATATGATGGTATATCAGGTACGGGTTGTATATGATGGTATATCGGGTACGGGTTGTATATGATGGTGTATCAGGTACGGGTTGTATATGATGGTGTATCGGGTACGGGTTGTATATGATGGTGTATCGGGTACGGGTTGTATATGATGGTGTATCAGGTACGGGTTGTATATGATGGTATATCAGGTACGGGTTGTATATGATGGTGTATCAGGTACGGGTTGTATATGATGGTGTATCAGGTACGGGTTGTATATGATGGTATATCTGGTACGGGTTGTATATGATGGTGTATCAGGTACGGGTTGTATATGATGGTATATCAGGTACGGGTTGTATATGATGGTGTATCAGGTACGGGTTGTATATGATGGTATATCAGGTACGGGTTGTATATGATGATATATCAGGTACGGGTTGTATATGATGGTGTATCAGGTACGGGTTGTATATGATGGTATATCAGGTACGGGTTGTATATGATGGTATATCAGGTACGGGTTGTATATGATGGTGTATCAGGTACGGGTTGTATATGATGGTATATCAGGTACGGGTTGTATATGATGGTATATCAGGTACGGGTTGTATATGATGGTATATCAGGTACGGGTTGTATATGATGGTGTATCAGGTACGGTTTGTATATGATGGTGTATCAGGTACACGTTGTATATGATGGTGTATCAGGTACGGGTTGTATATGATGGTGTATCAGGTACGGGTTGTATATGATGGTGTATCAGGTACGGGTTGTATATGATGGTGTATCAGGTACGGTTTGTATATGATGGTATATCAGGTACGGGTTGTATATGATGGTATATCAGTTACGGGTTTTATATGATGGTATATCAGGTACGGGTTGTATATGATGCTGTATCAGGTACGGGTTGTATATGATGGTATATCAGGTACGGGTTGTATATGATGGTATATCAGGTACGGGTTGTATATAATGGTATACCAGGTAGGGGTTGTATATGATGGTGTATCAGGTACGGGTTGTATATGATGGTGTATCAGGTAGGGGTTGTATATGATGGTATATCAGGTACGGGTTGTATATGATGGTGTATCAGGTACGGGTTGTATATGATGGTATATCAGGTACGGGTTGTATATGATGGTGTATCAGGTACGGGTTGTATATGATGGTATATCAGTTATGGGTTGTATATGATGGTGTATCAGGTACGGGTTGTATATGATGTTATATCAGGTACGGGTTGTATATGATGGTGTATCAGGTACGGGTTATATATGATGGTATATCATGTACTGGTTGTATATGATGGTGTATCAGGTACGGGTTGTATATGATGGTGTATCAGGTACTGGTTGTATATGATGGTATATCAGGTACGGGTTGTATATGATGGTATATCAGGTATGGGTTGTATATGATGGTATATCAGGTACGGGTTGTATATGATGGTATATCAGGTACGGGTTGTATATGGTGGTATATCAGGTACGGGTTGTATATGATGGTTTATCAGGTAGGGGTTGTATATGATGGTGTATCAGGTACGGGTTGTATATGATGGTATATCAGGTACGGGTTGTATATGATGGTATATCAGGTACGGGTTGTATATGATGGTATATCAAGTACGGGATGTATATGATGGTATAGCAGGTACGTGTTGTATATGATGGTGTATCAGGTACGGGTTGTATATGATGGTGTATCAGGTACGGGTTGTATATGATGGTGTATCAGGTACGGGTTGTATATGATGGTGTATCAGGTACGGGTTGTATATGATGGTGTATCAGGTACACGTTTTATATGATGGTGTATCAGGTACGGGTTGTATATGATGGTGTATCAGGTACGGGTTGTATATGATGGTGTATCTTGTACGGGTTGTATATGATGGTGTATCAGGTACAGTTTGTATATAATGGTATATCAGGTACGGGTTGTATATGATGGTGTATCAGGTACGGGTTGTATATGATGGTATATCAGGTAGGGGTTGTATATGATGGTGTATCAGGTACTGGTTGTGTATGATGGTATATCAGGTACGGGTTGTATATGTTGGTGTATCAGGTACGGGTTGTATATGATGGTATATTAGGTACGGGTTGTATATGATGGTGTATCAGGTACGGGTTGTATATGATGGTGTATCAGGTACGGGTTGTACATGATGGTGTATCAGGTACACGTTGTATATGATGGTATATCAGGTAGGGGTTGTATATGATGGTGTATCGGGTACGGGTTGTATATGATGGTATATCAGGTACGGGTTGTATATGTTGGTGTATCAGGTACGGGTTGTATATGATGGTATATCAGGTAGGGGTTGTATATGGTGGTATATCAGGTACGGGTTGTATATGATGGTGTATCAGGTACGGGTTGTATATGATGGTGTATCAGGTACGGGTTGTATATGATGGTATCAGGTACGGGTTGTATATGATGGTATATCAGGTACGGGTTGTATATGATGGTATATCAGGTACGGGTTGTATATGATGGTATATCAGGTACGTGTTGTATATGATGGTATATCAGGTACGGGTTGTATATGATGGTGTATCAGGTACGGGTTGTATATGATGGTGTATCAGGTACGGGTTGTATATGATGGTATATCAGGTACGGGTTGTATATGATGGTATATCAGGTACGGGTTGTATATGATGGTATATCAGGTACGGGTTGTATATGATGGTATATCAGGTACGGGTTGTATATGATGGTATATCAGGTACGGGTTGTATATGATGGTATATCGGGTACGGGTTGTATATGATGGTATATCAGGTACGGGTTGTATATGATGGTATATCAGGTACGGGTTGTATATGATGGTGTATCAGGTACAGGTTGTATATGATGGTATATCAGGTACGGGTTGTATATGATGGTGTATCAGGTACGGGTTGTATATGATGGTATATCGGGTACGGGTTGTATATGATGGTATATCAGGTACGGGTTGTATATGATGGTATATCAGGTACGGGTTGTATATGATGGTGTATCGGGTACGGGTTGTATATGATGGTGTATCAGGTACGGGTTGTATATGATGGTGTATCAGGTACGGTTTGTATATGATGGTATATCAGGTACGGGTTGTATATGATGGTATATCAGTTACGGGTTGTATATGATGTTATATCAGGTACGGGTTGTATATGATGCTGTATCAGGTACGGGTTGTATATGATGGTATATCAGGTACGGGTTGTATATGATGGTGTATCGGGTACGGGTTGTATATGATGGTGTATCGGGTACGGGTTGTATATGATGGTGTATCGGGTACGGGTTGTATATGATGGTGTATCGGGTACGGGTTGTATATGATGATGTATCGGGTACGGGTTGTATATAATGGTATATCAGGTACGGGTTGTATATGATGGTGTATCAGGTACGGGTTGTATATGATGGTATATCAGGTACGGGTTGTATATGATGGTATATCAGGTACGGGTTGCATATGATGGTGTATCATGTACCGGTTGTATATGATGGTGTATCAGGTACGGGTTGTATATGATGGTATGTCAGGTACGGGTTGTATATGATGGTATATCAGGTACGGGTTGTATATGATGGTATATCAGGTACGGGTTGTATATGATGGTATATCAGGTACTGGTTGAATATGATGGTATATCAGGTACGGGTTGTATATGATGGTATATCAGGTACCGGTTGTATATGATGGTATATCGGGTACGGGTTGTATATGATGGTATATCAGGTAGGGGTTGTATATGATGGTGTATCGGGTACGGGTTGTATATGATGGTATATCAGGTACGGGTTGTATATGATGGTGTATCAGGTACGTGTTGTATATGATGGTATATCAGGTAGGGGTTGTATATGATGGTGTATCAGGTACGGGTTGTATATGATGGTATATCAGGTACGGGTTATATATGATGGTATATCAGGTACGGGTTGTATATGATGGTGTATCGGGTACGGGTTTTATATGTTGGTGTATCAGGTAGGGGTTGTATATGATGGTGTATCAGGTACGGGTTGTATATGATGGTGTATCAGGTACGGGTTGTATATGATGGTGTATCAGGTAGGGGTTGTATACGATGGTATTGCAGGTACGGGTTGTATATGATGGTATATCAGGTACGGGTTGTATATGATGGTGTATCAGGTAGGGGTTGTATATGATGGTATAGCAGGTACATGTGGTGAGTGAGTGTGTATTTGCTTTAACGGTGCATCAGCACAGTTCAGGCTATATCACGCCTGGTTAAGTATATTGTATACAAGATATCTACAATTAAAAATATTATGTAGATAACATACTGTATGTATTAAAATTGTAATGACGAAAGGTCAATTGTAACAAAATGTATCAAGCTGTAAAAATGATAATATAACGTCAGTTGTAAAACTTACAATTTATAGAAAAGATGTGATTCTACCAAAATGCAATAATGTATTTAAAATCAACAGTGTCGAACGGCTCCTTCATTGTCACAACTGTATAATATTTTCGAGGAATGAGTGCTAAATCTACACAGTGAATTAAGATGTGTTCAACATTTATAGAGGAATGGCATGGTATACACCATGGTAGATCCTCTCTTTTCAATACAAATGAGTGTGTAAAACGGGTATGTCCGAGTCTCAACCGTGACATTACTGTTTCCTCTCTACGGTTGGAGTGATAAATAAAAGATGAGTTGCCAATGTTTGAATTGTATGTTATTCCAAGTGGTTTTCCACTTTGAAGTAATGTAAGAAATAATCGATTGCCTAGCATCAGTGTATGGTACATGTATTTTAAAATGTATACAGTCTAGTTTAAGTGCATGATTTGCACTTTGAGTCAGCCATTTCATTGCCACGAATACCAATATGGCTTGGTATCCAGCAATATATAACATGTTTAGTCGATGTAATATTTTTTAACGTTCATGTTGTCTACTGATTGTAGTACAGATAAAGAATCTGAAAGGATCATACATTTTCTATCACGTGATGCATCAGCAAAATTCAAAGCTAAATCAATGGCCTCTACTTATGTTGAAAATATAGACGCATGATCAGGTAGTCGTAATTTAGAATTATGTACTTTACTGACAGCAGCACGGCCAACTTTGTTGCCGGCTTTAGATCCATCTGTGTATATTGGTGTATAATCTGAAAACATGGTTCTGATTTCATTTATTTTTGATCTAATGTTAGTATATGATTTCAGGCTATCATGAAGTTGTAAAATAACGTTGGGTTTTATCAGGTCAGAAGGAGCTATATCTAATATAAAAGTTTCATGAACATTGTCAATGTTAAAATCTACGTTATGAATAGCTTCCTCGATGAGAAGCGCAAGAGCACGTATCGCCTTTGGCTTCGCCTCATAGGAAGTGTTATTGTCTAGATCAAACACGTCTTTGTACGCTGGATTTCTAGGGTTTGATTTAAGCTTAAAGGCATATTGTAGAGATACTTTTTCACGTCTGAGGTAAAGGGATGGTTTATTTGCTTCTACATATAAACTAGCTATTGGTGATGTTCTGAATACTCCGAGTGCAAGTCGTAAGCCTTGGTGATGTATTGGGTCAAGTGTTTTGATATATGATGGTCTGGCTGATCCATACACAATTGATCCATAATCGAGTTTGGAACGAACTATCACTCTATACAGTCCAGTCTAAGGAGGGCCTTTTGAGCAGCTCCCCAGTCCTTATGAGCTACTACTTTGATGAGGTGCATTGCCTTGAGGCATCTTACTTTCAAATAATTCAAGTGAGGAATAAACGAGTTTTTTATCAAAAATTACTTCAAGAAATTTAGTCTCAGGAACAACAGGAATGGGGACTCCATCAAGAGTTAATTGTGTAATTTTCTTGACTGACAAAAGTGAATACAATTGGTGTTGTCCTTCGAAAATCGAAAACCGTTATTTAAAGCACATGTCTGGAATTTATTTAAACAAAGTTGAAGATGGCGTTCAATAGTAGCCATAGACTTTGATCGATAACATATAACAAAATTGTCTACATATAAAGAACACTCAGTATCGTTGCCAATGCATTTCACAATGTTATCTATTTTAATATTAAAACGTGTAATAGATAAAATACTGCCTTGCGGGACACCCATTTCTTGAGTAGAACCCACTCTAACTTTAAATTGTCTATCAGAAAGTCAGATATAAATTGTGGCATGTGTCCTTTAAGGCCTAACTCATGTAAGTCTTTCATAATACCATGTTTCCATGTTGTATCGTAAGCTTTTTCAAGATCGAAAAATATAGAAATTACGTGTTGTTTCTTGATAAAAGCATCACGGATAATCGTATTAAATGGTCATTGGTATTTCGTTCATTCCGAAATCCACTTTGGAATTCGTAAATTAAATTGTTGGACTCCAGATATCAAACTAGTCTGGCGTTAATCATGCGTTCCATAGTGATCAAACGCAGCTCGTTAATGCGATAGGGCGATAATTGTTTGGATTAGTGTTATCTTTTCCTGGTTTTGGTATTGGGATTACAGTGACTTCTTTCAAGGAATCGGGTAATATTCCGGATTTCCATATTTTATTAAATACTTCTAAAAGTGCAATTAGTGAATACGTGGGCAAATGTTTCAAAAATTGATAGTGTATTTCATCAGGACCAACAGCAGTATCGTGTGATTTATTTATTGCATCAGTGAGTTCATTGATAGAAAATATCTGATTGTAATTTTCTGAGTTATCAGAGTGTTCGTTTTTCCTCTCTGGCTTTAACCTTTTGAAATCGTTTATCATAATTTGTGGAAGAAGAGTTTTTTGGAGAATGAATCTTCTAAAGTGTTTGCAATATCTTCCCATAGGGTGATGTTTTTATTTGATATATTTAAATGTCCTAAAGAGTTGGATTTCGACGTTCCACTAATTTTCCTCACCATATCCCAAACCTTTTTAATTGAAGTCCTAGAGTTAAGTTTAGACACATAACTTTCCAGGAATCCCTTTTAGAGAGTTTCAATGTTCTGCAAGCTTTCGAACGAAATATTTTAAACGAGTTCACGTGTTATTTTGTCTAGCATTAAATATTTTAAGAACTGCACGACGATTTTTAATGGCAGTTTTAAAGTCATCATTAAACCAAGGCTTTTTAAGTTTTGCTGAACTCGCCGAAGATCTTGGTATTCATTCTTCTGCTATTCCATGTAAAATATCTGTAAGAGTTTTAATAGGATCTTCCGTATGAATTAAAGTGTCAATAGTTATTAGATCTTTACAGATTTCTTCAAATGTGTGCCAATCAGCTTTATTTAATTTCCGGTGCTGAATATTATCATTTGCCACTGGTTGTAAACATTTAAGAAAAATTGGAAAGTGATCACTTCCGCAAAGGTCATCTCCTACTTTCCATTCAAAATCCAGAAAGATAGATGGATGGCATATAGTTAAATCAAGTGATGAAGAATTTCCAGTTGCATGATGCAGATAAGTATACGATTTGTCATGGAAAATACAAAGATCGTGTCTATCTATAAAATGTTCAATAAGTTCACCTCTTGGGTTTATATCTTTACACCCCCATAGATTATGGTGTCCATTAAGATCATCTAAACTTATGAAAGGTTTTGGAAGCTATTGAACTAAATTATCTAATTCAGCTATTGATGGTTTACTGCTTGGTGGAATATAAAGTGAACAGATGGTGATAACTTTATGTAGTGTGGCCGAAATAGCAACAACTTGTATGTTAGTATTTAGTTTGATAGACAGGTGAAGAGTTTTATTACTGACAATGATGGATGAACCACCACATGCTCGTTCGGCATCTGGAACGGTATAGTTATACATAGAGTATGTTTGAAGGAAATGCTGTTAGTTGCTTTTAAAAAGGTTTCTTGGAGAAAAAACGCAGAAGTTCCTTGATTCAATAACAGAAGAATTTCATTATAATTGGTTTTTACACCACGGCAATTCCACTGAATAATATCTGGTTTATTATCCATTTGATATATTTAAAAATTATGGAACAAAGTACGCAATGAATATAGAAACATATTTATTAATGTTGCATGAGATCTTGAAGATCCAGCCTCGAAATATTCTTGCTATCTTTATGGAGTGATGGGGTATCATCCTCATCCTCCATGTCACCCAGGGCGCTATACTGATTTAGACTGAGTAAGGGATCATCATCACCCTTCCTCCGCCTATCGGGTTTTTGATTTAAATTTATTTTATTTCTTGGTGTTTGGTTCACCAGTGCGGGTTTAGAATTAACCGAATTTGTATTAGTGGGTTTAGTATTACCCGATGATGTTGATGTTTTTACAGACTGTGATGACGATTTATGAAGAGGTACATTTTGTTTTACATGTGGTGCTTTTGGAATAGTAGACTGAGGTGTTTGCAAACCAGGAGAATTTTATTTCTCATGGTCTGAATCAGAGGTTTGCGTAGACGCATCAATGCACTGGGTTGATTTATTTGCGGGTGATTTTGTGATAGAGGAATATGTTGCTGCTGGTGTATTGTATCTGGAATTGACAATTTTCCTAGTCTCTGGGAATGCAACACTCTGTGTGAATTTGACCTGGAGAACTTCACACTCTATCTTCCAGGTCGTGCAGTTGCGAGACTTGGCTGAATGTGACTCATTGCAATTCACACATGATATTGGATGTCGACACGTGTCGTCGTTGTGAGAGTGACCATTGCCAGCACACATGTGACACACCTTTTCAGTTTTACAATTTCCATGTGTCCATATTTAAAACAGTTGTAGCATTGAAGTGGATTTGGGACATAAATGTCCACTTTGGTAAGTAAATAGCCAATTTTGAGTGTACGTGGTAAGATACATATATACCAACCATCATGATTGTATAATAGTGTATGCGGTGGTACATCCATACATGTACCTGATATACCATCCATCATGGTTGTATAATGGTGTATGCGGTTGTACATTGATATGCCATACATGATGGTTGTATAATGGTGTATGCGGTGGTACATTGATATACCATCCATCATGGTTGTATAATGGTGTATGCGGTGGTACATCCATACATGTACCTGATATGCCATCCATCATGGTTGTATAATAGTGTATGCAGTGGTACATTCATACATGTACCTGATATGCCATACATGATGGTTATATAATGGTGTATGCGGTTGTACATTGATATACCATCCATCATGGTTGTATAATTGTGTATGCGGTTGTACATTGATATGCCATACATGATGGTTGTATAATGGTATATGCGGTTGTACATTGATATACCATCCATCATGGTTGTATAATGGTGTATGCGGTGGTACGTTCATACATGTACCTGATATACCATCCATCATGGTTGTATAATGGTGTATGCGGTTGTACATTGATATGCCATCCATGATGGCTGTATAATGGTGTATGCGGTTGTACATTGATATACCATCCATCATTGTTGTATAATGGTGTATGCGGTTGTACATTGATATGCCATCCATGATGGCTGTATAATGGTGTATGCGGTTGTACATTGATATACCATACATGATGGTTATATAATGGTGTATGCGGTTGTACATTGATATACCATCCATCATGGTTGTATAATGGTGTATGCGGTGGTACATTGATATACCATCCATCATGGTTGTATAATGGTGTATGCGGTTGTACATTGATATACCATACATCATGGTTGTATAATGGTGTATGCGGTTGTACATTGATATACCATCCATGATGGTTGTATAATGGTGTATGCGGTTGTACATTGATATACCATACATCATGGTTGTATAATGGTGTATGCTGTTGTACATTGATATGCCATCCATGATGGTTGTATAATGGTGTATGCGGTTGTACATTCATATATGTACCTGATATGCCATCCATCATGGTTGTATAATGGTGTATGCGGTTGTACATTGATATACCATCCATCATGGTTGTATAATGGTGTATGCGGTTGTACATTGATATACCATACATCATGGTTGTATAATGGTGTATGCGGTTGTACATCCATACATGTACCTGATATGCCATCCATCATGGTTGTATAATGGTGTATGCGGTTGTACATTGATATGCCATCCATCATGGTTGTATAATGGTGTATGCGGTTGTACATTGATATACCATACATCATGGTTGTATAATGGTGTATGCGGTTGTACATCCATACATGTACCTGATATGCCATCCATCATGGTTGTATAATGGTGTATGCGGTTGTACATTGATATGCCATCCATGATGGTTGTATAATGGTGTATGCGGTGGTACATCGATATGCCATCCATGATGGTTGTATAATGGTGTATGCGGTGGTACATTGATATACCATCCATCATGATTGTATAATGGTGTATGCGGTTGTACATTCATACCTGTAAATATCCCAATAGTTTCTTCTCGTATTCTGGATTCCAGTATCTTAGGAAGTCCATGGAGATACCGGTATAGTCGGACACAAAGACAATACCATTAACTTGCGCATTCTCATCGCATGCCAGCCAATCACAGATAAGCACACATGTAGCATACAATAAGTCCATCCCCTTGTTCGTCTTCATCAAGCTTAGGTCAAGTCCACCTTTAAATAATACTTACATTACGTACATTGTTTAAATATGGAATTATAACAATAATACTATTCTAGCTATGACGTTGTGTGAACTGCTACAATAGTGTTCACATTGTGAGTATGATATTAAAAACTAAATAATCTTACCCCACCCACATATCAACACATTAGTAACAAAGTGGATCTCCGATATGCTCAAAAGAACTAAGAGTGGATTATATATATAATTATAGTCCTTTCTACTTCCGAATTTTTAATCTACTTGATATTTCAAGGAAAACAAAACTCAGCCAGCTAATTCATTGTCTTTAAGATTGTGATATAAACAATGAATTAGCTGGATGCGTTTTGTTTTCCTTGAAATATCACAATCTTAAAGACATGAATTAGCTGCATTAGTTTTGTTTTCCTTGAAATATCACAATCTTAAAGACAATGAATTAGCTGCATGTTACGGTTGACTAATATATATATATATATGCCATGACAGATACATACATGAAATCACAGACGGATATGTAGTCCAGTGGTAACATGCTGTACTGGTAATCCAGGGATCGCACGTTCGATCCCCCGTCTGACCCTAATAAAATTAACAGTCTTTCAGATGGGACGTTAAACCGAGGTCTCGTATCGGTGCTGTACACCGTGCGCGTAAAAGAACCAGAGGAGTCTCTAGAATGTGCCTCTCTCTGTGTATCATTGCACTATCCTCCACAATCTAAAATGACTAATCTCGTCAGGAGGCTTCGCTCATATGGGAACCGGTAGCGATGATAAATAAACGTAAAACACACAAAAGACATGAAATCGCAATTACGGAAAATATTTGGTAAAATAGTTCATGTGTTCTATTGCATATACTTCAATATTATAGTGTCTCATTTTCCCCCAAATAATTTATCAGTTGCCATCTGTCAATCAAACTAACTGATAATCCAATGAGATCTCGATATTTCACACACCCTCAAGCAACGATTATCGCCGCCATTTTCCTCCGACAAGCTAGTACATCTAAGGAAACAATGGTTAAAACTCTACTCCCTATATATATAGGCTATCAGCTATTTGATTAGTTTAATCATATTTTATTGCATTCTATATATACAGTGTACAATACAAAACAAATGAACAAACTTGTATAACTATCCATAATGCAATGATTCGTGGCATTGTTTGCTAAGGATTGTCATTATATGTTGAAGCAAATGGGTTGGGCCACAAGTTTTAACAACATTAGTTACGGCCCTCCCCAAGCTATTTGATGTCTATGTATCTATCTTATTGATACATTTCCATATCGGTCATTGGCGGGAAAATGCTCTTATACATCTCGTATTCTTGGCAAAATATTGTTTGAAGCATTACGTTTACCATTTGGTGCTGTATGTTATCTATTTAGACGGTTTAGTATTCTTTAAAATATTACTAGCTTTATTAATACCCGTGACATACATACTTTTGTTTTAATCAAGCAGTAGAATTTGAAAATAAACTGACAAAGATTAACGATTGTTTGTTTTGGTAAAGAAACATGTAAACTATGCACATATTTAAGTTATTTGTATTGGCACAAATTAATTGTATAAAGATAATCATTGTTCTGTTGAAATTTTAATTGGTGAGGATGTTTAATTGGCGATGGTTAGTTACTAATCTAAATGACCCAAGCTGTGCCATGCATCATAATCTAAAATGTTTAGTACTTTATGTACAAGAGTTGCAATATACCAGAAACTATTGATTGGAGATCAATGTTTTGACAGTTGTCGTCAACCAAACTTACAGACACAGAAGCATGTAACTTAACTCTGATATATGGATACAGTTTTACATATGTTGTTCACGTTATTAGGAACTCATAGAAAACAGGGTTATACAATGATATAGGGATCAGTCCCAATAATTGTGTTGGTAAAGTTATGGACATGCAGTGGTATGTGCGTGAGGAAATCAATAATTGTGTTGGTAAAGTTATGGACATGCAGTGGTATGTGCGTGAGGAAATCATATGGAAAATAAACTATTGATGTTTTAAATAATAACACCATTATTTTTCATCTCCTACTGTTTCTCGTGTATTCAACAATTGCGGAACAGTATTTATATTCCACTGCCAGCCCAGTTATAATTTTAGATCCACTGTATTGTCCAACATCACTTAGATCCACTGTATTGTCCAACATCACTTAGATCCACTGTATTGTCCAACATCACTTAGATCCACTGTATTGTCCAACAACACTTAGATCCACTGTATTGTCCAACATCACTTAGATCCACTGTATTGTCCAACATCACTTAGATCCACTGTATTGTCCAACATCACTTAGATCCATTGTATTGTCCAACATCACTTAGATCCACTGTATTGTCAAACATCACTTAGATCCACTGTATTGTCCAACATCACTTAGATCCACTGTATTGTCCAACATCACTTAGATCCACTGTATTGTCCAACATCACTTAGATCCATTGTATTGTCCAACATCACTTAGATCCACTGTATTGTCCAACATCACTTAGATCCACTGTATTGTCCAACATCACTTAGATCCACTGTATTGTCCAACATCACTTAGATCCACTGTATTGTCCAACATCACTTAGATCCACTGTATTGTCCAACATCACTTAGATCCACTGTATTGTCCAACATCACTTAGATCCACTGTATTGTCCAACATCACTTAGATCCACTGTATTGTCCAACATCACTTAGATCCACTGTATTGTCCAACATCACTTAGATCCACTGTATTGTCCAACATCACTTAGATCCACTGTATTGTCCAACATCACTTAGATCCACTGTATTGTCCAACATCACTTAGATCCACTGTATTGTCCAACATCACTTAGATCCACTGTATTGTCCAACATCACTTAGATCCACTGTATTGTCCAACATCACTTAGATCCACTGTATTGTCCAACATCACTTAGATCCAATGTATTGTCCAACATCACGTAGATCCACTGTATTGTCCAACATCACTTAGATCCACTGTATTGTCCAACATCACTTAGATCCACTGTATTGTCCAACATCACTTAGATCCACTGTATTGTCCAACATCACTTAGATCCATTGTATTGTCCAACATCACTTAGATCCACTGTATTGTCCAACATCACTTAGATCCACTCTATTGTCCAACATCACTTAGATCCATTGTATTGTCCAACATCACTTAGATCCACTGTATTGTCCAACATCACTTAGATCCACTGTATTGTCCAACATCACTTAGATCCACTGTATTGTCCAACATCACTTAGATCCACTGTATTGTCCAACATCACTTAGATCCATTGTATTGTCCAACATCACTTAGATCCACTGTATTGTCCAACATCACTTAGATCCATTGTATTGTCCAACATCACTTAGATCCATTGTATTGTCCAACATCACTTAGATCCACTGTACTGTCCAACAACACTTAGATCCACTGTATTGTCCAACATCACTTAGATCCACTGTATTGTCCAACAACACTTAGATCCACTGTATTGTCCAACATCACTTAGATCCACTGTATTGTCCAACATCACTTAGATCCACTGTATTGTCCAACATCACTTAGATCCACTGTATTGTCCAACATCACTTAGATCCACTGTATTGTCCAACATCACTTAGACCCACTGTATTGTCCAACATCACTTAGATCCACTGTATTGTCCAACATCATTTAGATCCATTGTATTGTCCAACATCACTTAGATCCATTGTATTGTCCAACATCACTTAGATCCACTGTATTGTCCAACATCACTTAGATCCATTGTATTGTCCAACATCACTTAGATCCACTGTATTGTCCAACATCACTTAGATCCACTGTATTGTCCAACATCACTTAGATCCACTGTATTGTCCAACATCACTTAGATCCACTGTATTGTCCAACATCACTTAGATCCACTGTATTGTCCAACATCACTTAGATCCACTGTATTGTCCAACATCACTTAGATCCACTGTATTGTCCAACATCACTTAGATCCACTGTATTGTCCAACATCACTTAGATCCACTGTATTGTCCAACATCACTTAGATCCACTGTATTGTCCAACATCACTTAGATCCACTGTATTGTCCAACATCACTTAGATCCACTGTATTGTCCAACATCACTTAGATCCACTGTATTGTCCAACATCACTTAGATCCACTGTATTGTCCAACATCACTTAGATCCACTGTATTGTCCAACATCACTTAGATCCACTGTATTGTCCAACATCACTTAGATCCACTGTATTGTCCAACATCATTTAGATCCATTGTATTGTCCAACATCACTTAGATCCATTGTATTGTCCAACATCACTTAGATCCACTGTATTGTCCAACATCACTTAGATCCATTGTATTGTCCAACATCACTTAGATCCACTGTATTGTCCAACATCACTTAGATCCACTGTATTGTCCAACATCACTTAGATCCACTGTATTGTCCAACATCACTTAGATCCACTGTATTGTCCAACATCTCTTAGATCCACTGTATTGTCCAACATCACTTAGATCCACTGTATTGTCCAACATCACTTAGATCCATTGTATTGTCCAACATCACTTAGATCCACTGTATTGTCCAACATCACTTAGATCCATTGTATTGTCCAACATCACTTAGATCCATTGTATTGTCCAACATCACTTAGATCCACTGTATTGTCCAACATCACTTAGATCCACTGTATTGTCCAACATCACTTAGATCCACTGTATTGTCCAACATCACTTAGATCCATTGTATTGTCCAACATCACTTAGATCCACTGTATTGTCCAACATCACTTAGATCCATTGTATTGTCCAACATCACTTAGATCCACTGTATTGTCCAACATCACTTAGATCCACTGTATTGGCCAACATCACTTAGATCCACTGTATTGTCCAACATCACTTAGATCCACTGTATTGGCCAACATCACTTAGATCCACTGTATTGTCCAACATCACTTAGATCCACTGTATTGTCCAACATCACTTAGATCCACTGTATTGTCCAACATCACTTAGATCCACTGTATTGTCCAACATCACTTAGATCCACTGTATTGTCCAACATCACTTAGATCCACTCTATTGTCCAACATCACTTAGATCCACTGTATTGTCCAACATCACTTAGATCCACTGTATTGTCCAACATCACTTAGATCCACTGTATTGTCCAACATCACTTAGATCCACTGTATTGTCCAACATCACTTAGATCCACTGTATTGTCCAACATCACTTAGATCCACTGTATCGTCCAACATCACTTAGATCCACTGTATTGTCCAACATCACTTATATCCACTGTATTGTCCAACATCACTTAGATCCATTGTATTGTCCAACATCATTTAGATCCACTGTATTGTCCAACATCACTTAGATCCACTGTATTGTCCAACATCACTTAGATCCACTGTATTGTCCAACATCACTTAGATCCACTGTATTGTCCAACATCACTTAGATCCACTGTATTGTCCAACATCACTTAGATCCACTGTATTGTCCAACATCACTTAGATCCACTGTATTGTCCAACATCACTTAGATCCACTGTATTGTCCAACATCACTTAGATCCACTGTATTGTCCAACATCACTTAGATCCACTTTATTGTCCAACAACACTTAGATCCACTGTATTGTCCAACATCACTTAGATCCACTGTATTGTCCAACAACACTTAGATCCACTGTATTGTCCAACATCACTTAGATCCACTGTATTGTCCAACATCACTTAGATCCACTGTATTGTCCAACATCACTTAGATCCACTGTATTGTCCAACATCACTTAGATCCATTGTATTGTCCAACAACACTTAGATCCACTGTATTGTCCAACATCACTTAGATCCACTGTATTGTCCAACAACACTTATATCCACTGTATTGTCCAACAACACTTAGATCCACTGTATTGTCCAACATCACTTAGATCCACTGTATTGTCCAACAACACTTATATCCACTGTATTGTCCAACATCACTTAGATCCATTGTATTGTCCAACATCACTTAGATCCACTGTATTGTCCAACATCACTTAGATCCACTGTATTGTCCAACATCACTTAGATCCATTGTATTGTCCAACATCACTTAGATCCACTGTATTGTCCAACATCACTTAGATCCACTGTATTGTCCAACATCACTTAGATCCACTGTATTGTCCAACATCACTTAGATCCACTGTATTGTCCAACATCACTTAGATCCACTCTATTGTCCAACATCACTTAGATCCACTGTATTGTCCAACATCACTTAGATCCACTGTATTGTCCAACATCACTTAGATCCACTGTATTGTCCAACATCACTTAGATCCACTGTATTGTCCAACATCACTTAGATCCACTGTATTGTCCAACATCACTTAGATCCACTGTATTGTCCAACATCACTTAGATCCACTGTATTGTCCAACATCACTTAGATCCACTGTATTGTCCAACATCACTTAGATCCACTGTATTGTCCAACATCACTTAGATCCACTGTATTGTCCAACATCACTTATATCCACTGTATTGTCCAACATCACTTAGATCCACTCTATTGTCCAACATCACTTAGATCCACTGTATTGTCCAACATCACTTAGATCCACTGTATTGGCCAACATCACTTAGATCCACTGTATTGTCCAACATCACTTATATCCACTGTATTGTCCAACATCACTTAGATCCACTGTATTGTCCAACATCACTTAGATCCACTGTATTGTCCAACATCACTTAGATCCACTGCCAGCCCAGTTATAATTTTAGATCCACTGTATTGTCCAACATCACTTAGATCCACTGTATTGTCCAACATCACTTAGATCCACTGTATTGTCCAACATCACTTATATCCACTGTATTGTCCAACATCACTTATATCCACTGTATTGTCCAACATCATTTAGATCCACTGTATTGTCCAACATCACTTAGATCCACTGTATTGTCCAACATCACTTAGATCCACTGTATTGTCCAACATCACTTAGATCCACTGTATTGTCCAACATCACTTAGATCCACTGTATTGTCCAACATCACTTAGATCCACTGTATTGTCCAACATCACTTAGATCCACTGTATTGTCCAACATCACTTAGATCCACTGTATTGTCCAACATCACTTAGATCCACTGTATTGTCCAACATCACTTAGATCCACTGTATTGTCCAACATCACTTATATCCACTGTATTGTCCAACATCACTTAGATCCACTCTATTGTCCAACATCTCTTATATCCACTGTATTGTCCAACATCACTTAGATCCACTGTATTGTCCAACATCACTTAGATCCACTGTATTGTCCAACATCACTTAGATCAGACATACATTTAAAGAATGGTTAAATTGAATACGTTCAATCAATAATAATGTTATAGCATATTGAATTTGTCGGATGTTTCTCGATACTGGGTCACGTGGTCTTATCAATATGGCAATTGGCGACTGGTCAATTCAACATCAATTCAATGTCATTTCAGTTCAAAACAAATAACCATAAATATAACGATGCGTAAGACACGGGCATCCTGAATAATATGCCACAAAGAGATTTACAACATATTCGCATTATATCTCAACCTCTGCATCTGGAAATAATTGTTTTTGACTAATCTGAATGAAGTTACCACTAAGAGACAGTATCATTGTGAGCACTGAGAGTAGACTCCAGTAGAATGCCAGGCTCTTCCTGTACTAATCGTTTTCGGAAAGTCCTATTTTCACTTTTTTGAGATTGTGTACATCGCAAGAACACATGAAAACTGATGGAAAATAATGATTTCAAAGACTATGTAGTAGCAATGTCGTTACGTAATAGTTTGCTTGCTGCGAAATTATTCTTATTTAAATATGCATGCAACTCACAGTCATTGGTTAACTGGGGTGTTTTTGAATGAGGCCTGGTGTTGCTTGTGGTTCTCGGGTCCTTTTCCTTCATGGGGACTTGGGTTTTTTTAGTTGTTATGTTAATACGTTTCAAAATGTTCAAAGTTTTATTTGTTTATATCCAGAAGGTCTCAGACCCATGTGGCATACATGTATATATAAACAAATATGGCGACAGTAATTCACTATGTCACTATATCTAATTAATTACGTAACACTAAAGCAACTATTTATATGTGCTAATATGCGATCACATAGAAGAAGAATGCTTTAATAACATATGCATGCCATTAATATGACACATGTTTTTATTTTATATGTCTCTTATATCTCTGATAAGAAAGGCGTATGTACTCTTGCATTGTTTTACCACATTTATTCTATTTGTGATGAGATGAAAACAAATATATTAAATGAACTGAATTGACTTGTAATAACTAATATAAAATATAATATAAAATACTTACTCATTGAACTAAAGATTACTCGACGTCCATGCCTGTCACATCCTCTCGGACAATACATTACTCTGAAAATGAATACGATTATATAGAGATATGTTTATAAACTGTACGTATTCCAATGTGGAGTGTTCATTACATTCTACCACTGCACGAACATTGCAGGCGCTTTTATACCTGGTGACAATCCATACACCTGATATAAAGATATTGGGAGACTTATTATTACAGTCTCCCGGGGAACAAACTGTTGATGCGACTTTACCCCCCCCCCCCCGAAAACAACAACAAACAATCAGAGTCGTGCGCTCTTTTATACATATTCAAAACAATCCGGTGAGATGAGCATTACAACATGACCTTCACGTTTTAATCTCCTTCATCAGAAACAGGTCCAGTTTTAGTGATGCAATTCAACCAATTTGATATCAATATATTTTGTAATTGATCACGCCATCAGCTTGATCCGAGTACACGCGGTCTGGATCAGCATTATAAACTGTCAATCCATTGTGCAACTCTACTCCATAGCCTGGTGCTATGTATTTTGGAAAACACATACATGCACTCCGGAGAATTGAGTCATCTCGGCCATCGTGTACAAATCCATATATACGATACGAACGATAGTAACTAACAGATGAAATCATTGACCATTAATGTATCAACTTTTAAATAAGGAACTCAATATACACTGAACCGAATTTCTAAACGTCCACCTAATAAATTGTGAGTTTAGGGTAACGGGTCTGTGTATTAGTCCAACTATTGGTAGTCTATTGTTATCCACCATACTCTATCAATGTACACTAAGAAAACGCCAATTTATTGTCATGGCTGACCAAGCGGAACGGAAGGTTGGAATCCTAAGTGTTGGCATGAGGACCACGTGCACGACATGGTGAGTGCTCAATTTGATTGCAATTTATTCTATGTGCGACCCGTAACCGAAAAAACAGAAAATATGGCGAGAATGACCATTGAGGTATGCTTGATACAGGCACTTCTATCAGACAGGTATGTTCAGCGTTGTAATTAAATTCGATAGTTCAAATACATTTTGTAATGAATCATACAATGTCATATTTTAATATCATTCTAAATCATTTCCATCGTGTTTCCAGGTTGCACGACTTTTCAACAGACGGCATTCTACTATGGTCTTTACTTGTTGATTGTCTTCAACTGTTATACAACATCAGGTGGACGTTTAGAAATTCGGTTCAGTGTATATATATGCATGATCGTATACATGCACACATAAGACTATACTACCAATGTATCCGACCATGTTATGTGTATTATTGCTTAACAATATATATATTGCAATGTATCCGACCATGTTATGTGTATTATTGCTTAACAATATATATATTGCAATGTATCCGACCATGTTATGTGTATTATTGCTTAACAATATATATATTGCAATGTATCCGACCATGTTATGTGTATTATTGCTTAACAATATATATATTGCAATGTATCCGACCATGTTATGTGTATTATTGCTTAACAATATATATATTGCAATGTATCCGACCATGTTATGTGTATTATTGCTTAACAATATGGGAAACTATCTCATGGCTATGTGCCCGTCTATCTAATATGACCGAAGCTAGGATAAATAAACGTATTGCACTGTTGGCGTCTACCAAAGCTAGTGCTTCATGTAAATATTGGTCGTATACTATTAAAAAGCAGATATCTATGTTTGATATGAATGTATTAATATCTCTATTTTTACACATTCATTTGTTGAAACTGTAATGCAGAAACGCATGACATTGTTTGTTAATGAATGGTCTGCATTGAGTATTGGACGTGTTTCTGGACACGCTCGAAATAATCCACGTGTTTATTTAAATTAGAATGATATGCAGAAAACTATTGTAAACGTATCTTGCCATTGCGTCATCGATCTGCCTTTAGTAAGTCAATACGAATAGAAACTGATCGCTATGAGAACTTAAGATTAGACGAAGGTTATGTCCATTTTGTAGTGTACTTGAAGATGAACGCCATTTTATTTTAGACTGTCACTTGTATGAAGACTTCAGACATGATATGTTTGAGATAGTTTGTAAAGTAGACACACACACTCCATGATGCTAAATTAGTAGTTCTCTTTACGCACCCATCTTTGATTCGTATTTGGGCTGTGTTAATATTTTATCTGATATTGAATGAGAATTGTTTTTCTAAAACAATTTCTTAAATGCGCATTAGTGCCCATATTTTCTTCAGTTTCTTAGCACTATCTATTGTGATTCATAGATTATCTTTCAATGAGCGACTGCTCCTCAGTTTCACCATGTATATACTGCTTTGATTTTTGTTATAATAATTTTTTATTTTAATATAGTACAACTTAAACTGAGTTCAACCTCCTTTATTTAGATATGTACAAGATACTTTAAATCGGATTTCATATTTTCGTATTTATATACCTAAGCAATCTGTATTGAATGCAATATCTGAAAATAATGAGACTGTTAATTATAATGTTTTATATCATTTATATATATAGTAGGTATTGTCAATAAGGTATATCATTTTCTGATATTGACATAATTGTCACGTGAATGATTTTATGTATATATATGTCATGAACTTTTTAGTTCAAATTGGAAAATAAAATGTCTTCTTCTTTGATTTGACTTATGTCGGTAACTGTGATAAAAGTCTCTTTTAATTATATTTCTTGACTGGTTCCGGGTATATTATGGTTATTATGATTTAGTCTTACCTACTCCTTATGATCTCTTGTATTTTTTTATTTGCAGGATCAATATTTTCAAACCATTCTGGAATCTTGGTTCTATTTGTCCAGTAGTTTTCAAGCGTTTCTCTAGCGCTAAGTTGACTATATTTTCTTATCCGAACAAAGCGTAAAAGGAAATCAAAATCTGAAATTAGATAACAGAATGGGAATTATTAACATATACAGCCAGACAAACATGTGTAAACGACTAGGCCTATTCATCATAATAAAGACCGCAAGTCTATAAACGGACCAGTTTGGTTTCCCAACAAACCATTAGCAGTACATTTCAACCTATTGTCAATAACTTCCAAGTGTTATAATTCCTATGTGTGGTTTAACTGTCTGTGATACTGCTTGGTAATACTTATGTTTTCTGTTGTGGTGTTTTACGTTTATTTATCGTAGCTACCGGTTGCCCATATGAGCAACGCCTCCTGAAGAGATTAGTCGTATTAGATTTTTGGAGGATAGTGCAATGATACAGACAGAGACCCATCTTTTACGTGCACGGTGTAAAGCAACGATACGAGACATTTGAATGACTGTCAATTTTATTAGGAATTGACGAGGAATCGAACCTACGATCCCTGGATTACCAGTTCAACGTGTAATCACTGGACTACAGATCCGTCAGTAAATGTATGTGTTGTGCCTGCTATAAAATTGATTAAATTGTCAGTAAGAGCAAGTTCGATAATTGACTATCAAGTGATTTTATTTATTTAATGGAAGATATATTTTCATGTAATTATTATATGAAATACAGTTCAACATTTGCTGAAGATCACATCCGAATAAGACTGCTTATTAAAAACCTGTCTCCAAGTATCATAATATTGGTCTCCCATCATGCAATTGACAACTTCCTATTGTCTGTTATGAGAGACAACCTATCAACATGGTTTTTACAGATAGTGTAGAATTGTTATTGCCTTAGTTGGTCATTGCAAACAAGTTATCCTCGGACCGGATAGTATGTGAGATTGTACGGTTGTCGCCAACTCGGACAGGTGAGTTTTCTCCGTGTACTCCGGTTTCCTCCCACACGAATGACCATATTTACGCTTTCATACCCGCCAACGAGAGTGATTAATATGATAAGTTATGAAAGCTTATTTCGCAATCATTGTAAAATAAATCAGGTTTAAGCTAACAGACAAGTTAGACTGTGCATAAATATAACTGTAACCTGTTGGAGATGTCAACCAGTCTTGTTCAAGCACCCATTTCCTCAATGCCTGTACGGCAAGTCCTCTATCTTTCTCATTCAACTCATGTAACTCATCTTTTGCTTTTTTCTTTCCAGCTTCATCCAGTTTGCTCACGAATTTAGCATCACCTGTTATTTAGACAAGGCAAGTATAGTCAACGAAGTCATCTACAGTAACGTCAAAGCTATAGTTGTCTAGGTTCCATGCAACTAACATAACTAGAACAGAAACAGTGTTACTAAATAGTTAATATTAATGAATATGCTTGCGGAATATCGTATTGCATTCTAAATTACCAAATGATGATCGGAAATATCGTCAAATCTTCTCAACGAAATATTCTTCAACGCCACTGACATCTACTGAAGAGGGTGAAAACACGTGCATGACAGAGTGAGGGGTGTTTCCAACACAAACGATGAAAAGGTTAGCATACGTAACCTTGTATTCACATAGCCTTCATCTCTACGTCCGGAATGTAGAGAGCGATTGGACAACTGAGTTGAATGTGTCCAGACTCAGGGCAGTCACAACAGTGGTGGGCAACGTGTTAAAGGTTAGAATTGTTCTTAGAAATAACGAGTGCTGATAGACATTCAGAAAACAATGAGGTTGTAGAACCTCCATCTCGTTACTTTATCTAGTTGAATGAATGAGTGCAGGAGATAGCAAATACGGGGCAGGAACTGCAACAAGTATATGAACAACTCTGTCGAGCAGAACCAAATCAAAGCGTTGGCGTCGTTGTTGCAACTATGGCAATTGGAGAGATGAAATGATGGAAGAGATACGGTCTGGTTGGTATGGATTGTTGAGAACAAATCTGGCCGCATTGCATCTGTTCATTTTGCTTGGGATGAGATATTACATGAAGAAGAGTAATAAAGTTCGACGTGCATTAAAATGGACTAATAGTAAGATTAAGTTAAGTGCCCATTGGTAATGATACGGTGTCAAGTATAGCATCGTACAGTTAGGCGAATGTGATTTATTATTACCAAACGATGGAAACTGTTAACAAACGCATATGCAAAGTATTTTACTCCATGAAATGCAGAAATAAACATCATACTAACAGCCTATCCTATTATTAATCAATCTACACAGTCCGCTTTCTCTTTATACACCGATGTGAATACCAATTCACTGATTCTGAACAGGCCGTAATACCCTAAATTCAATGTTGCTTGAAATAGTTTTTTGTTTTAAAAGAGTCGAAACAAACGTTTCTTTGTTCTTTCCTAAAACGTTGACGTATGCCCTCGTCGACGTTGGTGTAACCGTGTCAATCAAGAACAATGCGTTTCTTTGGACTTCTGTGCGCTTGTGTTAAATTTCGAGGTTACAAGTCAACATGTGTTTGTCACTCATCGTAATACCCCAACTAGAAATTGGGAACATTATTAGGCGCGTATCTGTATCTAATGTTAGTACGCGCACATCGAGGAGCGAAGACCCGAGTAGGAGGGGGCATATGCGAGGGTAGGGGTGCGTTCCCCTCCTGTTTTGTGGATTAGGGAGGCCTCCCCCATAACTTCTTTTAAATATAGCATGCAATGTGCATTCTGGTGATATTTCGATATTGGGTGTCCAAGCAAATTTTATAGAACGGGTTCATACAGTTTTGGTTCGTTGTGTGAAGAAAGGTAGCTAAAATGAGTATATATATATATATATGGAGAACTTCTGTGGCAATAGAATATCATTTGGCAACCTATCGAACTACAGTCAAACGTATATATGCAGCCAGTAAATACAGATATAGAAAGTGGCTGCTTAATAGAGGACAAATGTATAATAAAACAACATATTGGGAATCTGCACATTAGCTGCATAACACAGGTACGCGTCTTAATGGAGGTGATCATTAACACAGGTACGCGTCTTAATGGAGGTGATCATTGACACATGTACGCGTCTTAATGGGGGTGATCATTAACACAGGTACGCGTCTTAATGGAGGTGATCATTAACACAGGTACGCGTCTTAATGGAGGTGATCATTAACACAGGTACGCGTCTTAATGGAGGTGATCATTAACACCGGTACGCGTCTTAATGGAGGTGATCATTAACACCGGTACGCGTCTTAATGGAGGTGATCATTAACACAGGTACGCGTCTTAATGGAGGTGATCATTAACACATGTACGCGTCTTAATGGAGGTGATCATTAACACAGGTACGCGTCTTAATGGAGGTGATCATTAACACAGGTGCGCATCTTAATGGAGGTGATCATTAACACAGGTACGCGTCTTAATGGAGGTGATCATTAACACAGGTACACGTCTTAATGGAGGTGATCATTAACACAGGTACGCGTCTTAATGGAGGTGATCATTAACACATGTACGCGTCTTAATGGAGGTGATCATTAACACAGGGTTGACGGTACGCAACAATGCATAACATGATAGCGATGTATAATATACGGGAATGCAAGATGATATATGAGATAATATACTATGGCCCAACGATAACGTGTTATTTACAAGCATTACTATACATAAGTTTGGAATAAGCCAAATCAATACGTAGGGTGTAATAAATAATCATGTGTGCCAAGTAATGTATACATAAATGATAATAAACTTCTTTTTACCCGTTATAATAATATTAGCCCGTGCTATCTTGTTCACGGGAATGACGTTATCGTTGGGGTATAGTAGCTATACCTATGTATTGTTATTAGGATTAAGCGGTTTTTTTCGCGTTACCACCTGTAAATAAACAGCCACTAAACAATGATTTCCTGGGCAGGCCTAGTCGACATGGGTGGTTAACCGGTACTAAGCAATGTGTGTGAGGTGCCTTGCTCAATAACACTACATAAGTGGCCTGACCGAGTATCGAACCCGGGACCGTTCGATTCCAAATCCGTCACTCTATCACTGGATCATGGACGACAGACATGTCCGGTATAGTATACACATTTTAATAAATCATTAATAAAACATTGTACATGTACATATCCTCGGCCGGTACATCTTAAGCATTTTAATAAAACATTGGTTTTAGTGTAACATAACATAAATGTTAAAAATCATTTCAATGTATTAAGTATAGGCTTACCTGGTTCAACTGCCATTGTGAATGCAACGAAACATATACTATACGTTTCAGCTTAATGCTTGACGTATATAGTTTTACATAGTGTAACACACATGAGGTTCGATATTATATTAAATAGAACAAACCATTTTGTAAAGAATCATTAAAGAATCATTAAAGGTCATCATCGCTTCTCACCAATGCGACCCGGGTTCGATCCTCGGACAGGGAAGTATGTGAGATGATACGATGGTCGCCAGATCGGACAGGTGGGTTTTCTCCGGGTACTCCGGTTTCCTCCCACATGAATGACCACACATACGCTTACATCCGAGCCAACGAGAGTGATTAATATAAGTTGTTCAAACTTGCTTCGCAATCGTTGTAAAATAAATAAAGTATAAAAAAAAAAGAAAAAAAAAAAAGGTCACCATACTACTACTTAGTTTAGGAAATGATTCACAAATAATTAAATATCTCTGAAATTTATTAAGTAATGTTCAGATGGATGGAGGTATCTCCTTGTCACCACGGGGGTGTATGGTGGGGGAAGGAAATAACAAACTGATTTACGCTTAAATGATAAACATACCACTAAATTAGACTGATGTGTAGAAAAACAAACCCTACTCTAGGTTGAAATGGTGATGGTGACCACCCCATTTCAATATCTATTATAATAGCATCTATGAATATATAGCAAACAAACATATAAAACAGTACCTAGCCATTACAATACTCAGAATTATAAGACACTTATATATATATATATATATATATATATATATATATATATATATATATATATATATATACCACGTGTACATTACAAACATAAAACAGGGACTTCCGTGGCCAAGTGTTTACGGTTGTTGACTTAAAATCGCATGTCCCCTCACCAGCATCACTGGGGTGTCGAACTCTTTCATTGGAAGAAGCTTTCCAGCTGGCTTGCAGAAGGTCGGAGGTTCTAACCGTGTGCATGTCTGTGCATCAAATGTCTTTTGAACGTTCTAACGAGTTGCCAGATATCAAGTTCACGTTCAGTATTAGGGTGTGGATCTGCTGTTGGTGTTTAGTATTAGGGTGTGGATCTGCTGTTGGTGTACAGCATTAGGGTGTGGATCTGCTATTGGTGTTTAGTATTAGGGTGTGGATCTGCTGTTGGTGTTCAGAATTAGGGTGGGGATCTGCTGTTGGTGTTCAGAATTAGGGTGGAGATCTGATGTTGGTGTTCAGTATTAGGGTGGGGATGGATCTGCTGTTGGTGTTCAGTATTAGGGTGTGGATCTGCTGTTGGTGTTCAGTATTAGGGTGGGGAAGGAACTGCTGTTGGTGTTCAGTATTAGGGTGTGGATCTGCTGTTGGTGTTCAGTATTAGGGTGTGGATCTGCTGTTGTGTTCAGTATTAGGGTGTGGATCTGCTGTTGGTGTTCAGTATTAGTGATCTGGTGGTGTCAGATTAGGTGGGGATCTGATGTTGGTGTTCAGTATTAGGGTGGGGATCTGCTGTTGGTGTTCAGTATTGGGGTGGGGATCTGCTGTTGGTGTTCAGTATTAGGGTGGGGATGGATCTGCTGTTGGTGTTCAGTATTAGGTGTGGATCTGCTGTTGGTGTTCAGTATTAGGGTGGAGATCTGCTGTTGGTGTTCAGTATTAGGGTGTGGATCTGCTGTTGGTGTTCAGTATTAGGGTGGGGATCTGCTGTTGGTGTTCAGTATTCAGTATTAGGGTGTGGATCTGCTGTTGGTGTTCAGTATTAGGGTGGGGATCTGCTGTTGGTGTACAGCATTAGGGTGTGGGATCTACTGTTGGTGTTTAGTATTAGGGTGTGGATCTGCTGTTGGTGTTCAGTATTAGGGTGGGGATCTGCTGTTGGTGTTCAGAATTAGGGTGGGGATCTGCTGTTGGTGTTCAGTATTATGGTGTGGATCTGCTGTTGGTGTTCAGTATTGGGGTGGGGATCTGCTGTTGGTGTTCAGTATTAGGGTGGGGATGGATCTGCTGTTGGTGTTCAGTATTAGGGTGTGGATCTGCTGTTGGTGTTCAGTATTAGGGTGGAGATCTGCTGTTGGTGTTCAGTATTAGGGTGTGGATCTGCTGTTGGTGTTCAGTATTAGGGTGGGGATCTGCTGTTGGTGTTCAGTATTCAGTATTAGGGTGTGGATCTGCTGTTGGTGTTCAGTATTAGGGTGTGGATCTGCTGTTGGTGTTCAGTATTAGGGTGGGGATCTGCTGTTGGTGTTCAGTATTAGGGTGTGGATCTGCTGTTGGTGTTCAGTATTAGGGTGGGGATCTGCTGTTGGTGTTCAGTATTAGAGTGGGGATCTGCTGTTGGTGTTCAGTATTAGGGTGGGGATCTGCTGTTTGTGTTCAGTATTAGGGTTTGGATCTGCTGTTGGTGTTCAGTATTAGGGTGTGGATCTGCTGTTTGTGTTCAGTATTAGGGTGGGGATCTGCTGTTGGTGTTCAGTATTAGGGTGTGGATCTGCTGTTGGTGTTCAGTATAAGGGTGGGGATCTGCTGTTGGTGTTCAGTATTAGTCATCTGATGTGTATGTGTTTAACATATTTTGACATAAGTATAATGATTGAGATTTATTTTTAACGCATAAATAATTTCTGACATCGTACTCTTTTTGGCCAAATTTCAAGGATAGGGGTCTACAGTTCTGTGGGTGTTGAGAATTAGTCCACTGATGTGATTGTGAAGCTTCAAGGTATATTATTTATTTTATAAAATAGGAATGGACAGTATGTACACGTTGTACGTGAAAACAAACAAAATACCTGGGCTATCACTATCAAGGCTATATACATAACCGGACATAATGCTTCAAGGCAGACTCAAACATATGGCCAAGCTATGATATACCTTTACTGCCACGGCTATTTCATATTGACTAAACATCCACAGCAATTAATCAATATAACCCTAAGTAGATCTATACACAACATATAGGTACATGTATATATAAATTGTGCAGTCATTACTGTTTTACCTATTCACGAAATACATGGGTCGTTAAAAGTAGTCACGGCTGACAGGTCGAAATCGTACTACTGACTAGTCAGCCATATATGATTAAGATAGTTTAGTTTATACAAATTTAATTTAGCTCGATTGCGAAACAAGTCTTACAACTTATATTAATCACTCTCGAGGCCTCATTCCTGATGGAATCCATCGCCACCAGGGAGAGAGAATACGGTAGTCAACGTGGAATTTAAATGAGTGTGTGTGTGTTTTACGTTTATTTATCGTCGCTACCGGTTGCCCATATGAGCGACGCCTCCTGAAGAGATTAGTCATTTTAGATTTTTGGAGGATAGTGCAATGATACAGACAGAGACCCATTCCAGAGTCTCCTCTGATTCTTTTACGTGCACGGTGTAAAGCACCGACACGAGACCTCGGTTTAACGTCCCATCTGAAAGACTGTTAATTTTATTAGGGTCAGACGGGGGATCGATACCTGCGATCCCTGGATTACCAGTCCAGCGTGCTAACCACTGGACTACATATCCGTCTAGGAATTTAAATGCATTGCCTAAGGGCACAATCGTAACGGCTCCAGTGGGGCTTGAACTCGGGGCCTTTCGCACCGGAAACGAACGCCCATCCACTGCGCTATCACGACTTCCACAAATTATTAAGCTATATTCTAACACACAGCGTATATATGGACTGGTAATCCAGGGATCGCAGGTTCGATCCCCCGTCTGACCCTAATTAACAGTCTTTCAGATGGGACATTAAACCGAGGTCGTGTGTCGGTGCTTTACACCGTGCACGTAAAAGAACCAGAGGATACTCTGGAATGGGTCTCTGTCTGTATCATTCCTCCAAAATCTAAAGTGACTAATCTCTTCAGGAGGCGTCGCTCATATGGGCAACCGGTAGCGATGATAGATAAATGTAAAATGCCGACCCGGCTTATTTTTCGTGGTAAAGGGCTACGGTTCTTGTGTTGTAGTATATGTATGTCAGTTGGGGAACTCGCTTGTTGTGGGGTACCGGGGCGGGGCGGGCTATAATTAAAAGATCCATTTCACAATTTAAATTTTACGAAAAGTTTAATTCTTATTTATTTAACCTGGTTCAGATTCTGGATTAGGGTAATGCAGCCAGAATATCGAGGTATATATATTAGCGGATTCGAACGCACACCTAACCGGATTGGGTAGCCAATGGGTGAGTTTTGAAACACCCACCTATCCAGGTTGGGTAGCCAATGGGTGAATTTTGAATGTTCATGAACCAGGAATGTCTATGACACGCATATTATTATCCAAATATGCAACAGAACAAACAATTAATGTTTATACTGCTTGACACTAATATACTGTCATCATATTCTACAGACGAGTAATACAGATGTTGCATAATAACTATCTAGTGTGAATGGCAGTAATTATCTGTGTAAAGATATGAAGTATTTAATGCGCTTAATTGTAACGGACAAAATTTCTAAATTATAAATGTACAAACTCTTCGAAATTTAGTAAGGATGAAAACGGTTACTTATTAGTTATGAAATTTAAGTCTCTATAAATAAATTGACTCCCTTATTGTATATACAAAATGTACATCTAATAGGAATGAACAGGCTATCAATTTGAGCCATTTGTAATTTAGTAAAATCATAGTTACCTCCCTTTGATAAAAACCGCCATTTGTAATTTTGTAAAATCATAGTTACCTCCCTTTGATAAAACTGCCATTTGTAATTTAGTAAAAGTTGAGTTACCTCCTTTTGATAAAAACCGCCATTTGTAATTTAGTAAAATTGAGTTGCCTCCCTTTTATAAAAAACGCCATTTGTAATTTAGTAAAAACACCAATTGTAATTAGTAAAAGCATAGTTACCTCCCTTTGATAAAAACCGCCATTTGTAGTTCATGTAGTTTAAATCATTACTTAAAACAGTTATGAAATGCATGTGACATAAAAATGGTGATGAAATAGGAAGAGTAATGCTTATAATGTATCATTTTTCTAACATTAGTAAAACCATCATGATTGGAAAAATGCTTTCCACAAAAAATGGCAATGGAATGTATCTAGGTTTTTCTTTGTTGTAGCATTTATACACAATAAGATCAAAATCAAATGAAAATAACAATAACTCACATGCAAGTATCCTGTTTCTACTACAGTAACCAAACACATCAAGAGGACCAACATCTAGTATGTACTATCCAAACACATCAAGAGGAACAACAACTAGTATGTACTATCCAAACACACCAAGAGGAACAACAACTAGTATGTACTATCCAAACACACCAAGAGGAACAACAACTAGTATGTACTATCCAAACAAACCAAGAGGAACAACAACTAGTATGTACTATCAAATACACCAAGAGGAACAACAACTAGTATGTACTATACAGATACACAAAGAGGAACAACAACTAGTATGTACTATCCAAACACATCAAGAGGAACAACAACTAGTATGTACTATCCAAACACATCAAGAGGAACAACAACTAGTATGTACTATCCAAACACATCAAGAGGAACAACAACTAGTATGTACTATCCTAGCACATCAAGAGGAACAACAACTAGTTTGTACTATCAAACACACCAAGAGGAACAACATCTAGTATGTACTATCAAACACATCAAGAGGAACAACAACTAGTATGTACTATCCAGACACACCAAGAGGAACAACAACTAGTATGTACTATCCAAACACATCAAGAGGAACAACAACTAGTATGTACTATCCAAACACACCAAGAGGAACAACAACTAGTATGTACTATCCAAACACACCAAGAGGAACAACATCTAGTATGTACTATCCAAACACATCAAGAGGAACAACAACTAGTATGTACTATCCAAACACACCAAGAGGAACAACAACTAGTATGTACTATTCAAATACATCAAGAGGAACAACATCTAGTATGTACTATCCAAACACATCAAGAGGAACAACAACTAGTATGTACTATCCAAACACACCATGAGGAACAACAACTAGTATGTACTATTCAAACACATCAAGAGGAACAACAACTAGTATGTACTATCAAACACATCAAGAGGAACAACATCTAGTATGTACTATCCAGACACACCAAGAGGAACAACAACTAGTATGTACTATCCAAACACACCAAGAGGAACAACAACTAGTATGTACTATCCAAACACACCAAGAGGAACAACAATTAGTATGTACTATCCAAACACACCAAGAGGAACAACAACTAGTATGTACTATCAAATACACCAAGAGGAACAACAACTAGTATGTACTCTACAGATACACAAAGAGGAACAACAACTAGTATGTACTATCCAAACACATCAAGAGGAACAACAACTAGTATGTACTATCCAAACACATCAAGAGGAACAACAACTAGTATGTACTATACAAGCACATCAAGAGGAACAACAACTAGTTTGTACTATCAAACACACCAAGAGGAACAACATCTAGTATGTACTATCAAACACATCAAGAGGAACAACAACTAGTATGTACTATCCAGACACACCAAGAGGAACAACAACTAGTATGTACTATCCAACACATCAAGAGGAACAACAACTAGTATGTACTATCCAAATACACCAAGAGGAACAACAACTAGTATGTACTATCCAAACACACCAAGAGGAACAACATCTAGTATGTACTATCCAAACACATCAAGAGGAACAACAACTAGTATGTACTATCCAAACACACCAAGAGGAACAACAACTAGTATGTACTATCCAAACACACCAAGAGGAACAACATCTAGTATGTACTATCCAAACACATCAAGAGGAACAACAACTAGTATGTACTATCCAAACACACCAAGAGGAACAACAACTAGTATGTACTATCCAAACACACCAAGAGGAACAACATCTAGTATGTACTATCCAAACACATCAAGAGGAACAACAACTAGTATGTACTATCCAAACACACCAAGAGGAACAACAACTAGTATGTACTATCCAAACACACCAAGAGGAACAACATCTAGTATGTACTATCCAAACACATCAAGAGGAACAACAACTAGTATGTACTATCCAAACACACCAAGAGGAACAACATCTAGTATGTACTATCCAAACACATCAAGAGGAACAACAACTAGTATGTACTATCCAAACACACCGAGAGGAACAACAACTAGTATGTACTATTCAAACACATCAAGAGGAACAACATCTAGTATGTACTATCCAAACACATCAAGAGGAACAACAACTAGTATGTACTATCCAAACACACCATGAGGAACAACAACTAGTATGTACTATTCAAACACATTAAGAGGAACAACAACTAGTATGTACTATCAAACACATCAAGAGGAACAACATCTAGTATGTACTATCCAGACACACCAAGAGGAACAACAACTAGTATGTACTATCCAAGCACATCAAGAGGAACAATAACTAGTATGTACTATCCAAACACATCAAGAGGAACAACAACTAGTATGTACTATCCAAACACACCAAAAGGAACAACAACTAGTATGTACTATCCAAACACACCAAGAGGAACAACAACTAGTATGTACTATCCAAACACACCAAGAGGAACAACAACTAGTATGTACTATCAAATACACCAAGAGGAACAAGAACTAGTATGTACTATACAGATACACAAAGAGGAACAACAACTAGTATGTACTATCCAAACACATCAAGAGGAACAACAACTAGTATGTACTATCCAAACACATCAAGAGGAACAACAACTAGTATGTACTATCCAAGCACATTAAGAGGAACAATAACTAGTTTGTACTATCAAACACACCAAGAGGAACAACATCTAGTATGTACTATCAAACACATCAAGAGGAACAACAACTAGTATGTACTATCCAGACACACCAAGAGGAACAACAACTAGTATGTACTATCCAACACATCAAGAGGAACAACAACTAGTATGTACTATCCAAACACACCAAGAGGAACAACAACTAGTATGTACTATCCAAACACACCAAGAGGAACAACATCTAGTATGTATTATCCAAACACATCAAGAGGAACAACAACTAGTATGTACTATCCAAACACACCAAGAGGAACAACAACTAGTATGTACTATTCAAACACATCAAGAGGAACAACATCTAGTATGTACTATCCAAACACATCAAGAGGAACAACAACTAGTATGTACTATCCAAACACACCATGAGGAACAACAACTAGTATGTACTATTCAAACACATCAAGAGGAACAACAACTAGTATGTACTATCAAACACATCAAGAGGAACAACATCTAGTATGTACTATCGAAACACACCAAGAGGAACAACAACTAGTATGTACTATACAGATACACAAAGAGGAACAACAACTAGTATGTACTATACAGATACACAAAGAGGAACAACAACTAGTATGTACTATACAAATACACCAAGAGGAACAACAACTAGTATGTACTATACAGATACACAAAGAGGAACAACAACTAGTATGTACTATCCAAACACATCAAGAGGAACAACAACTAGTATGTACTATCCAAGAACATCAAGAGGAACAACAACTAGTATGTACTATCAAACACACCAAGAGGAACAACATCTAGTATGTACTATCCAAGAACATCAAGAGGAACAACAACTAGTTTGTACTATCAAACACACCAAGAGGAACAACATCTAGTATGTACTATCAAACACATCAAGAGGAACAACAACTAGTATGTACTATCCAGACACACCAAGAGGAACAACAACTAGTATGTACTATACAGATACACAAAGAGGAACAACAACTAGTATGTACTATCCAAACACATCAAGAGGAACAACAACTAGTATGTACTATCCAAAACATCAAGAGGAACAACAACTAGTATGTACTATCCAAACACATCAAGAGGAACAACAACTAGTATGTACTATCCTAGCACATCAAGAGGAACAACAACTAGTTTGTACTATCAAACACACAAGAGGAACAACATTAGTATGTACTATCAAAAACATCAAGAGGAACAACAACTAGTATGTACTATCCAGACACACCAAGAGGAACAACAACTAGTATGTACTATCCAAACACATCAAGAGGAACAACAACTATTATGTACTATCCAAACACACCAAGAGGAACAACAACTAGTATGTACTATCCAAACACACCAAGAGGAACAACATCTAGTATGTACTATCCAAACACATCAAGAGGAACAACAACTAGTATGTACTATCCAAACACACCAAGAGGAACAACAACTAGTATGTACTATTCAAATACATCAAGAGGAACAACATCTAGTATGTACTATCCAAACACATCAAGAGGAACAACAACTAGTATGTACTATCCAAACACACCATGAGGAACAACAACTAGTATGTACTATTCAAACACATCAAGAGGAACAACAACTAGTATGTACTATCAAACACATCAAGAGGAACAACATCTAGTATGTACTATCCAGACACACCAAGAGGAACAACAACTAGTATGTACTATCCAAACACACCAAGAGGAACAACAACTAGTATGTACTATCCAAACACACCAAGAGGAACAACAACTAGTATGTACTATCCAAATACACCAAGAGGAACAACAACTAGTATGTACTATCAAATACACCAAGAGGAACAACAACTAGTATGTACTCTACAGATACAAAAGAGGAACAACAACTAGTATGTACTATCCAAACACATCAAGAGGAACAACATCTAGTATGTACTATCCAAACACATCAAGAGGAACAACAACTAGTATGTACTATCCAAGCACATCAAGAGGAACAACAACTAGTATGTACTATCAAACACACCAAGAGGAACAACATCTAGTATGTACTATCCAAACACATCAAGAGGAACAACAACTAGTATGTACTATCCAGACACACCAAGAGGAACAACAACTAGTATGTACTATCCAAACACACCAAGAGGAACAACATCTAGTATGTACTATCAAACACATCAAGAGGAACAACAACTAGTATGTACTATCCAGACACACCAAGAGGAACAACAACTAGTATGTACTATCCAACACATCAAGAGGAACAACATCTAGTATGTACTATCCAAACACATCAAGAGGAACAACAACTAGTATGTACTATCCAAACACACCAAGAGGAACAACATCTGTATGTTTTGGGCTAGTATGTACTATCGAAACACACCGAGAGGAACAACAACTAGTATGTACTATTCAAACACATCAAGAGGAACAACATCTAGTATGTACTATCAAATACATCGAGGAACAACGATCGTTTAATGTGGCACGGATTGCCTAGTAGATAAATATGTTACGATCGTTTTTGTGGGACCGGTTGCCTAGTAGATAAATATGTTATGATCGTTTAATGTGGCATCGGATTGCCTAGTAGATAAATATGTTACGATCGTTTAATGTGGCATCGGATTGCCTAGTAGATAAATATGTTACGATCGTTTAATGTGGCATCGGATTGCCTAGTAGATAAATATGTTACGATCGTTTAATGTGGCACCGGATTGCCTAGTAGATAAATATGTTACGATCGTTTAATGTGGCACCGGATTGCCTAGTAGATAAATATGTTATGATGGTTTAATGTGGCACCGGATTGCCTAGTAGATAAATATGTTACGATGGTTTAATGTGGCATCGGATTGCCTAGTAGATAAATATGTTACGATCGTTTAATGTGGCACCGGATTGCCTAGTAGATAAATATGTTACGATCGTTTAATGTGGCATCGGATTGCCTAGTAGATAAATATGTTACGATCGTTTAATGTGGCACCGGGTTGCATAGTAGATAAAAATGGCTACTAATAATATCTTGTCGCTCCAATATTAAATCTTAAAATCTAGTTTGGACTTCCCAGAATGTGTAGCTCAGCTTTGATGAAACATGGTACGGAACGTCGAGGCATATCAAATGTCACAGATACTTAGGGTAGGCGGTTCTGGCCACAAAATAAAGTATACATTATAATACACCATACATTACACACGAAAAGAACTTTATCAAGCAAGTTTTAAAATGACACCCGTCACTATCAAAGCCACACACAGTGTGTGTTGTGTCAGGCGTATGGTGTATCGTAATGTCCTTAAAAAATGTATAAGAAATATGTTGGCGCCAGAACCGCTCACCTAACGCTGGGGATCATGTGTCCAGACCCAAGCGTCTTAGTCAAATTTGGCCCAAATCGTATCTGTGTCAAAGTTGGTTTAGATCTCCCTAACCATTAGGTATTTTGACCTGTTGTGACATTCATATGATAAATAGATGACAATTAGCTAAATTTCATCCCGCCGATGTGCGCAGGTCTCCCATCCCCATTCCATTACCCAGTCATATCAAATGTCTGCTCTGCAATCTTTGACAAACCCACTCAAGTTATATAATTTATAATCCCAGGGACGCTTGCGTACCAATACACTAAATGCCATACTTTTGGCAAGAGGAGGACAACTACTTCACAATGTTTCCTGGTAGAACTAGTAGCCATCTTGGAATTAGTCGCCATACTGTTTGGCGGATACGGATAATCTAACGGCAATATCCATCATAGAGTTGGAGGTCATATCAAGTGTTATGCTTTATGCCCGTTGTGCACTTATGTTTCACCAAATTTCTAAATTTCTTGAACGTATAAAACGTACATTAACATGCGTGATGGGGGGAAATATTATTGCTTTTGCATTCCGTCACAAAACATCAGCCGGATTTTCACGAAACTTCACATGAATTATCAGTACCAAGCCTAGTTGTGCATATCATCAGCGCTTTCCACTCCAGTGATTTTTCCTTGAGTTATGATCCTTTGATTATGTCACTCTCTTTGGAATATGTATAATGTAAACTCCGGGGAGCATCCATCGGTTTTACCTATATTTTCTTGTTCACACAGTAATGGCCCATTGTCGATTTGTGAAGATTACAGTTTGTCCAGACAACTTCTGATAAATCCGTAGTGATGTCAATGATCTCCACGTTCGTTTTACTTGATTGCATTTTCAAACAGTTATCACATTTTGAATGTACTGATAAACAAAGACTGTACTTAGTTTATACAAATTTATTTTAGCTCGATTGCGAAACAAGTTATTTCAACTTATATAAATCACTCTCGATACCTCATTCCTGATGTAATCCATCGCCACGGGGGAGAGAGAAGAGGCAACGTGGAATTTAAATGCATTGCCTAAGGGCACAATCGTAACGGCTCCAGTGGGGCTCGAACTCCGGACCTGAAGCGAACGCGCATCCACTGCGCTATCACGACTTCCACTAAGACTGTACTAATATACATATTACCACCATCACTCGTCAATCTACAGCTGGCTTTCGTAGCTCAAAAAAAGACTTCTTCAAAACAACGTTCCGTGAATAAATTAGTGGAATAGACTTTTGTATTACTTGAATTTCGTTCCTATTGAAAGTCCCTCACCAGAGGACTTCACACCTTTTGACCAAGTTAAATATACCGGTCAATAAATGTGCTCAACTGGTGGATTTGTTGGGTGTTCACTATCCCTGACTCATCTGATCCCCCCAACTAGTGTTGCAGTGCTGATCCATGCATTGGTTGGTAGGCTGATCACTTAGATGTTGATCCAATCATTGGTTTTGGTGTGCTGGTCCTTTCAGATGGTGATATACACAAGTGTTTGTGTGCTGATCCATCCAGATAGTGATATACACAAGGGCTGGTGTGCTGGTCCATCCAGATAGTGATATACACAAGGGTTGGTGGGCTGATCCATTCAGATGGTGATATACACAAGTGTTGGTGGGCTGATCCATTCAGATGGTGCTATGCACAATTGTTGGTGGGCTGATCCATTCAGATGGTGATATACACAAGGGTTGGTGGGCTGATCCATTCAGATGGTGATATACACAAGTAGTACGGGCATCTCTTTGGGTGTAAACAAACGGGCGCCATTTTGAATACGATTTATAGTAACTCATTTGCATATAAGGTAATATAAAGTAGGTCACGCGCGTGCGCGTATATTTTTAGAATACGCGTCACCTGATGACGTATCGCGCAACTACCGAGCTCCGTGTACGAAGGCGTATGTCCATCTCGGACGATCTAGTAACAGCGTCTCTACGCGGCGTCCATTTTGGATGACCTCACGATTAAGTCCGGGCTTATCGGATAATGTACATCTTATAATTCGCGCATAATGCGACATATGCACGCTATTACATATCCGGAGCGTTGTCGCATTTCTTCGAAGACACGTACGTCAGAATAATCGGTACCCGGTGGCCCCGCCACGTACCCGGATGACACCCTACGTCTCATGCTTCCAGTCGGATCCGTTCTCGGGTCAATAACATCCATACAGAGCCGCTTCCAACTGGTCCGTACTGGAGGGTTCCGTACCTACATTCTCCGCCCACACACGGATTCAGATCCGGGCTTACCGTTGGCCGGGGTAGAGTTATCGCTGCATCGGCCCTCATGTACGTGCTATGTGAGGCCTGTCGACCGTGTACCGAGGTCGTGTAGCGAGTGGATGGTTGTCGCGGGACAACGACTGGCTGTCACGGATGTCCGGTTACCTGATGGTGACCAAATCCATCTCGCAATCATGGGACAGGCACCTCCGGACGACAGGAAGTCGCGATAGCGCAGCTTCATGTCCGGAGTTCGAGCCCCGCTGGAGCCGTTACGAGCGTCGGCATTTGAATTCTCTCTCCGTCAGGAGTGTGTAGATCATGTAGTAATGAACGTATATATGGTGAAATAGTGTGTAGATCTTGTAGTAATGAATGTAGATATTGTGAGATACTGTGTATATATTGTAGTAATGTACGTAGATATGGTGAGATACTGTGTATATCTTGTAGTAATGTATGTAAATATGGTGAGATAGTGGATATAAAAATTGTTTTAAAGGGACACATCAATTTTTTTATCGGATTAACGACACAAAAATGCGATTGTAGCGTCGCATATCGAAACGACGGAGACAAAAACTGAAATAACAATGACAAAAACTGAAACGCTAGTGTCAGAAACTGAAACGCTCGTGTCAGAAACTGAAACGCTGGTGTCAAAAACTGAAACGGACTCTATGGAGAATTACGTGTTACCGTGTAAAAACTGAAACGCTAATGACAGAAACTGAAACACTCGTGTCAGAAACTGAAACGCAAGTGTCAAAAACTGAAACGCTCGTGTCAGAAACTGAAACGCTCGTGTCAGAAACTGAAACGCTCGTGTCAGAAACTGAAACGCTACTGTCAAAAAATTGAAACGTTAGATACAAAAACTGAAACACTACGGCGTAATACATGTTCTGACGACCTAATGCTATGGTAAGATCCATGTTTTTTGTTGGAAGATGCGGGATGTATGTAGATATGGTGCGTTAGTGCGTATATCTTGTAGTAATGTATGTAAATATGGTGAGATAGTGCGTATATCTTGTAGTAATGTACGTAGATATGGTTAGACAGTGTGTAGTTATTGTAGTAATGTACCTAGATATGGTGCGATAGTGCGTATATCTTGTAGTAATGTACGTAGATATGGTGATATAGTGTGTATATCTATTAGTAATGTACGTAGATTTGGTGAGATAGTGGATTTATATTGGTGTAATATATGTAGATATGGTGATATAGTGCGTATATCTTGTAGTAATGTACGTAGATATGGTGAGCTAGTTTGTAGATATTGTAGTAATGTAAGTAGATATGGTGCGATAGTGTATATATCTTGTAGTAATGTATGTCTATATGTTGAGATAGTGCCTATATCTTGTAATGTACGTAGATATGGTGCGATAGTGTGTATATTTTGTAGCAATGTACGTAGATATGGTGATATAGTGTGTATATCTTGTAGTAATGAATGTATATATGGTGCGATAGTGCGTAGATCTTGTAGCAATGAATGTATATATGGTGAGATAGTGAATAATTTCTTGTAGTAATGTACGTAGATATGGTGAGATACTGTGTATATCTTGTAGTAATGTACGTAAATATTGTGAGATAGTGGATATATCTTGTAGTAATGTATGTAGATTTGGTGAGATAGTGTGTATATCTTGTAGAAATGTACGTAGATATGGTGAGATAGTGGATATATATTGTTGTAATATACGTAGATATGGTGATATAGTGCGTATATATTGTAGTAATGTATGTAGATATGGTGAGACAGTGTGTATATCTTGTAGTAATGTGTGTATATATGTTGTGAGATAGTGTGTATATCTTGTAGTAATGTATGTAGATATGGTGAGATAGTGTGTATTTATTGTAGTAATGTACGTAGATATGGTGATATAGTGTGTAGATATGTAGTAATGAACGTATATATGGTGAAATAGTGTGTAGATCTTGTAGTAATGAATGTAGATATTGTGAGATACTGTGTATATATTGTAGTAATGTACGTAGATATGGTGAGATACTGTGTAGATCTTGTAGTAATGTATGTAAATATGGTGAGATAGTGGATATAAAAATTGTTTTAAAGGGACACATCAATTTTTTTATCGGATTAACGACACAAAAATGCGATTGTAGCGTCGCATATCGAAACGACGGAGACAAAAACTGAAATAACAATGACAAAAACTGAAACGCTAGTGTCAGAAACTGAAACGCTCGTGTCAGAAACTGAAACGCTGGTGTCAAAAACTGAAACGGACTCTATGGAGAATTACGTGTTACCGTGTAAAAACTGAAACGCTAATGACAGAAACTGAAACACTCGTGTCAGAAACTGAAACGCAAGTGTCAAAAACTGAAACGCTCGTGTCAGAAACTGAAACGCTCGTGTCAGAAACTGAAACGCTCGTGTCAGAAACTGAAACGCTACTGTCAAAAAATTGAAACGTTAGATACAAAAACTGAAACACTACGGCGTAATACATGTTCTGACGACCTAATGCTATGGTAAGATCCATGTTTTTTGTTGGAAGATGCGGGATGTATGTAGATATGGTGCGTTAGTGTGTATATCTTGTAATAATATATGTAGATATGGTGATATAGTGTGTATATCTTGTAGTAATGAACGTATATATGGTGCGATAGTGTGTAGATCTTGTAGTAATGAATTTATATATGGTGAGATAGTGAATAATTTCTTGTAGTAATGTACGTAGATATGGTGAGATACTGCGTATATCTTGTAGTAATGTACGTAACTATTGTGAGATAGTGGATATATCTTGTAGTAATGTATGTAGATGTGGTGAGATAGTGTGTATATTTAGTAGCAATGTACGTAGATATGGTGATATAGTGCGTATATATTGTAGTAATGTACGCAGATATGGTGAGACAGCGCGTATATCTTGTATTAATGTACGTATATATAGTGAGATAGTGCGTATATCTTGTAGTAATGTACGTAAATATTGTGAGATAGTGGATATATCTTGTAGTAATGTACGTAGATTTGGTGAGATAGTGCGTATATTTAGTAGCAATGTACGTATATATGGGGAGATAGTGTATATATCTTGTAGTAATGTATGTCGATATGTTGAGATAGTGTGTATATATGGTAGTAATGTATGGTGCGATAGTGTGTATATTTTGTAGCAATGTTTGTAGATATGGTGACATTGTGTGTATATCTTGTAGTAATGTATGTAAATATTGTGAGATAGTGGATATATATTGTTGTAATATACGTAGATATGGTGATATAGTGCGTATATATTGTAGTAATGTATGTAGATATGGTGAGACAGTGCGTATATCGTGTAGTAATGTGCGTATATATAGTGAGATAGTGTGTATATCCTGTAGTAATGTACGTAAATATGGTGAGATAGTGGATATATCTTGTAGTAATGTACGTAGATATGGTGAGATAGTGCGTAGATCTTGTAGTAATGTATGTAGATATGGTGAGACAGTGTGTAGTTATTGTAGTAATGTACGTAGATATGGTGCGATAGTGCGTATATCTTGTAGTAATGTACGTAGATATGGTGAGATACTGTGTATATCTTGTAGTAATGTATGTAAATATGGTGAGATAGTGGATATAAAAATTGTTTTAAAGGGACACATCAATTTTTTTTTTATCGGATTGACGACACAAAAATGCGATTGTAGCATTGCATATCGAAACGACGGAGACACAAACTGAAATAACAATGACAAAAACTGAAACGCTAGTGTCAGAAACTGAAACGCTCGTGTCAGAAACTGAAACGCTAGTGTCAGAAACTGAAAAGCTCGTGTCAGAAACTGAAACGCTAGTGTCAAAAACTGAAACGGACTCTACGGAGAATTACGTGTTTAAGGGTAAAAACTGAAACGCTAATGTCAGAAAATGAAACGCTCGTGTCAGAAACTGAAACGCTAGTGTCAAAAACTGAAACGCTAGTGTCAAAAACTGAAACGCGTGTGTCAGAAACTGAAACACGGGACACGATAATTAGTCAGGGGGATATTTAACTACGTAAGAATAGAACTTACCAAATCAATTTGTTGTTAGACAACAATCCGATACCATCCGTTTTATTGTCGTCTTTGCACGTCAGTATGGAATCTACACCAAGAACGAAGATCACTGAGTGGCTATCGATCCTTTTTACGATTGTGACGTGTATTGCCATACCGGCGATTGTTTTAATATCCGTTGCAACCGTTTATCAAAATACAGACGATGAAGAGGGAATTTCAAATCAAACCGCCTGTTCGTACACAAAGCAATTTACTTTATCGGGAAATGTGTTCGCTACTATATGTGAGATAGGAGGAACTGTGGTGTTGGATATATGGCGATTTATTAACGGTACAGCTTCGATTACGGGTATTGGATTGAATCTACAGCAGTAGAACGTGTTAAAAAAGATAATGTTACCAGAGTTATAGTGAATTCTTATACCGTATAATATATGTAAATAAACCCTGTCAAACGTTCGTTTGTCTTTTCGTCATAGTTTACCAACACCATCACATCACCCTAAAGGGTGTTGTTCAAGTTCTTACAGAAAAAACATAATACGCCGTATTTGGATGTACTTTTATTTATATGTAACACAAATCAAATTTATAATACAAATGACAAAGATAACAATGACAACATTCAATAAACGGTTCAAACATTCGTACATAGTGCTGTATTTTAAAATCCATATGGCACTGTATCAAAATCGTCTATTCTTCTTCGTTTTGTGTACACCATTTGGTACTTTTTTTCTTCTCTATTGTACAATTTTCTCTTCATTTTGTCTCTACATATTTTCTTCGGATTGGTAACAGTGATGAATTTGTCACTTACCGCTTCAATCACAATATTTTTCACAGATTCAAAATTAATTAGACGACTATTGGTGTAGTTTAAGGTAAAGCCTCTCACTTTACACGTTTCCCTCCCAGAGTTAGTTTTATAAGCGTAATTTTTTGGTCCGCCTGACACAAACTCTAAAATGTACTCGTCGCCATCCAATTCGTCGGTCAGTTCTCCTAGATAGTCACCCAGTGGTGGATCATACTCTCCGGAGCGACTCACGTAGATGACACTATCCGTATCGTAGTACAAAACCCTACGATCCAACGATTCGAGTACACTGTAGAGTTTCAGTCTAGCCCAGCAGGTGGTAAAGGTGGCCACATACATATTGGTCTTGTTGTCTTCGGGGAGGCAATCTTTTTTGTGAATCCATTCCATTAGTATGGTATCGTCCGCCACAATATGAAAGTTTTGTACTTCTTTAGTCTGGTCTGAAATTGTCTGGAAAAACTGGTCGGCTTCTGTGTCGTGGAAGAAGTTGGTTTGACGCATGTTGAGTCGCTGACCAAACTTTCCCCAAAAGCTATTAAGGCAGAGTTTGGCCAAAGCTCTCAATCCGGGATTTTTCGTGATGTTGGTCGTATCTAGTGGAACTCCCTCCTTTTCGAAATAACGCGTGATGTATGTATTTATGTCATCTTCAGACTGGATCCAGTCAGGGGGTCCACTTGCCCCCTGTTTGAATTTGAGGAAGGTATTGATGTACTCGGAGAATAAACCTCCCTTTTGAGTATTGGAATCATATTTGGTAGTCTTCTTCCAGTGGTACACTTCGTATATTTTGAGTAATTTGTAGCCTAAACGTATAGCTGTCTGGATTTCCGGGGTACACCAGGTGCCTGTCATGGCTCTTTCTTCGTCGGAACAAGTACAAGACGATTGGTTCTCATGGTCCGCACACTTTTTACAGAGAGGGAACTTCAGCTTTCCGTTTGATCTATAGGGTAGAACGGGGTGGTACAATCTTCTAGGTGGTAGAATTTTGACTTTAGCGATGCCAAAATATTGATTGATGTCTTCAAAGTCCGAGGTAATGATTTCTGGGTGTCCTTCCGGATACTGACAATATTTATTGACCCACGGGTAGAGACTGGTAAAGTCCACATATTTGATCTGTTCATCATCTTTCACTTTGTAGTACAACTGACTGGCGTTGGTGCGACCTCCGAAGAAACTCTCCCTAGGGTCTAATCGATCGGTTACGTCTAACGTTTGGATAAATGTATCGAGCTGTTCATTTTCTTGACACTGTTGACGAAACTGGTGGTCCCAAATGTCTACGTACTTCATTCCTAACCTTTCTATGTATGACTTTTTCTTCAACGTAAGGGCATATAACTCTTGCATGGACTGATCAGTAAGTGGATGTACAATCCCTTCTCTGGCTACAGGAAATCATGTGGTACGGACATCCGTTGTACTCATAGACCGTATTCGTCTCGGTGCAGTACCCATCCAATTTGTATCTGGTACCTAGCAATCGTTTTTCGCCGCCATTGAGGGCATGTTGTATTTGTATTCCCTCTTTCATCATGACCCACTCTAACCATTGAATCGACGCTTTACTGTACTGGTCTTTATAGCCTCCTGGTGGTGATTTTTGCGATAGGTGTACGAACAAATTCCCTCTTTTGGATATTCAATTCGGCCTCTGATACCCACTCCTGTCCCTGTAGAACGTATAGTTTTCCAGCGGCTAGTTTGGCCTTTATCCATTGATTGTCGTTATTTAGTTTTACTCTCCATTCTTCTTCTAGATATTTGGTACGGTACACGTTCATACATACAGAGGCGATAGTAACTGAATTGAACGGATCTACGGCTCCCTCCCATCTGGTTTCAATCTTTCCTTTATCGTTGATAAATTCTATCTCTTCGCCGGTAGACGTCATAAGAAGATGGCGAAACTCTAAGCAAGCTTGACGCAAGATATCGACGTCGCTTCTACAATACTGTAACATTTCCTGTCTAAAGTCGAACGTCTCATCTGTTTTGGTGGCGTGCCATTCCAGGAACTCTTCCCGTTCTTTGGAACTCATAAAGGCAACGCCGTAATGTTTCGGTACTGGATATGATCCTACGTACTGTTGGTTCTCCTTCGTGTTAAAGAAATGAGGGAACCAACCTTTCTTCAACTCTGTCAATCCAAACGTTTTCGGCAGGTATCCTAACTTCATTGGTAAAAAATTGAGACTGTCGATCACTTTGATGTGTAGACCTTTCTCTACCGTCATGTACATGATCTTGGACCCGTTGTAGATAATCTTGTCCGGACGTATGGATTGGTCGATCAAATATTCTAGCAGGAAATAACCGTCGTAGCCTTTCATGTTATGAGCTACGGCCTTGAAATATTTATGTTGGTCAGAGAATAACCATTTTCCAAATTCTTTAGTCGTATTTTCTCCTTGGAATATAGTTTCTCTGAATCCGCATTTGCCTGGGCATGGTCCGGTATCTTCGTTATCAGCGTTATCACATTCTTCGCATCTGGTACCGCATCCCTTGCAGACAGATTCTGGAGTTAATTTCTTATCGATACATTTTGGACAGACCGAGTGGGTCACGACGAAATTGGGTCGATGGGTGGCCTTCCCGCACCACGAGGTTCTACAATTCTGACATTTTGAGCAGACTTTACATATCTGATCAGGTAGGCAGTCTGTACATTCGGATTTCTTGGTCGGTAGGTATCCTTGGGAACATTGGTCAGCATCATCCTGGGTACACTCGAAATCGAAAAAGATGAATTTTGGCTTGAAATCTTCTTTGGCCGGAATTGATCTGAGATAGCAGAGATGATCTTCTAACACGTATTATTCGCAGGATTTACAGAAATATTCGCCGCACCGATGATCTTCCTTCTCCCTCTTCTGTTTATTTATGACTTTATAACACGTCGGGCATTTCCACCATATCTCGCATTGAGAGGGGCCTCTGACCTGTCCGTTATTTTTTCCATTCCTATGTGCGGGTTTCTCCAAGTGATGTTGATAACAGTCGTTGGATCTACACGTCATATTACATTCGGAACAGTCCACGGGCGTATCGGTCTTGGGGCAGTTGTCCCTTTTACAGACCATACAATGGGTTTCGCACTGGTGTTTTTCCCGGTGATCGTAATGTTTGAGACATCTGTCGCAGAAATAATTGGAGCTGAAGAAGCCGGTAATACTGGTAATGGCGTGAAAATGATCATCGTCCACCAGATAGAGGTAAATACACGGTCGTTCGTCCGTACTGGGACATGTGATAAACTTATTCCCTAGTCGGGCGTTGATCACCATCACTTTCACGTTCAACGCCGCTTCGAATGCCCCTATATCGTTCAAGCTGGATGGACGGTCGGTCGAAACACCCGTCATTTCGCTTAAAGCAACGGCGAGTTGTTTCTGCAGCTTCAGGTTTTTATTACAGAGATCCTTATAATAACTTCTTGGAACTTTCTGGTGATGAAGTATTAGTTCCAGGTTACTTTTCTTTCCTCTCCCTTTCGTTATATCTTTCCATTCTTCGGGAGTACATGTATTTAGTTTCGCCCACGCCATCCCGATCGCTCTCGCCATACACAGCTGGTCGTCATTCTCGATGGTGACGATGGATTTTTTTAAGTACAGCGAATTATTCTTTCCGCGGAGTCTGGTAATACGTCGCCTGGCTCCGCCTTTAGGTAGGTCTATGGTTCCTATTGAAATCTCGAAACTCTGATCCAATGATAAGTCTTGTTTGCTATTTAAGACTTTACCTACGGTCTCCATGACGGCTTCGGCGTTCAACTCGTCCCAGGGTCTCAAAGGTACTACGATATGATCTTGGAGCCCGTCGTGATGGATGACGACCCGACCTAAATCGTTCCCCTCCAAATCGCCCCGAGCTCGATCCAGCACGTCGTCTAACATCCGATGTAACCCGTCCCTGACATCGTTGAGCCGTTGACCACGGTGCTCTTCGTCGACCTTGACCTGGTACGTTTTATCCAAGGCCGCATTCTTAGCGTACGTCCTCTCAGACTTTTTTCTTATCGTATACCGTAGACCCTCGGAAGGTGGGGTGCCGGATTGAGGGTCATCTCCACCCCCTATTTGAGCGATAGGGGGGTCCCAATCGTCCTTCAAACATATACGCTCAGTCTCCTCCATTTCTTCTTGATCCGATAAATAGACTATAAACGTCTCTTCTGTATCATCGGCGCTCGACGGTGAGGCCCCGGGGGTGGCCATACTTCTAATCAGCCCTTCTAACTGGTCGGTGACAAATTCGTCCCCGTACTCCGGATTTAGTAACTGAAACAGCCGAAACCTCACCCCAGGGCATTCTTGAAGACCCCACGTGAGGGCGAAGTTCATCAAATCGTTTTCGTTGTCGAACGAATTTATAATATCGTTTACCGAATTCATCTTGAAGGCTTGGTTTCTTGTAAAAGAATGAATTTATAGAGCAGAGATCCTTCTTATATACTACGTTCTCTCGTTTCATCGGTAGGTTATTTTTAGTAACGTACGTCACTATCCTGTATTCTGATTGGTCGGTTATAACGTCATTGGAAAAATAAAAATAGCAATACCGGTTCTAACTAGTTTTCTATTTATAGTAACGTAGGTAATTGTTATTTATAGCAATACGTTCTCCTCGGATAAATAAAAATAGCAATACCGGTTCTAACTAATTTTCTATTTATAGTAACGTATGTCATTATTATTTATAGCAATACGTTCTGATTGGATGAATATAAATAGTCCGTTCCAACTAGTTTTCTATTTATAGTAACGTAGGTCATTTATATGATAGGTCTATACGTGTCTGGACATGATTTCGTGACGGCAACGACTGACTGATGCAATATTCCGGAAACTATAAACACGCTCAGTCCTTTGCGACTTAAGTATCGGATGCCAAAGTGTAAGGATATTTAGGTACCTATACGAATTATATAATATCAATATCTTACGATCGAAATGACGATAATAAATATAATCATTTTATCGGTATAATGAGAATGTGTAGAGGGAGGTAATTGTGTACGGACATTAGTTACGTAATTATAATTAAGGGTAGATACGGACATAAATGGAGCGACACACACCGAGTCGAATGGACCGTTAATAAGCGAGATAGTGTTTTCCCGCCATTTTTATCCTCCATTTTGAAAATCGTAGGCGCTGAACGTATACTCGTTTAGTACGATTATCGAAACACCCGGATAGATATGACCTATAATAAACTTATATAACGAATTTATATCGGTACGTACGGTTTTTCGGATCACTACTTCCGGTATGAGGTCTGGCCATTAATTGAGTCGCGGATTCGTCATTGTCTCTTCGAGATCTTTCCGACGATACCAAACACGGCTAGTTTCCTCGAAAGTTCATTTTTCTTCAAACTTATTTACGATTAAAGGGAGATAATCAGTATTATAGATACATCGACTAATGATAGATCAAAATGAAGGGTAGCGTCGGACTCGTGACGTCGATACGCGTATATTAGAACTAACTTATAGTTACGTTTAAATATTTTTTTCATTTTCGATATAGGTACTTTAAGGATATATAACATCTTTAAACCGCGATATCTCGAAAACTACTGGCCGTATAAATA